>CM077116.1:143770754-144370754 GCA_039619475.1 Icerya purchasi | reverse complement strand
ATGTATAAAGTCACTTCATATTAGGGGTGGATTATCCCCGTTGGAGGTAGTATATATTAAAATGCAGAAATAAGTCAACTTTATTTTTTTGTTTTATGTTTTAGAATAAGTTTTCTAACTTAAAGCTGTTTTATACCTTTTTTTTTTTTTTTCAAAATGAAGCAGAAAAATACGTGTTTTCACTCCTTAAAAATAGGGTGCTGCTCAAATCATTATGGATTACTCATCTCTGTTATAAGAAATGATCTCTATTTTGTTTTATCGAAAAATATGGAGTTGGAGCGGAGATATGTGGAAGAAACAGTTTTTGGCCGTAAAGTTTACGGTTGATTTTCACTCCTTTAAACAGCATATGAGCCGATAAAAAAAAATAGGTGTCTAATTAATTTTAAAATTCTTTACAACATATCAAAATTTTATCAAAATCTGCGATTTACAATTCGCAAACTTTCCTTGTCAGACTTGGAAATTACTTTTCTATTTAGCTTTCTCGAGCGAGCTTACGCGTGCCGTAAAATAACTAATTTCGAGAGCATCGTAAAATTTTTAAACTAAATTCACAGCAAATTTTACCTACCGAGTACTTTTAATTTCTGTTCGTACGAAGTTCGCTCTTCACCAACTTAAAAAAATATACAAATAAATAAAAAAGTAAATAACATAGAACAGCATAAATATAATCAAATGTAGGTGAATACATCCTGTTTGTTAAAATGGTATTATGTTTTAAGTTTCCTTTAAGTTAGTGTTAGCTGATGATGGGTTATGCCCGAAAACGTTTCTAAATAGGTATTTATCTAATTTATTGTTCTATATTGTTTGTTATTAAAGTTTGTTTTATTACATTATATATAAATATAATCAGTCGATAAGTTTTCATTATTTCCTTTTTCAATCGAAGCCGAATTAAAACAATTTTTAACAAACTAAAATTAAATTGAGAATATACTTCTAGAAATTTACGTTACATGAAAAGCGAGAGATGATGTGATTTAGTTTACCGTATCATTAAAATGAAAATGCCATTCGCAAGAATATTTTAGACGCGGTTAAATTTTAGAGACAGAAGTATTCTAAGTATGCAAACGGATCGAAGAAACTACGCGACTTTATTGTCGTAGAAAGTAATTCTCGAATGCGCATCGTAATATCTTTGCAAACCACCGTTCAGTCGTTACCGCACATGCCACGATCAAACTACCAACGCAGAATTACAAGTAACTAATGAAAGTTAAGAACCGGAGAGAGTTTCTAAAGATTGCTTTAAAATGGAACAAACTTTGTCAGTTATAATTATTCCTCGGGAAATTTAATAACCTTGTAAGTATTCATTTTTTTTTTTTTTTTTTAATATTCTCCATCGCCTGATAAGTGCTTGTTTTTTTCGTTTTTTGACCAACTTCATACGACCAATATTTTTTATTCTAGGTGATCTTATTTTACGAATTCCGAGTTTTTCTTTTTTAGCTTCTGGCGTTATATCGTATTTAATTATTTTGCTTGAAAATGTAGTTAATACGAATTTTTTGTTTACGGAATATGACACGAAACTTACCAGTGCACAAAGATAACGAAAAACTTGTTGAGCGAGACGCCCTCTAGACCGTTTACTCGATCCCGTTAAGGCCAGACTGCCGGATGTCTGAACAGTTTATTTACGAGATACCGATTGCTGGAAAACAAGAAAAGTCGAATATTACCCCGTGCCTGTAGACGAGCGAGAGTCCGAAGTCACTACATAATCTTCCGACAACGGAGCTTAACAGAAGTCTTGATCTGGTTTAATCTTTCTAAACTTTAAATTTTCGACGTCGCGCCAACTCGTAAAATTTTACGAGATAATTAATTTATAAGAAACATAAATGTCCACACTATTTACAATCGCCTCTATCGAACCTTACATATCAGTAATTGTAACATTACACCCTATTCTGCCAGAGTAATTCATACTTTCAAAGTTCTAAACGGTTGTCATCCGGACTACAGCCAGAATTAATATCCAGAAAAGGTCACCACTCTGGTGTTCTGGAGAAATTATTATGAGTTTTCCACGATAAAAAATAAAAAAGTTTAATAAACGCAGCTACCCTACAAATATTATATTACAGTCTGCTTTATTATATATTAGACAGTTCAACAGTTTACCATTCGAATGAATAATTTAAAAATTTTTGTAAATTGACCATTTATTTTTCTATAAAAACAAAAAAATTTGTCATCTATTTTTCACGAATAAACGGAAGCGGATTTTTAAATTTTTCGTACTATATTTTGTTATTAATCTATACAGCGTGTATATGTTTTATTCTGTGAAGTACTTTTTTCTCCCTCGTCTACAGGTCTAGGTGGAATGCTTCACAAAATTTCACAAAATTAATTTTTCAATTTGTTCCATACAACTCTAATAATACAGATGGATTATTTTCAGCTCTATACCTAGCTGTGTGCGCAATAATACGGTCGCCCGACAGGACTCTGCTCTTTCTCCCGTTCCTTATTATAGCTCGGAAATCGACTCGATAAACGATTAATGACCGACACACTGCAACGTGGTTTAAATCGAACATTAAAATATTTCATCAAGAGCCAGAACTGAAGGGACGCTTTATTTTCCCGAAAAAGGCCTTGTATACTAGCACAATGTAGTATTTCCGCTGAACAAAGTAAACAATTCCGATATTTAAAAATCGGAATAAATTTCGCAGCTGATTTTATGGTAGGCGCTATTTCAAAAATATGTAATCATTTAAAAGTATCTGAAAAATGTTCTTTTTGGCAAATGACTCGGAAGTTTTGTAATATTTACTAGATTTTTGATAATAAAAACTGTTAGGAATTACGAATAATTAACGTGTTTATGTATATACTAGACTCAAATATTTAATTGTATTAAAATATATGTACCAACCTAAATGAACGCGCACTATCTAATAGTATTTACATTCCGCACATTTCGCTACTAAGTTACAAATTGATAAGGTCATTAAGGAAATATTGTTGTAATAATAAATTTGTTCGTTAGACGACTAAAAATAGATGGACACTGCAGAAGTCGTAAAAAATATTTATACCGAATTTAAAGCAAATGTAACACGGAGTTTAATAAAGTTGGAAAAAATTAATCGGTAGATAATAGCACGCGCAGACTGATCTTATAAATCAAATACAGGAACAGCAACTATCGCCTACTCAATGGAATAAGATCGCACTTGGAATTTCCATTTGGAACTACAACAGCCGTCTTGCAATCAACCAGACAACGCTCATTGAATTTAAGCGGCTAAAAAATACAATATTGCGAACAGTGTACATTATATATGATTCGATTTTAGAATTCCGAAAAATGCGCAGATGAAAAAAGAAACTATATGAAAACTGCTATTACCAGATGGTTTAGAAGTGGGGGAGGACCCGCAGTACTTTTGATTTTATAGAAAATAGCGATTTTGAAGGTATCATGTATATATATATATATATATATATATATATATATATATATATATATATATATATATATATATAATTTGTTTCATTCAGTGAATAGTAACGAAATAATCGTCATAATCAGAGTATTTCGGTACCATAATTTAAACGAATTAAAAGTACTTTGAAGAAAACACAGATTACGGATTAAATATTTACATGTCATAAACAATTTTAAACCGCTCGTGTAACTTAGCCGCATAGAAAATGGAATACACTATCTGAAAATCATGCGGCATTATATAGAAAAAAAATGAAAAATATTTTTTTCAATTCAAGAAAAAAAAAAATCTATACCGTTAGTCATTACGATATAGCAAATTAAACCGAAAAAAAAAAAAAAAGAAAAGAAAAAACACCGAATAAACAAATCCGCTTATTTCACTTAATCTGATACTTGATATATTCTATACAGCTAATAGATTATTTTTTAAACTTTTTTTTTTTTTGCTTTTTGAAAATATTAATCTATTTTAACGTCTAATCGATTCATTTGTACCATTAGTTTTTATTAATTTTTTTCCCACGGATTTTCTTAAATTATTGAAAAAACAACTTTGCGAAATTCACTGAAAATCTAATTTCTACGATTCGATAATACGCATCGGATAATAAACAGTAGTAAACATCATTTATTTATGCTCAAACATATCGAGAAATTCTGTCAAAATCACATATTTTAGAATTAAATTTTCTTAAAAGTACTAAAAAATGATGTCACGATTCGACATCAATAATACGTACGAATAGCATGATTCAAAGAGTAGATATCATCATTTGTTTTAGCTCAAACATATCAAAAAATTCTACGTCACGCAACTGCCATCACGCAAACTGTGCTCAAAAAAAAGTGTCAATCTTGGTTTTTATAATGACTTTTCACCGTTTAAAGTCAAAAATATCACTTGTAATACAGTAGAAAATGAAATCGCCCAATTCACGAAGTGAGCAAAAAAATTCCTTATTTCGTAAATTGTCTAGCACCATTGTGCGCAGTTCGTGAAATGTGGCAGAATTTCAAAACGGTTCACGAAATTCGCAGTATTATACAGTTCACCTAACTGTGAAGAGAAATAGAAATGTTCAATTTAAATTATATTTTTTTTATACTTTTCATTACTTAAAACCCATTATTTCGCAACACTTAATAAACGGTAAGCGAACGAAATTATAAAAATTTACATAAACTCTATAATGCAGTAAACAATAAACTGTTCGAGAAAGTGCTTTATTAAAATTTCAACGGCACAATTATATTTCATTTTATAAGCTGGCAAATACATAATGCGTGTGCACCGCCTATTTTCTCAAAAGAAAAACAGCGAGCCCGCACAGTTGATTTTTTATTCTTATTATTATCATTATTATTATTAAAATGGATGTCTCCTCGATAATGTTTATAAATAACTGTGGCAGGTTTAACAAAACTACACATCGGCGTTGTGTCATAAAAAATATACTAACAATTAAGCGCCAACATGCTACCAATCAGTGTTTGTTTAAAAAAAAAAAAAATATATATATATATACATATATGTGTGTGTGTGTGTGTGTGTGTTTAGAGACAGAAGAAATTCCGGATCTTCCTTTTGAATTTGAAATTTGAATAACAAACGCAATATATAAACAGTTAGGGCGTATGTTTAATAATCAACTCCATTTTTTGTTGACTTAATACGCAGAGTGGTCGTCAAATCTCCGAATGATTAGGAAGTCATTATCGGAGTTCTTCGTAGACTGAAAGAAAAGGGAGTGTGTAACACATATTACCATGTTTTCGCGCGCGCGAAATAATAGTAATTGCTACATCAACGCAACACAATACAGCTAAATGTCATACTATGCAGTAGGAATATCAAAATCGAGAAGAGAACAGTGTTGTTACAACTGCAGAGCAGAAGTCTTTATAAAGTCACAACAACTGGTACACTATTCAACTATGTAGTAAGCCGCTAACGCGCCGAAACACAAAGGCATCGCCCACTACAGGTATACATTTACACACTGTGAAATTGAAAAAAGGCAAATCATACTAGTAGTATTAGTAGACAATGCTTTTTCCTATATGAAGTCACAGATACAAACGTATAATAAAAATGCGTAGGATCTCGGAACACGACCTATCGAAGAGACATGGATGACTTTATGCAAATCAGTGCAAGGCTACGGAGACAGAAGATTATGTGTGTTCAGCTGTCATATTAAACGAGCCGCTTATCGGATAATAATGTTCTGCGATGAGGCTGCTGTCGATGCCAGCTTCCCTGGAATATTCAAACAATAATGTAAGGAAAAAGATCGGCATGTGCATGCACGCACGACATAATTTTACATCGTCGCTCGACCTGCGTCGTTGCTAGAGATATAAAATCTGTACGTATCTTATGTAAGATTAGCAGACGGAAGAAGGTTAAGGTTAAATCGTGTTCACTTGTAAACAAATGTATGCAAGGTTGCGTTAGAAGTATTGAGCGAAAGTGATGCAGCATGAAAAAGAAAATAGTCCGTAAGAACGTTTCGTAAATTTAAATATACCCGCCGACCGAGAAAATAAATTGAATTTTACTTGATGAGATTCATGTGTACACATTAGTCTTACAAGAGTCGCCGAATGAGACGCGCGGATAACGAAAATTAATTTCTCGAACATCAACTTCCGTTACGACGAATTAAAATTAAGCCTCACTTGAGATTTCCCTGCGTATTTTTAAATTACCTTAAAGACCGGTCCCAATACCAATTTCGGACCAAACAACAGCGCCGAATCAGATTCACAATCCGCGTTATATTAAACGGTACACATATTTCTCGGCTCATTTATAACAAATGTTTCTCACTCAGCACGGCTTAGTGATTAAACGGAACGAAAATGTAGCAATATTAATTATTCGCCTTTTTATTATTTAAAAATGTACGATTCTTCTTCTGTTGCCGCAGTCAACGACCATCCTAATGTACGGTGCAGATCGAATCTTTTTCTTGGTCCACTTCGGGGCGCCATACTCACAACCTGTTTAGCCTCGTAAAAACCAAATAAGCAGACACATCACTCTAATAATAATAATAATAATAATAATAATAATAATAATAATACTAATAGTGCCTGAGCGTTATTGGAGCATACTAGAAAATTTCATTCAATTTTTTTCTCAGGTTTTCCGGATTATTGAGTACGCATTTCAACTTCAGGCCAACAAGAGTGACCTGCCGAACGGAAGCCCGAAAAACATGACACAACTGCGCATCAACTTGATCAGTCTTCCGGCAGAAAGAACTTCAATAACTAAGTAGATGCCTTCGCGCGATTTCTTACGTTCCAAACAAAATTATATCTAAAAAGGAACAAATAGCAGGAATAATTAATTTAGGAAAAGACAAGATATAAGAGGCACAATAAGGAGTAGGAAACCCAAGCCTCAACAAATAGGAATACAAAGCAGAACGCTCCGCAGAAAGAGATGAACACTGTGGAAGAACGTCGCAAATAACTGCATCATCAGGATGGAGAGGGTAGTTGGAGAGGAAATCAGGGAAAAGAGAAATCTGGAAGAAGGCAGCAGAGAATGGCCAAAACGCATATGAATAACGGTAACAACATCAGAACGTTGAAGAGAAGGATGTAAAAGAAACCATGAATAGGTAGGAAGGCTGAACAGAAAGATGAAATGAATAATTATTAGAAAAGGAGGGAGCGTAAATATCCGATACCATGATCTGTTGTGAAAACTTTTACAGATCGATAGGAGATATCCGGATGGAATTTTTTTGAAAAAAAGTCGAGAAGAAGCAGCAGCCCGAGCCAAGGAATCAGCCGCTTCATTGCCAAATATTTCCGAGTGGTTAGGTACCTACAACTAATCAATGCTAATGGAATGGAGAGAGGAAAGATTATGAGCGAGGGAACATATACGGAGGACAACAAAGTGTCACACGAATGATCAGGAAGGAGAGAAGATATTGAAGGGCGCTCAAGGAGTTGGAGATAATTAAAAAATTGGAGGAAAGGTAATTCGAGGAACAGGAATTTTATTTCTGCCGCGCGAAATAAACTTTGGAGAAGTTTCAATCGAAAAATCTTCAAGCGCCTTCGAATTTTCAATCGTAAAATTTTTTTATTTCTCAAAAATTTTGACCTGCAGAATTTTAGATCTTCTTAGTTATTGAAATTTTTTCCTTTCAAATAATTGTGTATATTTATATATTTTATTGCAAATTTAAAAATGAAGATTTAAACATTCAATTAAATTTAAGGTCCGATCCGAAATTTTATAATTTAATCGCAACAATCCACATTGGAGTTATAATAAATTTTCTATCAACGTTAATTTTAATTATTCTATTACCACACAGATATGTATGTGTACGTTTTCTTATAATTAATCTACTGAACGGAAAACCTATTAAATGCACGTCAAATTCTTTTACGATCAAAACATACGCAGATACCGTTTACAGATGACGATTTATCCGGGGGCAAGACAAATGATCTACCTTGTCCCGGAAATTTACAGTCATCGGATTCGGAGATTTTTAAGTTATTTAAATATACATTTAAAAGGCCGCAGGCAGCTACAGAGACTGTATCCTGCAAAAATTTGGTTTATTACTAATTCCTGTCTGATATTTTTATGGAAAAAAGCGGTCGGCACCATAATAGTTCCAAACACCATTTTTAACACACTGCGCCGTATAATATTTTTGCGATTTTCGGAAATTAATGACCGACTCGTTAATTTCGAAAACTTTTAATGGGATAAAATGGGAAATAATTAATTACCGCTGGCAGTTTCGCAAACGTATACGTCAGAGTAAAATCGTATTCGGGGTACTCAAAAAAATTATTCGAATTCAAAAAAAAAAAAAATCAAATTAAGAAGGCGTTGCTCCAGACGACGCGCGTGTTCCCGATTTGTAGACGAATAACATTTTTAATCGATTAACCAAAATAATTTCGAGATTATTTAATAATGCAAATATTTTTGTGTTTTATGTTTTTACTTCCCTCTAACCGCGGCGCATTCGTCCGATCTACGGAATTCGGAATTTCAAGTTGCCCGCTTAAACATTTATTTCACTCCTTTTAATCAAGCGAGTAAAAGTTCATTTTACACAATTATCGAAGTTTTATCGTAATTTCTAGTTAAATCTTTTCCTCCGCTGATACATCTCTCATTTCATACGTCAACAATTATCGCAATAAGAAAAGCATTTTCGGTAACATTTCCCTATTTTTTTTTTTTTTTTTTTTTCGCTGCATTATAACACATTCATTTTATTTCAATTTCCTAGTAATATTTTAAAAACATCCATTCGTTAATTTTTCTTAATTCAAATGCATTTTATTATGAACCGTTCAAAAATATTACTAACCGTTTTTAATGATAATTAAAACGGCATTCTTCCGTGGTAAATTTCTAGGGCGGGGTTAAACGAAGAAAAATAATTCTGGCTTCCACGTTTTATAACGTAATTTTTTTCACCTCGTTTAAGTTTCTCGAGAGAACTTTTTTCTTCAATCTCGAACAGCTGAAATGAAATTTTGCGTGAACACGAGTCTATTTTTAACAAATATCATCCGATATCCAAATAAATAAGAATTTCTTCACCGTATCATTCCGCCACCGTGTAATACAAACGGGCTAATAATGTAAAGCAATAATTATCATAATCTTCTTTAAGAAATTTTTCTGTCAATCATGTCCGGGCAGTGTCGCGTATTACGTGGAATACTGTTCAATTTCACTCGTCTGCGACTTTTTGCACAAAATTATGAGAAACAACTGGATCCCATTACTGATCTAGGCGAAGAATGGTTTTCGTGGCCGTTAAAGTTGTCCACGCGTCTATTTTTAAAACAAATCGTATTAAACTTTTAAAACTACACTGTTCATCATCGGGACAACTAACGGATTAAACGGAAAAGAACTGCATACTACCTGTACTAAATATAGGTGTATAAAAAAATAGGAACGCCCGATAATGAAGTAAAGTAAAGTATCCCCATACACTTGACCGGGTGTCGGGGATCATGAAGTTAAGGTTCAACGATATGTTAAATATCGACCACTGGACATTCCCATTTTTGTCCCTCTTTATAAATCGCTCCCAGGTTTACCCAGTCTGAAATAATTGGGTACCAAAGAAATCTGGGAAAGTAAATGCAGATCCCAAGTAGAAAGGAACTGGCCCCAGTATTCTTGTCAGATCCATTAGGCTTAGTACAATTATGAAAAGCTTAACTTCACAATCCATGAAACCTTATCAAGGATATGGGGGACTTACTTTACTTTACTTTATAAGTAAGCACGGTACTTGTTTACTATTTTTTTGTTTCATTCCTTAATTGTCTGTCTGATGATGATCCGTATAATCTGTTTCGAAACGTTATAGTCAAGTTCGTGAATTGTTCTCTGACGTAGTTTCTAGCGCAAAAACATCTGCAAGAAAACTATTAACTTCTAACACTAATATTACTCAGCGCACAAATCACCATTAACAACCCCATTCTAAATTTCTATTACCATCGCTCGTTCATCTCATTAATCGTTCTCCCCGATTGATCTTATCTTTAAATAACGGTTTAATTCGACCAGTCTTTTGCTATTCAGACTTTTTTACGGCAGCCCGATCATCTCACAAACGTCTCAACCATCTTTACTCATCTTCCCTTGAAAGGCTTAAAAAGTCCCTGCTTTATGCGATTGCCTTGGTTGACTGTTACAAATCCTTTTCCGTTCTGTTTACAGTATTCCTCCAATTTCTCCTCTAGTCCGAACTAGGTAGATACACTAGCTTTTATCTGTTCAAGATACAATACTAACTCCGCTATTTTTTCCGAATCACATACCTCGTTCGTCATTTACAGATTCTGCTTAAATCATCGCTATTTATCTAATTATTCGCTTATCAGCTGCTCGGTCATTATCACTTATCTCCAGCACCTCTTATTTTCATCGTACATTTTCACTCGTGAAAAACTTGCACGCTTTTTCTTTTAACTTAACTTTCTTCTCCTGCGATTTCTGAAAAAGAAAACCACCGCCTGTTTAAGCTTGTTGTTAGAATTTTTTATACACTCTACTAACGACCGTTGCGAAGTGGCGCAGTTTGTTACTAAATTGTCCTTAAATTTCCTTTCTGCAATTCAAAATTTTATGCTGAATCTGTCGCTTCGTCGTATTCATTTCCTCGTCATTTTCGTTTCACGCAAAAAGCTGCTCTTAGCTTCAGTTTTTAGAAATATTCCGCGTGCTACCACATATGCCGTTCCCTTCTCTTCTTCGCTTAATACTTCTCGTACGTTCTGTAATCTACGACCCAACTTTTTTTTTACTTAATTAAAATCAACTGCCTGCAATTCTTGAAGTACACAAAAATTTCAATGGGGATTCATCTGGCCGTTCGTCTATTCTTTTAATGCAGTTACAGCACGTACTATTGTTTTTCTTCAGTTGTTCATTCTAAGATTCGTTCACTCTTACCCCTCCTACTGTAATCCTATCGCCCCCTACCGTTTTCACGTGCTTCATTTTTCGACTTCCTCAATTTCAGCGAAACGTCTCAACAATCCGACGAAATTATACAAAAATAGAATTCTTTAAAACGAGAACGGTCTAAAAAAAATTAATTTTTATTAGCTTAACATCTGACTTTATTTAGTTGTTCCTTTTTTTTGCGCATTCGGTAATTTTCAGATATTAGGAATTAAATCAGAGGTATACATTTCTTTTGCAGTGATACATTAATCAACGAGCTAAACCGGAAAAAAAAAAAGGGTTCCGTTAATGCTTTATTTTGGGTTCTGTATGGGCATAATTAAAAAACTACGTATATAACAGACTATACGTGTTCAAAGCACCACTTTGTGCAGAAGTTTATAACGATAATAAAAATTATAACAAACTTGACAGCAAAAATTTAGAACAAATTTTAAATTCGCTGCCACTAAATAAATTAATAGAACTTCTATAACGTTATAAAAATAAAAAACTTTTACACATGCGAACTGCCAACTCTAGACATTAAAGTAGTAAGCACGAACAGCTAAAATTATCGTACAAATGAGTAAACCGATTTTTTTTCTTTTTTTAAATGTGCGTGTGTGCAGCACATTTCTTGCAACATTATTAGCATTCCAATAGTTTCTTTTTTAGAATGAATTATGTAGAAAATTTTGCATACTTATAGAAAGTTGTTTCAGAAGAGATGTATTTACCGGTAATTTGCACAAGCATTTATTTTCATTTAGGAACAAGAACAAATATAAAGCTGACCCGAAAGTATGTGGTTACCGTTCAAAATCATTAAAACTAGTTCATCTTAATACAACGTCAACGTCGTCTCAGTGTTAATGAAAACACTCGAAACTTTTTTTTATAAGTAAAACGTTTTAATAACGAAAATAAATACAAGTTGCACCGTACTAAGCTGTGTACTCGCTGATGTGCATACACGGAATAATAGGTCCACGCTACCCCCAAAATCGAATTTAAACTTGAGAAAGGTCCCATTTAATTGCGCTCATTTGTGCCGCGATTTTCGAAATCTGCGCTTACTTTGTTCTAAAGTTGTACAGTTTTGGAATAGATCATTAGCTCCTATCTAAAAAAAAAAAGAAAAAAGAAAAAGAAGTTGAATTTCAATAATCCCATTTACTTTTGTTTAATTTATATCAATCTAAATTTTACAGCATTTTTTTCTTTTATCATTTCATCCAAAATAATAGTTTGTTTGCTTTTTTTAATTTTCCGAACTTTAATGTAGAAAGCAACTTTTATTCCTGCTGAATCTAATGTAAAGTTCATCATCCGCCGATCACATTTAGGATACAGTTTCTTCGTAAAAAGACTTTCCATCTCGTTTTCTAATATTCGTCTCTCATACCTATCTTTCATAGATAGCGCTTCTATCCTAATAAATCTCTTATCTTAGCCCTTTTGTTTCTCATCATCTAGACAAATTCTTCTCCTATACTATTTTCCATAGTAAACTTTCTTATTTTAACTTCTTCGGGTTTTTTCACCCTTCAAAACTCTCTTCTCCCCCTTCATCATCTAAAACTTCTGGCTCCGCAGTTGCCAATAAGAATTTAGTTTTCTTATTAATTCCTCATTTCCTCTTCATTCCTTAATATTTACTGATGGTTCCAGGAGTTCAGGAGGAGTAGCTGCTTCCTTTTTCTCTCCAGCCGGAAATTCCGCTCAATCCTTTAGGCTGCCGGCTTTTTGCCCCATCTTCTCCGCGCGAAACTTTATGCCATTCTTCGAGCAGTTATATTTATTTTCTCAATTCGATACTCAGATAGATACTTAATCATTTCAGACGCCAAAAGTGCTCTTCAAGCTATATCCTCTTCCTTTCCCTCATATTCCCTTGACTTTATTGTTTTCCGTATAGGTTCTCTCATCTGTAGTCTTTCCCTTTCCCATTCTATTTCCAACGACCTTCTTTGGGTTTCAAGTGTCATGTGTGGGTATCGATGGTATCAAGGCGGTGGATTTCTTGGCTCGCTCAGCGTTACAATCTCCACATTTTGTTAAAAAGATTCCTGAACACAACATAATTCCCCTCTCCAGAAGAATGTATGTCAGACTTTAGTCAGATGTATATCCTCGCTCCTTTTCTAATATTCTAACTCATTTTACTATTCAGCCTAGATCTCCTTCTTGTTCTTGGTTCTATTATTTTCCTACCCTTAAACGTTTTTTTTTCATTATTGCTATCTGCCGTCTGCCGTTCAATCATACTTTGCTCCCATCCTGACGGTATCGTTTTGCTCTTTCCCCGTCTCCTTATTATCCTTTGCACTCTAGCGACTGTACTTTCGTTTGTGATCTTGACCACGTGCTATTAGAATGTTCCAATCCTTCCTCCGAATGTAATATCCTGTACTCTCAGCTATTATGAATTTTCCGAATAATGCTTCCTACATCTTAACTTTGCGCTCTTTCTTATTTCATCGATCTCTGACCGGATTAAAATTTAATCTCTAATCTAGTCCAATTGTCCCGGGTAGGTTGGTCAAGCCCAAAAAGAAAATAAATAAAAAAAACTTTTACTTTTTAAAACCACGAAAAATTTTAAACGCACACTTTAAAATATCATTAAAATGCTATTATAAAATAAAAAGGAATACAAAATTTCAAACACAATATTTATTAGTAATATTATTCGTAAAACGAAAATAATTTTTCCACCGGTGTTTAAATAATAATATGAAAAACAACTTTATAAGATTTATTATCAAAAAAATAAATAAAACAAAAATATTCATTAAAATTAATTTCCCCGCACTGACTTTTATTGTTTGAATTATTGTTCGTTTTTAAATCATTTCCATAATTACTTTATGAATCTACATACTCTGAAGTAATAACGTTGTTACAACTGAAAATAAATTCTAAATAAATATCTATAAAATCCTCGAGTCTAGCTGTATTTTATGTTGAAATGTATTCTTTTTTAACTCCAAAAAAATTTCTGAACAGTCATCATTAAAAATTGGAATGATAAAAATTCGAGTAGTCTCTTCGTTAGTGGTCTTTAGAGCACAGTACAAATTACCTCGATTGCCTTGATTACACTTCCCTTGAATTATTTGAAAAATAATTTAAATATTTCAGTCAATTCATCCATTAAAGAAGTATAATCGTTCGATTTGCGTTCTTTTCCCTGTTCTTCATCACGTTCTTCTTCTTTCTTCGCCAAACTGTACAACATTACCGTCTCGGAAATTTGGATTTATTTCTTCAACAGTAATTACGTTTCTTTTTTTTACTCGTAGTTTTTTCCGATAAATATGTTTTTGTGCAATTTTGAGAACAGTATGGGTGGCCCATTTTTGTCTGCACCTTCAGTTTCATTCATTTTTACTATGAAAATGTTTTTCAGTATTTCCTTCACTTCTTCGAAGTTGGTACTACTAACTAATAATGAGTCCACTTGATCCTAAATAAATTGTTTAAAAAATCTTGATTGAGCATTTTTTCTCATTTCTGGCTATGAATTTATGCATAAAGTTCATAAAAATCCTTACGCAACATGCACGTAGGTGAACCACCGAAACTACCCTACTTTTATTTAGATTGCGGTATATTCCGACATGTTTTTGTAAGGAAGAGTACGCAGTAAAACTTTTCACACGAACACCATCATCAAAACTCGTGACTGATCCGTAATACATATTTTAAAAACTCTCATATGCAACCACTTACTGATCCAATTTAAAATTGATACATTATCATGAAATTCTGATAGAATTTGAGATTCTGCAAATTGTTGTCCAATTACAGCGCAGTTTAATAAAGAAAAATAGGCCTCGTACGCGTTGTTCACACTGAATGGTTAAGTTTCACTAGCTACCTCGTAACAGTGATACCGTACGAAAAACGAGCACATTTTTTCGCTCGCTATATATTCTGTATAAATTGGAATACAGATCCCGGTAATGTACATAGATGTTGTCATAATCAATACCGTGAATAACATTTTTAAAAGGACGCGCGCTTTTAATTTTATTATCGATAAAAACGGATTTTCGTTCATATACGTTTTTTTTTCTTAGTTCAACTCTTTAGATCGCAAAGAACCACACACATTCTACAACTCCGAAGTCGATTAAACCAGACGCTTCTGCTTTTAAATGACGCTTATTTTTATTTAACAACATTCTTGCATATTCAGCTTTCTTGGTCACGCATATTCTTCCTTTCTTCATACTCGTAAACGTTCAAAATTCTCTTCCGTAAGTGCATTCAATAATGACGCGACAATTTAGTTTGGTTTTCTAATAAAATAATATTACAGATTTTGTACATTCTTCATACACTTAAATAATTTTACACCTTTGATAAATAATACAACGAGACTTGTAAGCTGGAAAAAGTAGTAATTTAAAATACCGGATAAGAAAGGGTATACTAAGCATGCCAAATCTGTCTCTGCAACGTTGCTTATCGAGTCTTTTATGGTACGAAAAAAAAAAACAAAAAACACCAAGTTTCAGTTCTTAATCACAAATATTTTCCGAGGTATTTCAAAACAAAACCTTATTACTTCTTCTTCTCGTTTCAGCCAACTATCGACCACCGCGTAATTTCAGTTGTCGTTCTTTCTTTTGGCCTTTATTTGCGCCCAATATTCCTTCATTTCGTTCACTATGGTTTTTCTTTCTTTCCAGCGTTCATGACGTACCTTTTCGTATTTTCGGTTTTTCTTTAAATTACTTTGCTCCTCTTAAATTTCTCAGATTAACTCGGGGTTATAAATATCTTCAACTGTGATTTGCATTTCCCTCTTATCCTGCTCTGTTTCTTCGAACCAATTCCATTTTGTTTTTTAAAACCTTATTTATTAGTATTTATTTATTTTTTTAAATAGTAAAAATGGAAATTAACGAATGGGGGGGTGATTTCCAATACTAGAAACTAAAAGACGTGGAAAATAAATTATTTTTACGACTCTCATTATATAAACTCAATTTTTTATAGAACAAATAAAACTAAAATATTTTTTTTTAATTGTGTTCTTTCAGATATATGTAGTTACGAAATTTTAACAGTTAACGCTCCGTTTATGCTCCTGTATACCAGGAATTTTTGTCAAATTTTTCGATTTGGCGCAAATATGAAACAAATTAAAAATTAATTTTTTTGCAAAACTTCGTTTTTAGACACGCGAATATTCTTTTATTGATATAAAATTATATATTTAATCATTTTTTAACAATACGTCGCGAAAATGTCAATAAGAATAGAATTATAGTTTTCGTCACTATACTCATTAATTACGACACAGTTTCCTGATTCAAAATTTTCATGGACTTTACAATTTTCAGCAGATATCTAACGCTATACTTTTTCATAAGGAATAGTCATAAAATTTGATATAATGAAATTGCTCGCACTAATTAATAACAAAAAAAGATTTTACATTAGTTAAGAATTAATCGGTTATGGAAGTTTCGGTGTACGCTGGGAGAAACGTTATTTAGTAAATAAAGTACAGGTTTAAAAAAAGAAAAAAAAAAAAAAAAAGAGGAAGAATTGATAGAAAATAAAAAGGCGGACCGGAAAATAAACACAAAAAAATACATTCATACATATATATATATATATATACATGGGCGTCGCCGGGGGGCAAGGGGGCACTGCCCCCTTGGAGCCTTGAAACTTTTTAATCAACTGGCCATGATGAGTATTCATAGACGCGTAATCATGGACAAATTGGAAAACTTTTATAATTTCATTATAAAAATTTACCAGAAACCCACGAAAATTACGTTTTAATTAAGATTTTATTCTTGTTCAATAAAATATTAAGCCTTTAAAAATCATAAATTTTATTTTTCCTATAACTCATATCCTCTTTCTATTATTCTGCCCCCCTGACCCATCAGTTGGCGACTCATTTTACCCCCCGGCTCATCGGCTGGCAACGCCCTTGTATATATATATATATATATATATATATATACAGTGGCGGATCCACGGTGGAATAGGGGACACCCCCCCCCACAAGAACCAAAACTTCTATGAAAAAATTTGTTATAACAGAGAAACTTAGTTTATACTATAAAAGATCTATATAAATGTTACCTATGGATTTAATTATAACTAATATATAATATTGTTCTCTAGTAAAACTATTAATGTTCCTTTTTTATTCCATTTTAAACACAACTGTCGTCGATCTTTTGCCGTTTTTATTTATTTTTAATTTGTATTTTGTAATGTAAATAAAAATAGTTTAATGAGATATATATTTTTTTTTTTACTTGCTCATGAACAAAGAATTCGGATTGTATTACTAACAAAAATAAAAAAAAAGTAAAGTCTAATAAAAACACTATCTTTCTTACTATTCAAATTCTAAACTACCACTTTAGTTAAAATTTTATTATTTTCTTTATTTTTTACCTAAAAAATAAAATAAAATTTAAATTAAATTGTAATAATTACGTATTTTTAAAACATTTTTAAATTTCTAAAGGAGTCGTCATTTGATTTTCTTTATGAAGCAACGTATTTCTCAAATCTACTGCGCACCATAAAAGATATAAAGTAATTATATAAGCCCCCCCCCATTTACTTTGAAAATGTTAAACCATGGAACTTAAGCTACAAATTATACTTCCTACCACATGAAAAGAAAAAAAACCATTCGTTAATTTTTATCTTTCCTATAAGGAAAGAAAATTAAAAGTAAGGTTTTTTTTTTGAATAACTCGGAAAATATTTGATATATTAAGAGCTGAAACTCGGTGTGAATTTTATTTATTTGGTACCACAAGTGTCAGCAGAAAACGTCGTGGGGACGGATTCGACATACTTATCCGACAATAACCCTTCTAAATTTTACAATATTTATCTTTATTACATGCTCCATTTATCACATATTAGTCAATGTACGTATAATAGTTCCTCGAATTAAAAATTCAATTCGAATGAACTATAACTAAACTAATTTCCAACATATGTTCGTTTTTGTTTCAGTCACTCAAATTACTTTAATATTTCTTGAAGTTAATACCTCCTGAAGGTCATCTTTATTACACGTAAATAGTATTAGGTAACACTTACCTACGTAATCAACGCTGCACTATTTATCCGAAGCGAAGCGGTACACCACCTACTAAAACGTTGACAAGCGAAACTCCAGTGTCCATTAACAGAGAGCACGAAACATCAATCAATCAATCGCGGTGCAAGTTTGTCCTTTCAAGAGTCATTTAGCACTCTATTGTTTTTCCCTATTTAATTAACCACATTTACTATTAAACAATCGGTAAACTTTCAATTACGCAATAACGCGTTATTAGACATTAGAAAAAGAAAATTGGCAAAAAAAAAGGTATAATAAGAAACATCAAAGAAAACTGATTGATGACGTACACGTCATTCTGGATCGACCTAAAATTAAACAAAGACACCGGGGGCAGTGTTATCATTTTCAACTATTCGTCATATGTAAGTTATTTTTAAGTTTCGGTCAAAAGCCGCTTAGCCACAAGCATCTTGGAAGTATTAATCATCGTAATTTTGTACCGCTCCTAAGCAAAAGTTTACCAAAAGGCTAAATTGTAATTTATACAGCTACATGGGGGGGGGGGATATATATAATAAAGTTGTATCGCACAAACTGTATAACTGCGAAAAATTCCATAAATGCGATCTCCATTTCAAGCACTGAAATCCCAGATGGTACTATGAGAAGGTGCGCTGGAATTCGATAATAGCCCGAACTAAATTTAGAAATAAACGTCGCTACAGTGCTCTGCTCTAATTAGGTCAAGAAATCTACAGGTCGTCTTACAGGTATTATTAAAACGAAAAATAAATAAATGAAAAATAATCATCAGCCGTAAAAGCGAAAAATTTGTAAAGATTACCGAGCCTAATTAATTCGTCGCTCTTATTAAATATGAAACTTCCACTTTATAGTAATAATACATCATTATATAATTTTGAAGAAATTTTTTCTATTTTCAATGAAAAATCGTGTCAAAATTCCCTCTTTTCGCGTGTCCTATTTATTAAAAGTTAATAAGTTAATAAGTATAAACAGCAAACGATTTAGATAGTAAATACTTAGTGTCTAAATACATTTTCTGATATACATCGTTAAGAAACAACTTGAGTATCCCGATAACCGCTACATTCACATGTTCTTTCGCGCAGCAACGAAGGGATATTTTCCGAAACGTTCCTAAAAAACTTATTATTATATATATCCTAGATATCGTTCATTTTCTTAATTTATTAATGCGTCGTACATTTTTATTTTATTTCGTTTATTTCAAAAAATAATGGCACCTTGAAAATCCACAAAGTGATGGTCTTTACACGAATACATTTCTAACAGAGTTGTTAACAAAACATAACCCGGATATTTTCAAAACTTTTTCGATCGATTACTGTGTAAATATTGCCGAACAATTAAAGCTAAAGTGAAGTAATCGAAATTAATTACGATACTGTGACAATGTTGGTCTACCATTTTTCTTTTACAAATCCTAATCGCTGAAATTGCAAAACATTTATCTACATCCCATCATTTCCATCGTCTAATAGGCCTTTTGTTTAAATTTTTATATGAAATCGGAATTCGAGATTTACCGGCAAATAATGATTTATGATACCACAACTACTAAATACCGTAAAAGCTTGAGCGATCTACGAAATAAGTAGACGTGGTGTTTTTCGTTTTTTCTAAACATTCGAAATTCTAACCTACATCCGAAGAAAAGCATAAAATGAACTTTTCAATATTTCAAAGCAAAATGGTACCAGTGTATAAGGAAATTTTTCAAACCTACAGTAACCAAAAAAAAAAAAAACGTTATTTCCCCCACATTACCCAGACAACGCCTAAAATAACTAGGCACACTATGAAACATATGTCCCGCTTTACATTTCACTAATTTTACGTACCGCGCATAAAGCACAGACATTTTTTTTTAGTGCTCACTATATGTATCGCACAAGATTTATGATAAATATTGAAAATCGTGACTACTTCATCAGAATCGAAATTAAATTTATATATACGTAGGCTTGTAAAAGTGCGTTCTTTTGTTGCGTTCATTTCGATAAAATAAATGGAGTAACAATCAAAAAAAGACTCTTTGATAAACAATATCATACATGCAAATTTGTACGTTCAATTTTTTAAACTGAAATTGGAAGGTTGTGTCCTGTGTTTTTTTTTGCAAGCTTTAAAATTAAAAATTATACAATGGTAACATGCTTCCATTGTTCGCATTCAAAACCATAAATTAGCCCAGTTTTCTAATTTTCTTTCTATTTTTTTCTTTTTTGTAAGTTGGAAAGAGTAAATTGTCATTTATATTTTACTAAAGAAAACAGCTAACAATGCGACAATGTAATAGAACGGCGAACATTCACCATCATCGCTATTCTCAATGCTTACTCATCACTCTACACGTTAAGGCTGAAAACAGGGGCACGTATTTAGGTCGAATAGCTGAAATGATATTTAAAGCAAGCAAAATTAACGCGCAGTAACGGAAACATTTTCAAATCTTAAAATTACAAAATTTAAAAGGCACCATTTGTGCGATAAATTCAGCAAATAAACGATTAAAAGACAACTTTTTTCATGTTTTTTCTCCTCCGGATTTTTTTTTTTTTTTTTTTTATTTATATATTTATTTATAGCGCTCTGTACAGCCTTTTGCCTAGAGGCGTAAGAACTGTGATTGTTAAATCAGGTTATAAAGTTTGGCAGCTTTGAAGTATGAAAATAGCTTGAGGTTTTGGCTGTAACTGTCTCACAGTACACGGATTCAAGAGTTTCATTTGACACCTGCGAATTTCTTTGACTGCAAAATTTCGAGCATTTGGTAATTATATGAATGATTGATATTGGGGCACATTGCAGATGTCACATATTGGTCGCAGTTGCTTATTTAAAATGTATCTATGCGTTAAGGCGGAGTGACCTTAGGCGGAAAAGTATATATTACTTCATCCTTTCTCGGTTTTTGGAATGACGTTTTCCACGGAACGACTGTTTTCTTAATTGATTTTAATTTGCCTCTATGTCTGGCACTGAATCCCAGAATCGTTGAAAGGCTCTTTGTGTGAAAGATTTACTAAATTTTTTCAGATCGGAGATTAGGATTGAAATGTTCCGGTATTGGGGAAATACTGAAGGCTGGTTTTACGGTTTCATCGACTTGTTCGTTTTGACGAACATTGGAGATGGGATGATCCAACAGAAGATGATTTCTTTGCTTGATGACGATAGCGTTTGAATTATTCCCTGGGATATAGGATGTTGTTTCTTTCTGTAAAAAATTTTGATGGAAAGGAGCGCTGATAGTGAATCAGTTAATGGCAGAATGTGGCTGAATGTGAGTTATGTGCCATAGTTGACTGCTAGTTTGAGAGCATAGAGTTGACTGGACGGAGAACTCCAGTAGTAGTGGAAATGGAACGGTATTGTTTTCGTGAACGATCGAAAGCTTTGTCTGGTGTTCTAGAACCGCCTGTGTATATTCTAACGAAGTTTTGATACTTATTTAGAAGATTATTGTAGTTTTCGTGATAAGCAGCGGAATTAGTTTGGTCAGTAAGAGATATTTCTAGTCACAGTGGATTTATATTGAAAGGAAAATTTAGAAGATTGGTATTTTTTAGAATGGCTGATTTAAGGAGATCATCGTTGTTATGAGAAAGAAAGTTGGGCCGGATCATGAAGTGAAGAGTTGAAGTTCGGATTGGCGAGAATATTCGGATTTACAACAGATCTTGACGAAATTTTATTTATCATCTATATCAGTAATGCTACAGACACTTATTCATCGGTGACTTTAGCTTATTTTCAAAACTCCAAACATTTTATTCTACTGTTATCAATGAATTCTCATAACCTGATAGGAAATAACAGTTAAAACTTTATAGACGACTTCCGTTTCTATCTTCTCCATCACTTCTACACATCGGTCTAGTCTAAAATTTGTACGATTTACTCCGATACACATACCGACTTGAACCCGTAACCCGTTATCAAGAAACATGTAATATATATTATAAAGCCGTATCTTAATCGAGATTTTAAAATTAGATCTTCTTTTCGCATTAATAACGTGAAGCGAATCTCACGCATCACTCGTGAAAAGGAGTTAGAAACTGAGGACAGTTGAGACCTACAGTCTACCAAATTTGAAGAATATGAAAATTTAGATTTGAAGACTGGGTTCATTCTACTCTCTCAGCCGCCTAGTCCCCTGATATCAGTGCGCAACCCAAAAGCGGAAGGGAAACCCAGCTACCCAGAAAATATATTTTTAATGCAGTAATATGGCCGGAATAAAATTATAGCTTTAAAGGAAAATTAAAAAAAAAAAAGCAATTACTATTACGTGTAAAAACATATTTGATTTATGTTTTTTAAGCACGTCCTCTTCTTGAGATCAATTATTACAAACGGAGCAGACTTGCTAGCTACTTGAGTCTTAAACGAGACAAATATACCGTGGTAACCTGCAGTTTGATAAACGAGCACTTTAGTAATATTCAACTACAAAAGTTAAAACAATAAGATAGAAAGTCGGCTCGTCTAGTTCTAATATGCACTTTATTTCAGAAACTAAATTAAGTAAATAAGACCCGTTAAAATATCCATGCGAACAAGAAAAAGGTTTGTAACACTATGTCAAAATTAACTAACCGGATTTTCTCTAAATAGAAATAGAAAACAAGACAAAAAAAAAATAGTTCTATTAACAATTGAAATTAGTTTAACATGGACAATCACTAAATAACAACATTCACAAACACGTACACACACATCATATAATATACGCTTATGTATACTGTTAAAATCGTATATCGTTCAGTAAAGTGAATCACATGCACTCTTGAAGGTAGGACTTCGAAATTAAGGGTTTTTTCCTAATGCACTAACTGTAGTACTAATGCTTTAATTGCTTTATTTTAGGGGTCATCTTAATATTCCGTGTGGACGAATAAAAATAAAAAAAAGGAGTTTTATTAATACCAAGACGCGCTGATTTACAATCTGTTTTGCCCGCAAATAATAAGGAATAAGTGTTCATAATATTTTTTTTTCTTTTATTTATTCATTAAGTTTTTATAAACGAGAAACATTCCAGCTCATCTAGAAGATTTGTACGCCAAATAAATTAATGTGGCACAAAAATATTTTCATTATACATACGTTTCATCGGGCGAGCATGTTACACAATTACATTCCACTGCGAACTTTGTTCCGTTATGTCAAAACAATTTAAACGAACGCGTATTGTCAAACTGGCTAAATGGTTTAATCCGTGACAAAGAAAATAAGTAAAAAGTAAAAAAGAAAACGTATATTACTGAAAAATTAAATCAGTTACTTTGAGCATACGCGCATCGTAATGACGCTAAAATTAATGTCAAATATTTTTACAGCCGCATTTTCAAATAACACGAAGAATAGCATATTAAACGGTATAAACTACTTTCAAATATTATAGTACATTAAAGGTCGTTGACCTGAAAACTTAAAAATAAGGAAAGAAAAAACGTGGCCAATAAAATCTAGTATACGTAACTTTTACAAGGTTTCTATCCGCAGTAAATTCGCTTCCGTATATAGTCGCTCTCGTTGCGAAGACTTAAAGTTGCTCGGACACCGAACAAATAAACGACAAACGGAAATACAAATGTTAAACAATGATGCAAGACAAATTCAAAAACTTGATAATTTACTTAAAACATTTAAATTTCCAAAGCTCCTTAATTTATCGATAATTCTAATCGCACACATATATATAGCAAAAATTAAACATTCGTTGAGCGAGCGGAGATATAATTCAGACAAATCGAAATAATACATATAATTGGGACACGATGCTCTGATTATTTCGGATATTGGAGCCATTTTGATTTTAATTAAAAATTATTATTCGTCAACAGCACACTGAACGGCAATAATCTTCATCCATAATAATCAACTGACACATTTGAAATACGATCTTCGATTTATACATTTTTAAGTACGGCAACTCCTTAAACTTTTGAAAGAACATTTACCTTACCCACACAAATTTTAATATACACATCGAAAGCTCGTTTACATTTTTTTTTTCATATTGCTACAACACACATGTGATTGGAACTTGTAAAAATTTTAAAAAAGAAATGCACACACAACCAGATCTCAAAAATTTTCAGCTAAAGATAAATTTTAAATTAAAAATTAATCCGATCATTCGAAATTTCTTAAAAACTTTGCCCAGCACAAAATCCAGTAGTGCACCCAGGGAGATAGATGGTTTCAGTCATAATGATAAAATACGAAGACGATGTACGTGACGACATTTATACAATACGTATATCTGGAATTGTAGGAATGTACTGAGGTTTACAAATCATATTAAAATTTTGTACTGAAATTTTATTCGAAAATAATATTGCTGCCATTTTAAATGATGTTATATAAACATTTAAGAATCGTAATGAAAGGGTTTTAACCCCTTCAAAAACCCGATCCTCTTTTTGATACTGCACTGATAAATCGGTTGTCTCCGTAACAAACGCGTTTTTGTAAAATTGTCATAAACGGAAGGCAGAAATATAATGAATGTGTATATCCTAATTTCACATTTAAAAGCTGAGAAGATTTATCCTTTTTCTGGGACAAAAAACACTTGTTTGATCCGATCATTTTAACACTTTATAAATAATCTTAAGTTGTTAGTTCAAGTTTTAAAACTGCTTCAAACATTACTAAAATTTTAAATATAAAAAGTGGGTGTAATTTATTAAATCCGACTATTAATAAAAAATGTTTTTGGTCAACTATGTGATACTTTTATTTATTTTTTTTTCATCAGAAAATTATTTTGAAAATTCCCGTTCGCTTCTTTCGCGTAGTAGCAATGTCAGTTGACAATTATATGATGGAAATCGTGCAATAATTTACATTAGCATAATGAAATTAATTAAAAATTGAAAATTTGAGAGCATAAAACATGAAAAAGAATTTGTTTTACACAGAAGTGTGCAGGGATACCGACACACTTTTCTGTGCAGAGGTGTAAACATTTAATGTTTTAATAGTTTAACGATTAACAATGTTGAGGATACAATCGAAGTAGTCAAGAGAAGAGCCTTTCCGGGGGGGGGGGGGTGATGAGCAAAGTGAGGAGATGGAAGTTTTCACTAAATAATAAATAACGTATCTTTAAAAAAACCAAACGATCCTTTAACCCGCGCATTGCTCTAAATTCCACTAAATACGAAACGCAGATAAATTTGTAATGAAATAAATAAAATGTTAACTTATATTTCCATTTCTCGAAATAATTTCATATATTTAATAACTTAAATTTACCATTTTTTTATATAAACAAATATTATCACTTTATAAATAATCTCAAAATCAGGGGACACGGGTTTTGAGTATTTTAATATACAAAAAAGAAAAAAAAAAAAAGAATAAAATTATGAAATTTAAACAGCATCTTTTACTATCTTTGCTTTAGAAACGAATACTATTTTAAACTTTGAACACATGCCTTTTTTCTCGAAATTTGTATTTACTCCAGCGGCTAAAGCTACCGGGTTCCTACTTCTATTCAGAGGCTGCCTGTACGCCATATGTTACGTAAATATAAACAGAAAAATTGCCAGCGAATTAGCGTTAAATTTATGCACAGTCAGTTAGTTTCCTATTAATAATTGCGACGAATTGTGACGCAATGTTGATATCAAGGAAAGCCATGTTTTATTGCTTGTTGAACGAACGAGATGATAAAACAAAAAAACATAACAATACTTTACGATGAGAAAATATCGATGTTTAATTTAAATGCGAAGTCACTAAATAAAATGATAAAAACAACGTTGAGACACTAACAGGCACTCGTCTGGACATTTACCTTAACGCTGCGAAGTCGTGTCACAAAGTTGATTCTTTCATCTCATAAGTTCAGCCATCTTTTTTTTCACCTTCACACCTGCGTCCATTCTGTTAGAGTCGGCAGGCGGCACCCTCTAATCACAGAGAAGCGTACTACATTCCGAGAAATTCTGCACGAATAATGCACTTGAGTGTCCTTCATTTAAACAATACGAAAGAGGGTCTTCTTTTACCATATGAGTAAGCAAGCTGTTAATCTCGTGCTTAATTCCAAACAGTCTGAGTTGTATTCTTTCAAACAACAAAAACAAAAAAAAAAAAAAAAAAAAGAAGGAAAGAAAAAAAGTCTACTTAATTACTGAAAGTGCAGATTTTAAAAATTATTTTATTACCGATATATTTAAAATTTTTCGATTATTCAAGAGAACAGATTCAAAATGCTCATATAAAACCAACTCAGTGTCATTCATCGCGCAGCACAGCTGTAGTACGACAGGTAAACAATAGTTAAAGATGTAAAAAGATGTGAAAGTGAACAGAGTTAATAATAGTCGGCGTCAAAAAGTTCGATAAGGAAGAAGAATCGCAGTGCATACGTATCGGAATTTAAATTTTCCTTACACTGTTCGCAGAATTTATGGCACTAAGAATTATAAACATCCGGTATGTATGGGACTTTCAAATCCGCGCATGTAGTGTATCATTTAACCCATAATAGGGATAACTATCGCCTCGATGTCTTCGATTGAAGTTGTACTTTTTTTTTAGAAAAACAAAACACAATCATCAATTCGAGTGAAGTAACTTTTTAATGGAATATTTCAACAACTCTGCACCATTCCACGAAATAAGGTTTAAAGTAGTAATAAAAACAATAATAGAAAGATTATTTTTGATTTTACCGAAAATGGAAATTGTCATCGAAAAATCGAAATCGGGAATTTTATGATAAATTTACGTTTTCAAATGTGGAAAATTTAAAAAAAAAAAAAAAAAAAAAAAAGTCTTTTTTAACAAATGCTTAGGAGTCGTCCATTAATTACGTGATCTGTTTTTCTTTCAATTTTAACCCCTTCCTCTTTTTGGTGAGATTTAGTGAGATTAGGTGGAACCCCCTCCAATTCACATGAGATTTACACTATAGTTCTTAACGGACTAAATTTATTATTATAAAGCAGAAAAATAATACAATGTTAAAGTGTAGAATAACGAATTTATTTAAATTTAGTAAAATTAAAAATAAAATCAGACATTTTTCACTCATTCCATAGGCACTCATGTACTATACAGGTTTTTGTTTCTTTTAAAAACTCTGAACGTTTTATTTTTTTTTTTTTTTACTTTTTCTTTACTCTCAAAATAAAAATTTTTAATTACAGACCAATCACCCTTACTCCGACGATCTGAAAAATCTTTTCGAAAATAATTCAAAATAGACTAAAAAAGATACTAAACGAACAGCAACCAGTAGAACAGGCAGACTTCGGAAGTACATTCTCAACGTTGGATCATATTCAGACAGTGAATCAAATAATCGAAAAAAATAAAGAGTACAGGAAGGAGCTGTATGTAGGACTGATCGATTACGATAAAGCCTTTAATTCCGTAAAACACGATTTATTATCAGTTCGGCCAAGTATGACATTTCATGCGCTAAGGATTATTCCGTATGTTAAGTTAAGGATAATTATAATTTACATTTATATAAGACAAAATTTTGTGGTATGCTATCAATCGACCTAGTTAAAGAGGCGGCAAGTAGCACATACATGTTTTGGCGAGGAAAGTACGGAAAATACGAAAAGAAAAGTGGTATAGAAAGCCGAAAACTCCACAAAAGTAGCTTCCATCGTTGAAAACGATCATCGCGTCTGGGTCCTCGTGTGCCGTCACAACCAACCTAGTTAAAGGAGACAAGCAAGGAACGCACTATAAAATAATAAAAGCGACAATGCGGATTTAAGAAATAAACATTTATAGCATTAGCATAATAGAAATTGAACAAAATGATGATACGTAAACGAAAGAAAACAATTAGAAGATACAAGTAGAAAGAAGAGTGGTCGTCAAAATAATAACTTAGATTAGGAGGAACTATGACACTTTCACTATATCTAAGATTGTATAAAACTACATACATGGACTTTATTTTCCGAATTGGGGATGATATCGAATCTACGGAGAGCGGATAGTACTAATGTAGAAGTTAAGACATTTTTAGAAGAAATAAAAGAAGGGTTATCAAAGGAAACGTCAAACGTTATCGTTCATCTTCAGCAAAATTATAATAGTACAAACACTATCACTATCACTATCACTCTCTCTCTCTCTCTCTCTCTCTCTCTCTCTGTCAGTATTACTATAGAAAAAGTTGCAATGCCCGACAAAGTTCATACTCTTTTGATCCTTCCAAATTGAGGATCTAATTTTTCTTATTACACTGTCCTATCTGAACCGCTAGCGTACCTACAAATACAACACCATTTATTCTGAAAATAAATTTCTGCAGTTGCTCGCCGAACCGTGCTAAAATAAAATTGAAACGAGTATACATAAACACTGGCAATGGAAGCATATTTTATTTCGCTATCTTGATCATTATTTTCGGTTCAAGTGGCTCGCTCAGACGTTTTTCCGCGAACAAACCACTCAGCTCGCAGCAACAAAGCCGAAAATGGTAGTCGAACAGGAAAGCAGCCACAATAATATACGTACATTATATGCATTTCTTCTTTTTGTTTGAAGATTTGCTATTTATTGCTCCGTTTTATGTTTTTCGTTAAATTTTATCAATGTTATCGTCTCCCGATTTTATAACGAACGATCGAGTAAAGTTACAAACTTCTCGGAATTGCGTAATGATATAATTCGATTCGGTGCACGCAGAGAAGATGATATTTCGGATTCTGCAGATTCAGTTAGTTCGCTCTATACATATATATATACAGATATATATATATATATGTTACCGGGTGGTAATAACGCATTTTAGGGAAGACGGCGTTATTTATGAGATATTCATGACGCGTCATCGGCGAGTAAGCGGTGATATATATTTTTGTGCGATAATTCCGTCCAGTAGGAAGTATGCTCTTAAAACAAAGTAAACATTCTCATGCGTGCACGACGACGACATGATAGTGTAAAAAAGATAAAAAATATGTCGCTATTTTATGTGGCGTTATGGATTGTATTATTGATCAGATATTGGTGTCATCATCGTGTGGTTGAATTCGCGTTACTGGTCGTTATTCATAACGTACGCTAGACGACGAATAAAGACGAGCACGGGACATGCATATCGAGAATACAGAGAGGCGAGTTATACTATTAAATTGCGATGTGCCCGTATCGTCTGTACCGGCGATATCGGTCGTTTCTTCAAATACGGGATAACGGTTTTCCAAGTCAATTCCATTTTCCATTCTTCGACGTGTAGCGTGTTCTCTCTCGCTATGCAGCGTTTGTACAATTAAATTATTTCCCATTACCTTATCTAAACGATAATTGTTCTAGCCTGCGGCAAGGAAGACGTGGATTTGGTGCATCACAATAGAAATCGCGCATCTGCGACTATACGTACGAAGATATTATTAAACGACGATCTGTAATCGATTTGTATTCCTGGAAAAACTGATGTATGTGTTTAAATGCGTCAAAGAAAACAGTACCTTAAACGTTTCTTTATTTGCAAGGGATCAGAGCAGGATGATCTGCCGATATAAATCGGTCGCGGAATTTCGAACGTGTACGAGAAAAATGTGTTGTTGTTGGTGTTCTAAGCTGACTGGAATTTTTGCTTTCGATATCCAACATAAATATGTAGAGTCGACATCGCGGCTCTATATTGAGGCAAACTTCAGACAGGATTAGATCGACTGTCGGCTCACGGTTTTCCTTATAAGACCGTAATTTAAACGTAAACAGAAAAACAACAAAAAAAAAAAATTATAAATGATTCCCGTATTTTATAGTTTGTTTTTTTGACGATTTAAATATTCTGCAACGCATGTTTTACAGTACCACTGCTGCTCAATAAAAGCAAGTTGGAATTTGACTGGTTAAAATGTTACTAAAGTAATCGGAAATCGTGATAACTTTATGTTCCGTTATAACGAGGTCATCGAATGATACAATTAGCACGCATTAGAGACATTATGAGAATAACGACTAGAAAGGAAAAACTGTAACGATCTCGGGTTATAGTGAAATTATAAAATTGAACTCATTTCGGAAAACCATACGAAAGGATAATTTTTTCCAGTTTTGCTCGCTTGCTGTGCCCGAGCTTCCAGAAAATGCAATGCGTCCAGTCGTCTGGGAATTTAAGGAATTTTTAGAATTTGTTATTTTCTCTGAACGTATAATATTATAAATTTAATGAGTACCTATGCATTTAATAAAAGTATATAATTTTCTATTCATTTTAACGATGACGATAAATACGAGAACATCTTAAGATAAAAAAAAAAAAAAAATGACAGAGCAGAAGTCTCATTTCTTCTGCATCCGATTTATCTACTTCATGGATCAAAGTAGTGAAAGATGTGGACGCCAACCTTCGATAGCAAAGACTGCTCAAAAAGAAGAAGAAGATCTATGTGTGTATGTTAATTATTCTAATCGTATTAACGACGTGTCCACACTAAATATTGATTTTCAATAATACGTTCATACTTGAAAAATCGAGTACAAATAATAAATTTACCTTTTTATGCAGTTCAGAAGTCAATGAAAAAAAAAAAACAATATTTTTATTCTTTAAATAAGTTAAAAATATTTCCTTTTCACGCATGTCCTCTCGCATAGACCAACAGCCGGAGAATTAATATAAAGTAAACGAATTATATCGTAGATATTAACAATTGTACGAGCAAATGTGTAAAAGTCAAAAGCTGAGCTCAAAAAAAAAAATAGAAAAGAAAAATAGTATCACTTGGAGAGCTCTGAGTATCGAGACCTTTTATTAAATATTCTTTATTTTTACTTTTTTAATTAACTGTATGAAAAAAGTTACTAGTTAACCGAAAACACGAGAATTATAAATTACAAAACCCGATCATAATTTATTTTACTTTATTCCGAGAAAAATAATCTGCCCTTACCAAATATAAAGCCGTGGGCATGGCAGAATTTTTTTAAAATTATTTTCCCTTTAATTTTTTTCATGTTTCATTAAAGTTTTAATAGCCCAGCCGAAAAATTTACATCGGAAGCTACAAGTAGCGTTACATAATTTTTCACTAATGTTCATCCTTTACATGATCGAAGACATTTTGAACCGGCAAAAGTTACATTTTTCTAAAATAATACGCCAATTAATCAACCCGGGGCCGTCTTTCAAATAGCATAATTAACTTAACTTATACTCAAATATTTATAGTGTTTCATAATTCGTAGTTAATTTATTAACATAATTGTGAAAAAAACCAAGAAAACTATGTTTAAGCGCACATAAAACTATAAATTTATTTTTATATCGGGTTGAGCACATTTTTTTTTTTTTTTTGTTTTGAAACAAATTTCCTTGATTTTCCTATTTTTTCCAGATTATTTCGGATTTCTCTCCGACATACAAAAAAATCATGCATAATTTCCAAAAATTTCGCAATATGTGCTTTCTATTATGTCCCGATACGAACACAAATAATACTGACAAAATTCAAATCGGTAAATATAATTTTTACTTCTTGACATATTAAAATTCGTTGTTATACCTTAATTTCCAGTTTTTTTTTGTGTTTTTTTCGGATCCAGTAAGACTTTTATTAACTATATGAGGTATATTATCGCGACCATTCTTTGATACTTTCAAATGTTTTCTAAATCTTTAAATTTCCTGACACTTTTAACATATTCCTCTGATTAACAGAATTCCCTGACTTTTGCCGGTATTCCAAAAAGTGGCCATCCTCTGCATTTTTAAGCACGTGTGGTTTGTGTCTTTTAAAATTTTAGCTTTTTAATTTTTCCGTTAAACTGTTGAAAAGGTAACTTTTAAACAGCGTAGAGTTTCCAATATTAAAATATCGTTTTATTCATTTAATATTATCTTTAAAACTATTAACAAATTTCAATTTATATTTCTATTCCAGCTATTTTCGCATATTTGATTATAATGTAAAATTCAATCAAACCTACTATTTTTTTCTTTTTTAATAAAAAAGAAAAATAGTGCCATATCGTTATGACTACCCGAACACCAATCGTAACAGAAAAAAAAAAACAAAAAACAACGAAATGTTTTCTTTGCTAAGTATGGAATTTTATCTATGATTCAATAGACGGCCGCCAGCTATTGTTTCATATTTCACTGTCTCTAAATTCCAATATTTCATTCCTGTTTAAAATAAAGTCCATATTAAACGTATACACAGCTGAAATACGTGAAATAAACAAAATAAATTTACCCCCAGTGTAAACATTGCTTTGAATTAATATCTACTCGCGTCTCTTGGTGATTAATTCAAATAACGCGTTAAATGTAATTAACAGATACAACCTGATCGAGTACCAGGCGAGTTTACGTAATCAAGTAGGTATCGATAAATATTAAAGGGGTGTCTGTCGCAATAACAGATGTTCGTTATAAATTGGTCCGTTAAAGGTAGACCCCGGTCCCGTTCTTTTCTGCCGCTTCGAAGCCAGATTTAAATTCTGTTTCTTTTCAATGTGTATGTAGGGTTGGCGTTTTAACGGTTTTTCTCAACCCCAAAGCATCCGTCGTGATTCTCCCAAAGAGGGGCTACAACACAATATCGCACGGTTTATCCGTTAACTATTCACAGTCTAGTTTGCCACAGAGAAATAAACTGTTCCTTTTCGAATAAAAAGTTATTCCTTTTACATGTTCTTCACTTCCACAAATATCGTGAGAGTATTTTACAAATAGAATAATTTTCTCAGCACAATCGACGCTTCAAAAACCTATTTCCCTATTCCGAAATTTTCAAAAAAAAAAAAAACAGCGTGCGAAAAAAATTCGGAACAATCGAAATTCTTAGACGAATTCTTTCGGACTGCGTTTCACACATACACACTCCAACAAAAACACTTGGTAATATTTGAAAACAACCTGACGAACAAAAGTATTTTCTACAGAATTTTTTGTTGTATTTTCTATCGTCGGCTTATTACTATAAAAAAAAACAAAACAATCAGCAAACGAATATGTTTACTCTCACGAAAAACGTTTTTTCGTTATCACGAACTAATCCGATTATTTTCGTAAAACTAGATGATACTGTATCGGTAGAAATGAAACAAAACGTAGCATCTCTGATATTGAAATATTTAAAACCCAGTGACAAAGCTGATAAGATTATTATGCACTTAAGAATTTCGGAAAAAAGAAACAAAAACATCTGCAAAATATTTCCTTACTATTTAAACAAATTTTACGCGAAGGAAAACGACTTTTTTGGTTTCTTCCTTCACCCTATTCCAAAATTAATCAGCTTGCACAACATACTAATCAGAAGCAGATTTCAACGTGAAGGAGATTAATAAAATTATGAGTCAATATTTTTGTATTATTGATATTAACAATCACCGTTTTTCTTTCCAGTTGAAGGTTTGAAGTAATAGTGAGCAAAATTAATAACTCCCACTACAGCTAATCTCTGAGCTACGATAAAAATACAAATATTTTAAATATAAAACTTTTTTCAGTCTCATAGAAAAAATAGGATAAAAAAAGTTTAGGCAGTTTAAAATTTAAATGAATACTAAAAGAAATATAAAATGTCCGACAAAACTTGTATCTCTGAACTTTTAAAAAGGTACTAAGAAATCTTCTCGGGCAAGACTGCAAAAATCTATAAATCCGCCACCGGTTCTAACACTGAAATATTTACTCGATCATTAACTTTAATGAAACTATCGAGTTCAACAATAATCTCCACAACATTATAAATCCTGCCTGATTTGACGTTGAATAAAGGCAATTTGTACACCTACCGATTAAAATTTAGTTAGGAAATAAATTAAAACTAGCACATTGTCGTTAAATACAGGTTGTGAGACCCCCCTCAAAAAAAAAAAAAAAAACACTTAAAATCCCGCAGATTCGGTATACATATTTTTTGATATTATTGCATAGAAGCATACTTGCAGTTCGTATTCGATAAACCTTTTATTTATTCATTCATTCTAGTTGCGTTGCGTGAAATAAACACAAACGAAAATTACTCAAAATGTTGAAGAACGCAATAGTAGGAAAAATAAGTTGCACGTTTTTTTTAATTTATTGTTTTATCGGTAAACAATAATTTAAAAAAACATTTTTCAGATACTTCAAAATAAAAACAATATTTAAACGAAACTATAATTTTTTAATAAATCATGCGGAACAACATATGTTGTCCAGTGGCGCGGTTTGTGGTTCAAAAAAGGTAAATTTTATTTGTTTAAAAATTTAACTCGTATTATATACCTTCAAAGTAATTCGTACGTAAAAGTTCAACTCTTCTACCCAATTCAAAAGCTTCACAAAAACAGTATGGAATCGATAATATTTACTATACATATCCACGTTTAGAATCCTTTTTCATTATAAGTTTTTAAATTTTTTCTATAAACACTGAATCATTGTTAACACATATTCTAGTGTTTATCGTACCAACTGTTGCTAAACTACATGAACTGCGCGTTTAAGAAAAAGATAAAATTAACGTTTTTGTAGTTTAATTTTTTAATGAAGTCCTTAAAACGTTATTTTAATCCGTAAAGTTTCCGTATACAAGGAATAAAACACATTTTCGCACAGCCACAAATGTACTTGTCTAAATGACACGTAGAACTTCGGAAATACCTGTTGTCGTTTTTTTTATTCACTGGCATTCGTTCGGACGACTGACGCTTTTGAAATTAATAAAATATATTGCTTTTTAAATCGAAAATCTTTCACGTTATACTCATTTAAAAATCTCTAAAAATTATTTTAAAATTCATTAGATGAAAATAAACAATCGAACAAAATCGCGGATATATAAAATAAAAAAATTTCACACTATACACTATAAACGGTATCCATTATCGGTTAAATGAGCACCCCATTTCATTCTGCGTAATATCGGTAAGCATTGCCTTAAACCGAGTTCATACAAAGTAATCTTTCGCATAAGCGCTACATAGAACGAACTATCAAGTCGAATTGGAAAGCTACAAAAAAAAATGTGTAAATGTTTGCCTTTCCGCTTTTAAATATGTTTTAATGTTTCGATTATTAAATATTTATTAATAACATTAGTTATAATTTCTTTAATTTTTTTTGAATTTGGGCCTGTCAACTATGGAGACATTAATCCAGAGCAAATAGTGAAATTTTTGGAAGTGACAATCGAATCTGGTTCTATCCGAACGAAATACTACTAACTAAGTAGCTACGCCATGGTAGCTATTTAAATTTTAGTGATCATCTGGGAAGGCATTGCCTAAATGACTACACACAAAAAATGCCACTGATTCGTTTTTTATTCATTTAGGAATAATTAGCGATAACGCTGGACGTTATTTTCTCTCCTGACATGTTGCTCTTAAAAAAATAACACAGAAAATTCTGAGAGAAAAATCAACAAGTCCCATATAAAAGGAACTAACAAAAGATAAATTAAGAAACGTGACGCTTGTATAAATGAATAAATGAGGGGAGAAGAAAAATATAAAATATTACAGTCTATATTATACGTATATATTTTATTATTATTATCATTATGGGGGGGGGGCTCGGCAAAACAAGCATCTTTGCCCAGAAACGACAGAAAGAAGACACGGCGAAGCAAAACTAGTCGCATATTTTAACATGTATATTCTGGAAGAAGTATTTCTGACAGGAAAATTCGGAAGATTTCACAAAGCGAATTGATTTAAAGAAATTTTGCAGATTATTTGCAATGATTATTTGCAATAAAACTGCCAAATCGAATTTCAGCGTGTACATTATTTTCGCATTAAGTAAACAACCACGCTGTTTTGTTTTGTTTTTTTTTTTTTTTTGCAATGCGGATAAGTCTTATATGGCTGGACTAGATTTAAAATTTTGTCCGTCACGAAGAAATGCCACGAAATTTTATAATGATTTCGTAGCAGCCATAATAAGACATATTCGCGTTCCTATGATTCCGCATAGCGTAAGTAATCGTCATTGAGCTACCTTTTTTTTTAGTCATAGACCGCAGCAAAATTAACAAAAAGAAGCATAGAAAATATCAAAATTTTATTCAACTATAGCGTGCGAAGTGTTATTGTCCAAAGTTGGCGGGCCGAAAAAAACAAGTACACTTAAAACGTTAGCCTAATACGCATTTTTTTTCTTCTGTAAAAAAATCATATAGTTCCGGAAATAAAGAGTTCGGGAGCGTCTGTTGAAAAATTAAAATATGTAAGACATTAAAAAAGCTTCACTCTGCGGTAATAATTAATTGGAGCCGAAAAAAGGTCTAAAAAAGTACGACAAAAACGTCCGTTTTGTGTTACTTGTGCCATTACCATCACTTTCCGCGCCTGAAACTGGCTTCCTTCTGAACCTTAACGAATATCTCTACGCGGGACCGCCTTATCTTTTTTCCATAGCCTACCACCTCTGATAATATAGCGGTACTATCCGTATATCAGCTCGGTAATGCGCACGTCTTCACCTTATCGCATATGTCCACTTCACGGAAACATATACAAGAGAATAATAAAACTGCATACTTAAACGACCGACAAAAGAAATATTCACTATTGTATCGAAGACCGGTCTATCATCACGCAACCACTCTATTCAAATTTCCGTCCGGGATGAGCATTCCTATCGCAGCTGACCACGGTATCAACCTTTTTAAAAAGAAAAGAAAAGAAAAAAAAAACGAACAAACTTCAACAAATTCCCCGTATATGTACACTATGCAGGAAAAAGATTTCGCATCGGCCGAGATACTTCAACAAACAGGGCGTATGTTAGAAAGAAAAACGTGATATAAACAATGTGTCTTTCTCTTTACACTAAATTATTTTTTCATCTTTTCAATAGAATTAAAGTAATATCAACGAAGAATATTCATTAACGACTTAAACTGCGTCACAATCCAAAATCAGCGACAAACCAAAAAAAAAACAGAATTATCGTCAAAAAAATATTACAACTAATTGCTAAGATCTTTCGCTGTCAAGACTGCCCAAAAAGGGAGCTTTTTCTACATATATCTACAGTTAATTTCGCAATTCTTCTAAAAGAATTTCAAATGTCATACAGATTTGATACACAAGAGCAAAACCTACTTGCATAATGTTAGATACCTCGCCCGAATAATAGGTGACTCCTTTCATCGCTTTGCTTTGCTACATTTACAATCCTCACTCAACTAAATATCATTGACAATTTCCCGCAGTATTTTCATTTCTTCCTATCAGCCATTAGTTTGCACTTTTTCCCCTTACATCTTTTACGCAATTCAGTGGTGTTTTTCGTATCCTCATTTCCGCCGTCTTATTACTCGTTTTTCATGCCGAACTACACCACTTCCAATTCGCCCTCTTAATCGCAGCAGAGTTTAAAAATTACCACCACTAGCAGCGGCATCTCGTTTTCGACGTTTGAAAAATCTCACGGCCTGAAGAGGTCAACAAAATTCTTCTTCCTCTTATCGAACGCAGCCTAGATGATAGTAGTTCTGGCCTTGAACGTGGATCGTGATAGACACCGGAACGATGGCATCTAGCGGTCTTTCTTTCCACATTTACCGAAGTGGTGCGAACTCCGTGCCACGCATATAAATTATCACGCCGAGGAAGTTTCGAATAAAATGCGCGCCTTACAGGCAACGACCAAACAGCGGCCGTGTAGACCGCGATTCTTCGACCATATTACAATTACAATATAAATAATATGGAACGCGCTGCAATAGCGAACTGGAAAGCCATTACTATTGTATCAGCAGCGCCGGTCGCCACTGGGCCGCCGGTGTGTGGGGCACGTGCTAAGAAAAACTCGACTAAAAAGGAAATATAACATTGTTGCTCGTGGCACGTCGACGTTTATCTGTATCAGAATGAAATCGTGAACTGGCCGCGATTGAAAAATTTCAACACGAACTTTTTTCTCAAATGAAACGGAAAAAACAAAATAAAAACACCGCAGCCGAGCCACGATGATAGGCTAATGTATTAGCGCGTTCGCAACTCGGCGCACCAGTTATACTTACAGAACAAAAACAATCTAGAATGAACGATAGAATAAATGGAACAGAATAGCGCGACGCGAGAACTGACACTGATGAAAAATGGCACCTTCCAAGTACCTCTTTCCTGGAAAAACATCTAGCGGCAACAGCCGACCGCGTTTGAGTGCAGCACCTTTATGCCGCACTCCGAAGCCGCTACCATGCACGTGCAATTCGAGAAAAAAATTGCATTCAATTAGACCTTCTATCTCGCATCGCGGAATTTTCCATTATTTGCACACCAGTCGGCACATGTTCAGCGCGTAATTCATTAATGTCGTACAAGCGGCGATAAATCTCTCGAAAAGCATCATTTACGTGTAAATAAGTTAAAAAATAAACGAATAAACTGCAAATAATACGTAATTACGGATGTAGCAGCAAAAACGAACCATTTAACGGTCTCATCGCACTGAATCGCATTATTCGGAGATGGGAAGTTTTCACTAAAATTCGCATCTGCCCAGATTCGGCAAAAAGATAAATAGTAAAAATCCACAGAAATCTTCTTCTTCTTTTTTTCGTCCTACTCACTTCCTCAATGTGTAGATACGACCGGCCGGAAATGATACGGAAAAGAGGGAAAAAAGTGAAAAAACGGTTTAAGCCTTCCTTTTTAAAGGAGGCGGCCGTTGAATTCACTTCAAAATTACAGAGAAACTGCAAATGTTACGTCTTATTCAACTGAGAAAAAAATCAACATCAACCAGCAGCCGAAACGAATAAATTGTGTTTACTGTTTATCAATTATGAACACATTCCCTTGACCCTTACTTATATATATATATATATATATTGTCATGAGCCTACAGTTGAGTAACGTAAATAAAATATCGATTTTATGATTGGAATTCTGGTTTTACTATGCTGTGAGAAATGAAAAACGTAGATTAAATTTTATATTTTAATTTTATTTCTTATAGATCAACACACAGCATAGTATTTCGTATATTTCTCTAGTAATGTTCGGACCGAGTAAAGTAAAGCAGCTGATTAAATGATTCGAACGGTTGGGAACTTGGAATCTAATTCCGATGCCGTACCAACACAAATATAATAACGTAAAACTAACAAAGGCTAGACGTACTGCCCGACTAAAGCGACGTAATTTTGCCAAAATTACGCGCATGATAAGAATGATGTGTCGGTGCGACTGGTCGGGCAGTACTGACAGCTGATCGACTACCCGGGTTTTCGCGAGTCTTTCGGTCGTTCGGTAATTAATCCGTTTTAGTATCCGTTTTGCTCTAAAAGAGTTACCGTTATTGAAGCGTTGCGTGGTCAGCGGATCCGTATCAATTTTTAAATTAAATCGTTTGCCGGAAGAATTTTATATATATATTTTTAATAATTGCTGTTTGTTGTTGGTTATTTGTGAATAGTTTTTTTATTTCTATGTCCGATAAAATGATGATATTAACATACTAGTCATCAAAAAAAAATCAAGTGTTATAAATTTTATTAGTATTAGTACATACATCATTTTGTCAACAAGTATATTTCATTTCTAACATTCAGTGGACACGGCGGACTGAGCCGCCGTGAGATAGCTAAATTTTAGCTTAATAGGCTTCTTACTCATGAGCCATTAAGAGTGAACACTCGATAATATATACATATATACATATAAACTCGGCCATTTTGGCCAAGGCGTTGTGCTCCTTGACCCCTCTTGCTTACATTTCTGTCCCTTTCTTTTCTATACTTTGTATAAAATGATCAAAATTTACAACGTAATTCTAAGCCGGCCCCCATTAGATTTTATAACGAAAAAAATGACCCAATCTTATGTAATAAAAAAAAAATACAACCAGTAATTTATACTATGAATATTTTATAAACTACCGAAACAACTTAACTTACTACAACACATATAAATAATACTTTTTTTTGCGTTTCGATGGTATTATTAAATAATCAATATAGTCTTAAGATGCTTCTCCCTATTATGGTGGTACTTCTTATTCATCAACCTGCATAGTAATAATAAGAAGTGTATTCATTACGTTTTTCGAAACCCGCCACCAAGCGCAAAAATTGTGGAAACGAGAACGGGACGACAAACTGTGCAATAGTGAAAAGGTTGCCACATTTATACGTGATGATGATACGTCGTTTGGTTCGAAAACGACAGATATAGAAAATTTTGAAGCGTTTGACAGCATTTTAAATCAACCACCTCTGTTATACTAATTAAAATTAATAAGAAAAAAAAATTACCCAAAGGGACTACATTTCTTCAGGTTTTTTTAATGAATACTCAATTTATGTCCGCCGATTTTCATCATTACTCACATGGTACCTAAATAGACCAAGAATCAGTAAAATCGGTCTATATAAATATGAGTTATGCGCCAACAAACATAAAAAAAAAACAAAAAAAACATACACGACGAACTCTTTTTGGAAGTCGGTAAAAATTTAAATATTACAAACGTTACATAAAATTGGGCTTTTTTTTAGAACATTTTTTCGTTATATAAAATTGGGACATTTTTTCTAATGGGGGCTGGCCTAAGAATTACATCGTAATTAACATATATATGTACACTACCTAATGTTCTTTTTTTTCCAGTAAACAACTTACCAATTTTTACCGGAACTAATGTTCGTTAAATAACGATTTCAAAACTAAAACCAGCGACCACTTTCGAGACCCTGGATCGTACCTTTTAATTCAATTGTTAAAGACTTTTATTTTTGCCTTCTTGTTTTTGTATTATTGTATTTTTGTCAAACCGGCAACGCTGGGATCTCAAAAATGCCAAGGCCAACTTCACTGAGAATTGGCGTGTATCTAGACTTGTAAAAATATTTATATGAAAAAAAAAAAAAAATCTAAGAACGTTGCCACCTTATCATTTTGTTTCAGCTACATCCGATTTTAGGCTGGAAAAGTTTAATAAAAACTGAACAAAAAATCCAACCAATTATTTCTGGCCGTTAGTGTTTAGCAAATCATATTATTTAAAACTAAAATTGTTACATGAAAAAGTTCATTGTCTCCCATTTCCCTATTCGAATAATATTCGTACCGTTCAGACAACTTTTTTTCGTTTTCTTTTCCGCTCTCATTTGCAGCAACTAAAAATTGCAAAATAAAATTTAATTCAATCTCAATAAAAAACCTGCTATTCGAACTTTCACGATCCGAGGTATACGTCACATTCTTATGGGTCCCTATCCATGTTGGGGTTCCTAACAATGAGCAGGTTGACTTGGCTGCTAAGGCAACTCTATTTAGCCCGATGCCGTTCAACGCTGTACTGACTCGATTAGGACCATCAGTTTTTCTAATGCACTTTTCTGAAGAGTGGAGCAAACTATGGTCAGAACAAACAACCTGGCTCAGGTCCACAAAGTCGAACACCGACCCATGTTGACAGCCACTCTCCATCTCACGTAGGGATTTCTCGATCCTGTCGGCGCCTGGGGCACACTGCACTGTCACACAATTACGTCTTTGAAGGAGCTCCGTCTATCTGTCCTTTTTGCGGGTTCATCGCCAACCGTAGAGCATTTGATGAAATAGTGCCGGTATACTTCCCGTACTTCTAGCGATACCTCATCCCACCGTCTGTTGACGAATCACCCGGATTGCAATCGGGAAGTGTTGAATTTTGCAGCATACAACAGACTGCACTGCCTTCTGTAATTTCCATTGAGTCTAGGTAATAGCCCAGGTAGTTTTACACACGGCGCCTAGATTTATATTTGTAAATTTATAAAAAAAAAAAAAAAAAATAATTTTCAATTACGAGGTAGTCAATTACGACGATATATATTAGAGTACTGCCAAAAAAAAATTAAACAGTCTCCGTTACAACTGAGGATTAAAACAAGACAGTTGCAGCAAATTCTTTTCGTTTGTATTATTTATTTTACTTTTAACAACAATGACTTATAAGGGCAACTCTTTTGTTTGCTCGCCCGACGTGAAACTCAAATAGCGGCCACTTCAAATACGAAAACCAAAATAACGGCGCGACAGGCGGATAGCATCCCCTAATACTGCGCAAAATTTGGACTGAACGGCGGCGATGAGCTGTACTCAACGGTAAACATACACTCACGGCGATTAGCAGCGACCGACCGTCCGAAAGAAATTAACAACCACGACTCGACACATCTACCCCGATCGATGCATGCGATATCACCATTGTTCAACCCCGAACCCCGAGCTAGTGTAGCTATTTAATCGCGGATAAACATTTAATAATCTGCGCTTGAAAAAGCACCAATACAATACGGGTATTTCAAAGCCAAAATCATCTTGTTTACAGAGTGAAGAAAAATATTCGCTCCGACAAACAAATATGAATATCTCGGAAAAATCTACGTAGAAAAACTCGTGTTTACAATCTCGAATAAATAAGTAATAACCACGAACAAAAAAATATATATATATATAATAAGTTAAATAATAAATTAATTAAAGTTAAAGAAGGCGCGAAGGTTGAAGCTGAATTAAGAAAAAAACCTGCAAGAAAAACTGAAAGTGTTTAAAGAACGCGATAGCATTAAACCCGACTCAACGCAAAACCTTTTAAGGGTAACTTCAAATTCGAAAGTGAAACGCCAATTAAATCGCATAAAACCCGACGTACAAAGTAATGAAAGTATGCTAAAATCAGAAAATCGGAAAATCGGAAAATCAGAAAATCAGAATCTTAATATGAATTAGTAAATTACCTATCTGTATATAATCTGATAATGATAAGCTCCTGGTTTTTTCAATTATTTCCACGACATGGTTGTAACTCTTTAAATTTCTCAGCATTATACCCGAAAAGAATTTTAGGTACGATTAAAATTATCGCATGCGCAATTTCATCCGAAGTAAGTATTTAATTTTATGAGATAATGTTATCGCGAGAGAATAATGAGATTTTGCACGTATAGGCTTTGTTCGATTCCGTCCCTAACTAGAAAGTGATGTTTACAACGGCTGAACGGGAAAAAGCGTCAATCAATGTAGTCGAGCTACGAAAGGTCGTATCTGAGGCACGAGTCGCACGAATACTGCGAGATAAAGGACAACGTTTCACTAACTTAGCGTCGGTAAGTCGCTAAGTGTAAATAATTTGTAGGTCATTTAAGAAGGAAATAGTTTTAAAAGTGAATTCGGTTTGGATTTTTGAATGATGGAAAAATACAGGGCAATAACGGAAACGGTGAGTCGGTCGTCTGATTATCAGGGTGCCGAATTTAAAAAAAAAAAAGAAGAAAAAAAGAAGTACTATATGATGACCAGTTTAGCACACATGTCGGGAGCAATATCCGTTACTCGTTTACACAGTATTATTACCGCGGTAAAAGAAACAGCTGTTTAAAGACACGTGGCAAATTAACGCACAAACCCAGAAACCGGAACTAAAAATCGAGATAGTCCAATAGAGTAGAATCAAACGCGACCAGAGACAAGGATGGCGACAGCAACATCTGGTAGCGTACGTTATAATGCATGAATGACGGCAAAGATGGACGCGTGCGCAACCGCATCCCTCGACACGGAAACTACAGGAGCGATACATTTTCTGTCTTCCGCAAAACAAAAGCTGCACACAATTAGAATATAATTGACGGCCACCTCGGCAAGGCGGCATCATACCCGAAAACTGGGTAAGCGTATCGCACTCCTAATGTCGAATCAGTTTTGGTTCGTCAACTTTTGCACGAAAACCAACTTCAAGGAAAACACATCCGACGAACACTCTTAAATTACTATTTGAAATAATAATAATAATAATAATAATAATAATAGTGATAATAATATGGCGCGTTGTCAACAGAAGAAATAATAGAAAATAAAACGTCAACGAAACGTTTTGAAGCATTATCCCAGCTTTTTTTTTTTATTTTTTTTTAAGCAAATAAATTTACTTATAAGTAATATGCAACAGACGACATAGAACGTTACAAAGGCCTCTTAATTAACAAAATCGACGTGGAAACGGAGAAAAATATAACAATTAATGAAAACGAATCCAAACTCACCCACTCTTACATATTCCTTTTCCACAACCGACGATTCTCTACTCAAAAATTCACCATCCTTGCTCGTCTTTGCCTATAACAGGTTTTTCCTCCGCATTATTTATCTCAGCAAATCTCCATACTTAATCTTAAAAAATTTTCAAACATTCTTCAGCCCCCTAAGCCAGTTTTTGTCGCTGCGCCTCGTAAATCTTCTCCCGATTCGAATTTTATTAGTAAATTCGATTGCACCGTCGCTTCTACACTCCCCTTTCCGCCTCTTATTTTTACCAATAGTTCAAAGAGGCCGAAAGAAGTAGACGTCGCCTTTAACAATCCGTCCCTTGATCATTCGAAATCCATTAAATTATCTTCCTTCTGCTTCATCTTCACCTTCGGATTCGTCGTTATTCTGCGTGCTATCCCTTGTATCTCCTCCAATTATTCTAATAATATTTCTGATGCTAAAAGTGTGCTTCTCTTACTTCGCCTCTTACTCCTCGCTCGGTACATCCAGTTATCTTTTTTTATTCGATCTTTAATCTTTCAATTGCCTACACCTCGTGCTATCCTTATTAACTTCCTCTGGATCCCTGTGGTCGTGCAACGATTGAACGCGCAAACTGATTTGTTAACCCGATCTACATACCGGTCGATTTGTTACCAAACTCCCTGCTTCTAATATTATCTTTTTTCTTAATAATCTCTAAATTTTGACGATACATTTATCTTTTCCTTTTTTCCTAATCGTCAATTTTTTTACAGCCTTTGCCGACCATGGCGTATCGTCATTATTCTCATCGCAGTCGGTTTTTCATTCCATTTGTCATCTCTTCGTTTCGTTACTTTCTCGCTTCATCTGTTTTTCGTTTTTCTCTAACAACCTTCTACCTCCTTTTCTACTAATCTTCCTCTGACAACGGCGGTTTAATTTGCGACGACAGTCACATTTTCTTTAAGTGTTCCGCTCTCAACGCTAAACGTTTCAGTTTCTACATCCGGCTCTTAGGCGTGTCTCTCTTCCTACACCGTAAAAAATCCTTTATTCTTATGCTTCCTTCACCCTAGATAGTTCCTATATTCTTCCTTTCCCCAATTTGCAACCGTATTAACATCTAATTTGTTTCCTTCCTTCTTGTAATTGTCAGGTTAATTCAGTTGGCGAACTCAAAGAAAAAACTAAACAAAAAAAAAAAAAAAACAAAATTCGTGTAATAAAGTGTATTTATTACATAAGACGTGTTTTCTTACTTTCAAAGTCACAATAAGAAAAAACAAAAAATTGAGTGAAATTAAGGGAAATGATTATCACTAATGGATAAGAAAATTTGCATATTTAGAAACAATATGGACCCTTCAGTTGGTAACAATTACGAATGTTATGAAAACCTAATTAAGAAAAAAAGAAAAAAAACTACCTATCTATTTCAAACATGAACTCTAAGAAATGTAGTGTCAGCTATTGAGATAAATCTGTCTTTCTATGCTACCAGTAGAACTTCGTCAACATCAACATCCATTTCTTCTTCTCGTTGTTCGACAGTACGCTCTGTTGATTTACTGTCGTAAAATAACATGTCAGCGGCTTTTATGCGGCTTTTGTTTATGCAGTGTTGAACATAATCAGCTTGCACCGCGAATTACCTCCACCCACCCGAATTAGAAAAACTATTACATCAGACCTGAAACCGCTTATATAATATTATAGATGAACGGGGTGATTCCTAAAACTACGGAAGAACATTAATTAGCTAATTACGATAAAGGTAATTGAAAGCCAAAACAATTCAAACGCCTAAGAGATGACGACGGAGCATTTAAATGCTAAAAGGAGTTTCGTTCTGACAAAAGCAACCTTTGAAGAGGTAAACGAAAATTACTTGCAGATGGCTCGTTAAAACTTAATGTTAGAGGCAAAAAATTTTATACGATGATGTAGCCGAAAAGAACCAACACTGAAAGGAAAATTTCTGAAATATAATTGAAAAAAAGAAACGTCGAAGAGCGCACTTGGGGCACATTTTATTGGGAAATATGGAAACTATTAAAATTAACTGTTCGAGGAAAGTTCGGAGACAGAAGAGAAAGAACAAACACCCCATTGACCGGTATTATACCTGTCGATGGATTAACGGACATTGACTTTATGAAAGCAGCGACAAAACATAAAAGTGATCATCTGAGCTTAAATGCTGCGTATGGCGCCGCGATGAAGAAGAAAACATCGTGACTACTTCGAACTAGCAAAACCTCGGTTCAGCTAAATATCTTAAATACGTGTTTAATGTCGCTTCAAAAATATGACCGAAATACATTTTAAATGTATGGCAGCTAGAGATAATGGATAGAACAGCAAATCATCAAGATTCCCCGCTGTAATTGTGTGCTGCATACGAAAAGATTTAGGGGCACAATAACTTAATGTCTGAGACAAGCGAAACAAACTTGCAATTTTAAAACACCCACCGAAGAAACGGATCCGCAGTGTGACCTGAATAAAAATGCCCACTGGTCATTATACATTTTTAGAACACAGCCGTGTTAACAAGAAAGTAAATATACTATTTTTCATACAGTTCTGTCTGAAAATAGTTTCACGGCCCTTTTGCCGATGTGGGACTTATATCAATCATGTCGTCGCTGTAGTCGACTTTGACGCAACACTATCTTTACCGAGTCAGATTTTAGTTTTATATGAAACGAAAACTATTTTCATTTTCAAGTAAAAAATTAATGCATTCTATTCACTCACGATGATGGAGAACAGGGTTCGATTATTTGAAATTACAAAGCCTCCCCCCATCCACATCCGTTTCCCGTCCTAGTGTTTTTCTATAGTATGTCAAGTATCTGTGTTAAAAATTAACGAAAGCTGTGTGTCGTAGTAATCTCGGGTGTTCAATAAACTGTCAAGATCTCTGAACAGCTGAGACACTGCTAATCGATCATACGATTTCTTTATATATCTGCCTATTGATAGAGTAGCTCTTTTTCGACATTCCGAATTTTCACGCGTTTAATATTTTTATACTAGTGATTATTTCAAAAACCGTAATTAAAGCTTTTATATTTGCATTTTTGATGATTAATTTTAATTTATATCCTGCGTTGTGTTATCTAAACATAAATGATTTAAAAATAATCTAAAAATAAATGATTTCAAAAATAATCTAAAAATAAATGATTTCAAAAATAATCTAAAAATAAATGATTTTAAAAATAATCTAAAAATTAATGATTTTAAAAATAATCTGAAAATAAATTATTTTAAAAATAATCTATTTTCACGCACGAATCAAAATGTATACAAAAATAGCTTATCATAAAAATTTTACAAAGAGCAAAAAAAGTCATCCTTTAACACCGCATGTAAAGCAAAGCTAGCGGCAGTCATTTCTTCTTTCCGCGAGAATTTGAAGGAGAAAAAAAATCAAAATAGAAAAAACGCGAGTATTAATTTTTCTTAAAAGTCAAATTCTTCCTAACTTCAAGCGAATTATATTAATGTAATTTTTAATATTTTCATTATAAATTTTATGCTAAAAAAACTCAAAAAAATATTAGAATTATTAAAAAAAAAAAAAAAACTAATTTCCCAGTTTTAACGTAGAAATAAAAGTATTTTCTTCATTCATATTTCGACCACCTTCCCCACTGAGAAAAAATCCTATGGGCGCCCATGTGGGCGTTACTATATAACAGTAGTGGATAATAATGAGAAAAATATAAAATAAATATTACAAGATACAAACAGAAAGAAACTTTAGCAAAGGAAATGGTCGGGTTAACTATATATATAGTATCTCATTTCATACAAAATAGAAAATAAAAAAAAAAAGACAATTTTCGAACATGGTAAGAATTGATGCCTGTCTAGCATCATCGGAAAGGTCAACAGATGAGTACAACCGTGTGAAAATGGAGATAGACTTGCTCGAAAATAAATCGAACACGCCAATTTTTTTTTCGTCCGCGACTTATTATGGAGAAATTTAGATTTTTCGTTTTAGTTGATAAAAGAGAGAAACAAAAAAAACCCAGCAAGAACATTTTATCTTAACGTGGGGACCATTTAAAATGAAATAAATAATTTACAATTATAGTAAGAAATAACATCGCGTCTCTTCTGTTGAAGCTGGACGCGGATAGAGATTCCAAAAGTGGAAAATGCATGACGGTTATTTTCTGATCAGAGTGGTAATTTGCGGTGTGATCTTTTTTTACGGTTATTAGGAGGAGCAGGCTGAATAATAAACGGGAGCTAATTGGCTATATAATATAGTCGGTAGGGCACAATTAAACATGGTCGCACTACAGAGCCTTCTTCTGATACGCGTCATTCACCACATGAAGCGACAGTAACATTGCCAAATGAACATTTAAAAACGTTTAATTATCAAGATGATTTTAGAATTAATAAGGGTGTAAACAAGACGTTGCAATCGTTAATGTCATCGTAATATACGGCGCAGAAGCAAACGAAAAGTGAAAAATATACGTAGTTATTTGTTTTTCTCGTTTTTTTTTATTACGTTCCGTAATTTAGCGAAAGAAAAAAATAAATAAACTTACGAAGCGCATATTGATAATAAATAATCGAAAAAGTCCCGTTACGCGAAAAGAGAAATTCTGGTCACACCAGATTCACCGGTCAATCTACCGAAATTAACATGTAATACGAAATTCGATTCGACATTCGCTAGTCAAACGCCAAATCGCCTGACCGCACGGTATTTTTCGATTTTTCAGTTTACCATTCAGGTTAAAACAAGAAATTTTTCCGATTCTTGCACCGCCACATAGCAGCTGATTTTCATAACGAAATATAACATTTTTTCCCTTCGATCGAAAATCCAGTCGAAATCAAAATCTTAAAATTGCTGGCTAATTCTATCAGCTTCGCTAAATCTAGTTAAATAATTTACAACTTGTCGATTAAATAGGCCCTTCCGTGAAATAAGTGGGGGGGGGGCAGTCAGTCTCCCGACAGAATTACCAGGAATTGTAGAATTAAGCCTTCGCAGTGTTCCGAAGAGTATAACGGATCTAAAGAAAATATTAGACCAATTCCCGAGCAATCGTAAAACCCGCGAACCAACATTAAATACGACTTTAGTGAACTCCGTTAAATTTTTGTAACAATACACGCACTAGACTATCTAAAGAATTCGAAGAAACGAGAAAAAGGAAAAAAAGGAAAAAAGGGAAAAAGGAAAAAAAGAATATGTAAGATGAGAAAATAAGAAACAAAAGCAAAAAATATAAGGTGCAACCGTTTAAGCGCGACATCTCGTACATAAAGCATAACGCGAAAAATATCTGTTTTTTTCTTCTTTTTTATTTTCATCTATACCAACCCAACGGAGCAACGATTAATTTGTACATTTTCAGTATACACAGGCAGCGTGATTCAGCTCTGAAAGTCCGCCATGCCTAACTGCGGCATTGTCGATTTTTCTGACTGCATGCTTTCCACCTGGAATGAGCTCTTTTGATCTAAAGACAATGCCAGACACTCGTACATATGTACATTCGGACAGAAAAGTAATAACAGATTCTAAATTACTACCGTTCTCGCAATAAAAGAAAAAAAATTTCATAGAATAAGGATGGAACACACACTGAAGATGGTTTTATTTTACCCTTTAAAAATAAGTGCATTTTTAAATAAACGAATGTTCGCTAAAATTACATTAAAAAAAAAAAAAAAATGAATGCATAATCCTCGCGTCATTTTCTAGAAATAACTCTATAAATAGAAAACAAGAAAAACATCTTTTTGACCGTAAATTCTGGTCGAAATTGCCTCGGTGGTAATTCATCGTAAATGTATATGTCGTAGTACATATATCAGGGTAAAAATATTTTCACCATGCGGCGAGATTTAATTTATACATTTCTCCGGCCGAACCGAAAAAAAAGTCACAGGAATGACCCGACTCACGGTAACTAGAACACACGTGGTAAGGGTCACGTGTATACATATATTTTTTTCATTGTAATGTCAATGCGCAGATAGCACTATGCACACCGAGTTAGCCGTCGTTCCCTCTTTATTGAGAAATACCAATTATCATTCAAGCACTAGAGTTCATTTTCTTCACTGTTTCGTGTTAGATTATTTCCGTGACCCCTAACGTTATAAATATAAAAAAATTGCATTCAACTTTCAATAATAATTATTAATAGTTAGGATATTTTTATAGTTGTTTTTTCCTACGTAAAATTTAATACGGTCAAAAGCTTTCCCCTATTTAAAAGAGAAAATAAATAAATATCGCAATGCACGCAAGAAAACACTTAATACATATCACTAAGCCGCGCTGGTTCGCGGTAAGAAGTGAGTAAAGTTATTTATTCGAACATTTGAATCTGAATCTACAAAATGATTCGAAATTACATATGTAAAATAATTCCGACTCCGACTCATTCGAAACTTTTAGATATACATATTTTGTTTAACTCATTACACACAATGTTATGAATAGCTCGATAATTAAATATGTATTAAGGCATCGTTGAATTAATAAATTATCTCCTTTTGGAAAATAAACATTTTTTTGATCAAAAGTGTGCTACACGGCGATGGCGCGTGACTCGACTATAATGACTTCGGAATCCTTTAAATTCTGGCCGAATTCGAGAATACCAGATATTACTACGTAGCGCACTGATCGCGACGCATACCTGTCGTGATCTCATTGTTTCCGAAAAAACCGAGTAAACGAAAGAAAAGCCTAGATAATTCACGGTTTATGTTCTTTCAATGAAAACGGATAATTTTGAAAATTTTTATACATCAAGTAAGTGTGTGTAAATTTAGATGCATACAAATTATCGTCAAAGAGGGGAAAAAAACATATTGATGATCGTAAATATCGAAAAATCTCGTCACCTTCCGTAAGCTTTTATTTATTTCTCGACCGGATTTTTAGACGGAATATCGTATTTTCGAAGTCTTCCTCAATGTTTTAATTTTTAGTTTTCCCCCACGCCCGGTTGTATTTCAGATTCCCATTAACCCGCTTGTGTGCGCAAAATTTCTTTTTCAGTTCATAGCTAAACACATTCAATACGTCATCTGTACAAGCGCACACTATTCCTAAAATGTGTTCCCGTGCATTTGCCAAGCTTATAACAAGATATTTTTAAAAACCGAATAAACACAATATCGCATAGGTTCATAAATTATTCCGAACAAATCGCATAAATCGATAGATGAAAATTATTTTTATCGCCAAATACAGGGTGTATTTGAATAAACTTGGCGATTTTTTTTTTTTTCCTTTTCCGTAAACTAATTTTTTACAGATTATGTATCGCACAGATTTCGTCCCAGGCGCTTCGTAGCCCCCGCTAAGCGTGTTGTATATTTATTAAACAGAAAAACGAAAGAAAAGCGAAAATTTTCCGAAACAATTTAAAAAACGGCTTGCAGATGCTTTGCGGAGTGTAAATGTATCGATACAATTAAAAGTCACATTACTCACAGTAAATTTCAAACAAGAATAATTCTCGATAATGAGAGGATTAAAAAAAGAGAAAAATACCCTCCTCCTTCACCGAAAAATAATTATTAAAGAAATAAGAACAGGCGTTTTTATCGTTCAATTGTAAGTCTTTAATCAGTTTGGAAAGAGAGAATAATATTGCACAATTTAGTAAACCTAGTTAAAAATGGCTCTGAGTGAAATCCCCGGCAACAAAAATTATCAGTGTAATATACGAAACGAAAACTTAATTAACAACACTATCGAGTTGTATGAACTTAATTAACAGGAGAAAATTTTAAAAAACACTTCATTTTTTTATACTAGATTTTACGTGTTACTTTGGAAGTTATTTTCAAATTCCTTTCCTCTCTAATTTCATTATGCTTCCACTGACTGATTTAAAATAGGATATTATCAGCTTTTTTCTCTGTCGGGCCGTGAAAGAAAATAAATAAATAAATAAATAAATAAATAAATAAGTAAAAATTATACTTCGTTCCGATTCTCTTTGTGAGCATATTATTCCGTTAGGATAATACTTCAAAATTCCGTTCATGTTTTATAAGATCTTTGGGAGCTTATTTTAGGAACAATTAAATCAAAAAAAGAAAAAAAAAAAAAACGATAAAAATATCGCAAAACGGAAAGCGGGTTTGAAATATTTTCTTAATTCTGTTCTTTTAAATGTTTTCGGGTTCGGAAACTTTAATATATACGAATTTATTTCATTTTTTACGATAAACATCGGAATATTTATATTTCGAAAACGAAGAAGCGTAACATTGCAACCTACCGAAAATTCTATCCGCTATAACCCGCGAGATACTCTGATCACTAGAAAGAACGTATATCAGCTTTATTTAAAAAGCACATACATTTAGTTTAAACCCTATACTAGACATCAAAATCTTTTGGGATAGAAATTCAGAAATTGGAAGTTTCGAAAAATGTAAATACATACACGTAGGTACAAATTCTAGTAAAATCTCGGCTTACGATTCGCTTCAAATATTTTTTTCACTAATCAGCGAGAAACAAATTAACATCACTCGACGACTGACATTCAAGCAGGTTTTTTGCGCACTCTTGAAAAATAAATAGTCGACGAAGCATAAACGTATTGTTTTGAATTATCTGCTCAATGGAATAATTGAAAAAAAAGCTGTTTTCAGCGATTTCATTTCTTCACCAGAATAACGAACTGTCTGCCATAGAAAAGCTGCTGCGATATAGTAAAAAATACACGTTACAACGAAGTCTTGATGAAATTCATTTACTGAATCAGCCAAAAACTGACACAGCAAGTGATTAAAGACCATCGTTTGTAATTTCAAATAAAATTACTACGTCCGTATTAACAACTAGCAACAAAGTGTACATACGTATTTTTACCTCTCGGATGGACCAAAACGGATTTGGAAATTTTCGAAAAGTGGCTAATTCGCATTTATATGCTTAAAATATTAATTAATAGAAATAAGCGAAAGTACATTTTTTCCCCCTTTTTTGGTTTTCTTATTCTCAAAAATCTAAGCAGGGCTCGTTTATTCAAATTTTACACAATCATTTCCATTAATGAAATTCACATGACTCTTTTAATGTATTGCCATATCAGTCCTATTTTTACAATTTGTTTTACAAACTAATTAATAATATACCTATAATTATTATATAATCACTGTGTTTTTTCTTTTTTCTTTTTTCTTTTTTTTTTCAGCGCATCAACCATGAATATTAACAACCCAGCCCGAGTGAATTTTTCGAAAATTTCAGTGTGCGTGGCAGCGGAATTCAAATCAGGTCCTAACAGAACAAAACTACATCGCCTAATCACTACGCCAGGCAGCTTGGCTAACTCAAATGAGAAAATTTTATTTTATTATTACGCTGTATACAATTTTTCGATATTTTTCTTTTATTTCCAACTTTTATTATTATTATTATTATTATTATTAATAATAACTATTATTTTTCCTTTAATTCTATCTCTGGCATGCAAAATTTCTTAAAAAATTCACACTCGATATATATAGAACTCGGGAGAAATTATCAAAGACCCTATTATTTAGGCAATTACATTCGTTATGAATGACGTACTTTCATTATTACATCTGTAACAGTTTTTATATGTTGTATTTTTCTTTATTTTTCATTTTATATAAAAATTAATTAAATGTATCACACAGCAATCTGTTATCAATTTGAAATCAATTTTGAATTTTCTCGTCTTCTAATTAAGCTACCTTCTAAAAATCGCACGATTCATTAATTCTGTTTCATAAAATTCAAAGATCTTTCGACGATCCCCTTACAATAGATTTCTACGCTATCTATTAAATATTTGTCTACAACAGACATTATTTTAATACATCGAAATTCTAAACTCTTTTTAGGATTATTATTTTTTCATAGAAAACATTCTTTTTACTTCTTTTACTTTTTTTTTTTTTATTTCATATTCGAAAGAAGCAACACCCCAGATAAAACAACTAAACCCTTATTATCAATCAATACATCCGGATAAATTCAGTCGTTTAAAAGATCCCACTATAGGTTTAAGAATTTCTTATGTTTAAACTTATGCGACATATGTAAAGGCTGCACAGAATTATACAATATTAGTCCTTTTTCATAAAACCTTGTTAATTACAAAGCACACTTTACACATTCCAGTTACCAACGATTTTTTTTTTTATTTTGTTTTTTTAAGAGGCGTATCATAATTGGCACTGATCTCGTCGTCAGTCCAACCCACTACATTAAAGGTGGAATTTTCATTTAGGTCCGATGTCTTTAGAAGAGAATTTCTCACGGAAATCCTCATTGTCACTCGACACGTAATTATATCTTCAACAAAACTCGCTGCTTCTACTAAGATTCATTTACAGTCCCACCATCCCTCCAATCATCATAACCACTCGACAAAATCCATTTTGTTGTTATTTTCCGATTTTTTTCCTTCGAATCGGAGTTACGTTCACTCTCTTCTAACCCAGCACATGGAAAAATACCTAGAAGAAAAACTCCCGGCACATTTCACTTTGAAACATTTTTAAAATTGTAATCAATCTTCGCAGGTTGCCCCCACAGGCTGGTGTGACGGATTCTGTGACAGAGAAAATCCTCAGTTTACCCCGAGAGAAAAAAAAAAAAAAAAAAAAAAAATCGACTATAAGGAAGCGATCAACATTTTAATACTACTTCTCAAGTAATGACTAAATCCGTCACAGCCTATCATCGCACAACAATGTTCTCAAAAGATTATTTTATTAACAATTCGCCGAAATGAAAAAATGAAAAACTTCGTTTCATTATACGGTCCTGATTCATAATTTCCGAAGTAGTTTTACTACGACTTGACGTAATACTGACTCAACCAACATCGTGAGTAGCAACAAAATGAATCATCCCAACTCGACTGAACGCAGATCGTACACGCAGTTGGTCACCGAGAAACACGCGCGAACCGCGAAACAGTAAAGAAACCGGTTTTTATTTAATAAACCGTATAATAGGAAAGAAATTAGCCTGTTTATTTTCCTTGTTGCTATCGCGCTGCTATCAATCACATATCGTGCCGTAATTAGTATTGCCGGCAATCTATCGAATGACATTCCACTCTATTAATTTACCGCAATAAAATTATCAATACAGGTGCGCTCGTCTTATAATATTGAAATAAAGCTTCCTCTAGTGTTCCACATCTGAATAAAAATATCATTGTGACAAAAAAGAGCACTTTAATAGCAAATAATTTTTTTTTCCACCTTTAAATTGATTAATTTTATCGATTTATGTACATACATTAGTTATATGTGTAAATAAGTTCTCGCGTATGCGCGAACAGTGCGAGCAAATTAACAAGTTAAAAGATTATTATATAAATACAGAGCGTGTACGTATGTCTTATCTTTGGAAAAATTCAAAAATCGAATTGGAAAATAAATAAATAATCCGAAGGTTACAAACTATTCAAATCACACAGGCACGGGTATGCAAAGATGGGGTGTCTGTAAATAATTCATACGTTTTACGTTTTTTTATATTTTTTTTGCAAAATTAAAAGTGATTTAATATAAGATTGTATAGCACCACCCTAAACAGCGGTTCCATATTGTGTGACTGATTGATACAAAAGCAAAATACAGTCTAAGCAAGTGCGATCTAGAAAAATATTAAGATATATAGAAATATTTATTATAATTCGCTTATTTTTATCATTAAATCTGAGGCAACTGCCGCTAAAAGGAGCAACAACTTCAGCCAGGTAATTTTTTAATAAAAAAAAAATATACATTTAATTGCGTAAAAAGATTTTTTAGTGCTACGAATTAGTTTCGAATTTTAAAAAAATAAATAGTGCATCTTCAAATTATCTATTACAATTACATCACGCATTCCGGGAGAAAAAATTGTAAAAATACTTTTACCAATTACAAAATTTTTTAGAAATTAATTTTATCGACTTTACGCAACGATAATTTCTACGTTTGGAGATAACAAATGACTGGAAACAGTTTCTTAATCACCGGCCAATCGCTCGTGAACATCATCGCGCTAAATGAGTATACACAATCACACATGGTGAGTGCTTTCCAAAAACTGGTTTAGCTAAAAAAAATATTTAGAGAGCTGATCGGAAAACAAAACTACAGATCTCAAGTATATATCTATTAGAAACAAGAATTAAAACAAACAGAATACTAAATATCAAAAAATACAAACAAAAAAAATCCTTCAAACTTATTAGAGCGCAATTTTATTTAAATGCCGATATCGTATAAATCGTGTCTACAAGATTTTTCCCTCGGGTGAGCTGGCAGATGGGAAAAAATATTTTGGCCATAGAAAACGTATCATTACTATCTTAGAATTAAGAAATTATTGTTTTTATTAAGTTGGCGTGTTCTTAAAAAATGTTTAGCATAAAATTTATAACGAACAGATATTAAAATTCTCACGAAATATTTTTTTTTATACGGAAAATCATTACTCGCCCTTTTTTAGTTCTATAAAGATATTACGAAAGAAAAATTCGATAGATTTTCTTCAAATTTTCGTGTTTCCAGATTTCATTATTAAATGGAATCGTTATTTTTCCCGATTATACGCTTTGATTTTTCCTTCTTTCTAAAAGGGGGAAGGTCTACTACACCCATGATAAGAATGCCAATTGAACGGAGAAATTTTAAATCACACGCAAAAATTGAACGAATGAATCGAAAGTACCCCGGTAAATTATAAAAAATCATTCAAGTAAAGAATAACTTATATTCCGCGCTGTAAAAATACGCTGATAATTTCAGCCTAAACATACTACTCCTAATAATACCAATTATTTTTTATTTACAGTTATTATACGACCAACAGATTTATAACTATCGAACTTGGTAAATTAAAACTATAATCTAAAATAAAAAAAAATAACAAAATAACTTACCCAAAATTGTTTCCGAAATATTAAAAATCACTGATAAACAATACCCCGTAAAAACATTTCGATATATTTCTCCCTAATTTCCTTTAAACAATTCATCACCACCATCCTAAGCAAGTCATCTCAACTTCTGAACGTTTCACTTTGAGCGGGAATAAGCACTTAATTCCGAAATAAAGCAAAAATTGGCCGATAGATAGCGCCCGAAATCGATTCGTTACATAGATCGAAAATTTACATCGAATACACACTAATTTGAATTTTTTTTAAGTTATAAAATATAATTATAAATTAACTATATGCGATGTATTTTTTCTGTAAAATTAATTGTGCTCTTTAAATCCAAAATAAACATAATGACAAAAACTATATGCTTATAATTAATTTTGAACTATAAGAAATTGTATGTTTTATTTATTCTTTTTTTTATTAATTTAATTTCTAATGTATACGTTTTATTTTATTTAATTAGCATATACAATTATCGTGAGAAAAAAATTATTTAAGTTGACTGCGAGAAATTAATACAACGTCACTACAATGATATTCTTCGATAGGCGACCATTCGGCAAGTATTATTCTAACCTCAAAGAGTACATCTGCCAGTTCGTGGCTTTATTTTTTAGTACCTAGTTTGTATTGTTTGTTGTAATTCGAAAAAAATGGAAGCTGAAAATAAAAGATTGAAGAAAAAATCCAAAGTAAGTAATTCTATTCTTATATGTTGGTTTACGCATGACGAAAACGTTGAATACTTAAAATGAAGATGTTATAAAACTAACATAAATGTGTATAAAATCATGTAATAAAAACATTTTTTTTTCAGGTTAAACGTGCTGCTGTACAAAGTGTGCAAGTATTTGGAAGGAAGGTAATTATTTTATTTAATCTTGTTTAAGTTGATAAACGTGATACGTCATATTTCAATTCGTATATTGTGATCAAATGAGAATCTAATGCTTAATCGTTTATTTAAAAGACACGTATTTACATATATATAATTTGAAAACAACGAAAACGTTAATTTTGAATTGTCATTATTTGATCATTATAATAATGTGAACTTAAATTTCAGAAAACCGCCACTGCTGTAGCGTACTGTAAAAAAGGCACCGGAAATATTCGAGTAAATGGTAGGCCATTAGATATGATAGAACCAAAAATGCTACAGTACAAATTACAAGAACCGATCTTATTGCTAGGAAAGGTATATACATTGCAGATTATTTCGTTGACTGTATTATTATATTTTCATAATATTTTTAATTTATTAAATAATACATATACAGTGAAAAAACAATTTATCATAATTAAAATGTTAATGTATGCTAACTAGTTTCGGTTTTATACAATCGTTATCACAGTAATGATCACAACTTTAAATTATAAAAACTTGTGTTTAAAAAATTACTATTTTATCAAATAACAGCGTATGATCTATTACACTGCTGGTGTGCAAGTACGTCGCCTCGAATTATTGTTCTTTTTTTTTAAATTTCCAATTCAGTAAAACAGATTGTTTACGAAAATATTATCTTTAATACACTTCTAAATTTCCGTTTTCTAACTCAAGCAATTACTTCTACAGCTCGCCGGATGCAGTACTTTACCATTGCAAAATAAAATGTATTTCTGGAGTGTTGCGCATAGTTATCTATAGGGGAAAAAATGTCTCATCCGTGTGCTTAACGAACAAAGAAACGAATACAAAATTTTTATGAAATCTGCTTTAACCCTTTTTTAATGTTTTTAAAACATCCTTGATTTCGTAGATTTCCCTATTACAATTGTCACTTATACATCATTTCCGTCATTGTGAACGCAAAAAAATACAGCGAGATTTTCCTTGGAATGTTATCCATAATAATAAGATTCACCTTTTTAGGCTTAAATTTGGTAAGATAAAACCTTGAAACTTTCTCTCCGTCTGTTACGATCTTTTGCATTTACTTCAGTACCTGTAAACATTTTAAATCTTATCCTATCATCAGATGCACAAATATTAATTTTATCCGCAGTTGAAAGACTAATTTTGTGTTTTCTCCTAATGCATTTTCATAAGTATTGCACGATATTGGCTGAATTAAATTTATGAAATGTTGCTTTACGGCTTTTCTCTTTTTGTATTCTACTTGTTTACGAAACTTTTTTTTTTTTTTAGCAAAATATATTTAATACATTAATAGCTAACTTAATACGTATTGCAATTACCAGAGTAATGCAAATGAACCATTAACAAGTATATAAATAAAAGAAATTAGCGACTAGTCCAACTACACGAGAAAATTTCAATGAACAAAATCGTAACAAATTTCTAAAGAACAAAATAGCCTATAACTCTAAAATCTGAAAAAGGTTTCTTGAAATATAGTAAATACTGTATCCTAAACTTTCTCCCTAAAGACAATCAATGTGGAATTATTCATTGCACCTTCTATTTTAAATTAAAATAAATTTAAACTATTATCTTCGAAGATTAACTGTTTTGCAACTTACGTAGATCACTATTTATATAGTTTAATTTCAGCTGAAAACAAATTTTTATGTCGCTAAATCAAAATTTACCTTTAAAAAATTAAAACATCTAAGTAATATTGGTTGTTTACTAAATATCAAATAAGATAAAAAGTAGCTTTTATCAGCCTGGATCCATTTCATTTTAATTAGAAAAGGAGAAAATCTGTCATTTGTGTAATGTTAATAATGTAGTTTCATTAAAAATCTAAAACATTCAACAAATTTTAGAAATCCGTTTTTTATAAATATATTACAGGAATAATTAATGTTTGTTGTTGATCGTTATACTTCTATCGTATTTATTGCGAGTATAATTTATAAAGAAAAATTTTCAAAATAGTTAAAATTTGAAAAGGGAGAAAAATGATCGTTTTATGTTTCAAAAAAAAACTACATGCTTCGATAAATACTTTCATATTTTCATGTAAAGTTAAATTACAACTTAAAATTATACTCGTGCTTATAACTTAAATTTTTTTTTTAAATATTCCTTTTATATTAATTTGTATGCAATTGATCTTTAGGACAAGCTTTCAGGCGTTGACATGAAAGTTAGAGTTAATGGTGGTGGACATGTTGCTCATATTTATGCTATTCGTCAAGCCATTTCCAAAGCTTTAGTGGCTTACTACCAGAAATGTAAGTTAATCATTTTGATTACGGTTGTAAATATAACAAAATAAAATGGTTTTTAATGGATAAAAACAGTTGCAGCATTATAAAATAAACAATGGAAATGCAATGATTATTGATTTTGAATAATTCTTGTCAGTATTAAATTATTTTTTATTTTTCCCTACCTCCTTTATATAAAAATAAGTTTTAATAATAATCAACTAATTACTAAAAAAAAACCTTCAAATTTGCTGTAATAAAAATTATGTAAAGAATGAAAACGAAAATTATTTTCGATTTATTTTTTAAAAAACCGTTTTTTATTTTATATTTAAATTAATAGAGTGACTTCTGCCATAGTTCGGTAAATTAAACTTTTTTGAAATCAATTTAAATTTGAAAAATTCATTTCACGATTTAATTTTCAGTCGCAATACTCAAATTCATTATTTGGCAAAATGTAATATAGAAATCGATATTTTAAACAAAATCCACTTCTGAAGACCTCTAGAAACATTTTTTTCGAAATTGAATTCCATTTAATACATACATTGTTAAATAGAAGAGAAAAATTGAAGAAATTTTAAAATTCGTTACATTAAAAATAATGTAACGCGGTATCTTCTATCAAACATAAAACTTTAGGTTTAAATCCTTTTCTGAAATACAATTAATTTTACTTTTTATTTTGTTGTATTAATATGTTTATGTATTATTCTATATAAGCAGTGATTACTGGAACAGTGTATTTTTTCTAACATGGGAAGACAGCAGAATTGTGGGTCACTGATTTGGCCCAACTTTTTCCAGATTGTACTATTCCGTTAAAAACGAAATCGAATTTCGTCATTTTTTGCATTAGTTTGAGAAACACGAAAAAATCGCATCTAAAGTTGACGAGCTAAAGAATGCGCAGTGTGATAAAAAAGTAATGAGAATTTTTAATTTTTTCAAACAAGTATTTACCTAATCGTCAATCTTTATTCCAGCTTCTTCAAAGTAGTCCCACTTCAATATTATGCACTTATATTACCCCCATAGTTTCTAATTTGAGGAGAAGCACTGCTGGAACGCCTTTTTAGGTATAATCTTGAGCTCGCTCTACGATTTCACCTTTACCATCCCATCTTTTATTGAAAAACGTATTTTGAGTGTCTCCTTGAGTACGGGAAATAAGAAAAAGTCGCAGGGTATCATGTCAAGAATAGAGTGGTTACAGCATTTCATGAATATTATGTTTCGCTGAGCACTGTTGGATAAGCAAAGCGTTATGTACCGGTGCCTTGTCGTCGTGCAATATCCACGAGTTGTTTCTCCAAAGTTCAAGTAATTTTTTTTTTTCAAATTGCTTAGCGCGGGTTGTGTAAAACTTGTAAGTAGTACTCCTTATTGACTGTGCGACCAATCGGCAAAAATTCGTAACAAACTATTCCATTTCAGTCAAAATGCGCGATTATAAAATTCTCTTTGCTCTTTAATCATAGCTCACATACGCTAGTTCACTAACTTTAGATGCGCTTTTCTGGAGTTTCGCGTACTAATGCAAAAACTGATGAAATTTGTTTCCGTTTTTTACCGAATGCTGCTATCTGAAAAAAGTTGCACCACATAGGTGATCCGCATTCTTGATGTTCCCCTTGTAAATTAAATCTGATTTTAAAAAAGAAAAGAAAGACTTATACAAAATTTTAATAATTAATATTGTTTTGTGTAAAAATGCTGTTTTTTTTTTCATTTTTTATGTGAATCAATTGAAAATGGTTTTAAAAAATTAAACGCATTTTTAAGTTTTTAAAGTTGAAAGCAGTCTTACTGATTTCCATTTCTTTTTTATTTTTATTTTTTTCTAGAGATAAAAACAAAATCTAAAACGAATGTTATTAAATAATTTAAAATTGACAGCACTGCAGAAATATTTTACAACTCAATTTATCGTCGTATTTAAATAATTCGGAGGAAAAGTTATTACGTTTAGAATCGCAGTTAAATTATCGCTTAATATGTTTAAAAATTAGATATTCGGAGAATACTTTTATATTACATAAGTGCATTAGGTGCATGTATAATTTACGGTATTCCTTTAATAAATATTCTCTAATAACATTTTATACGCGTGTTAATTTTTTATTTTCTTTAGATATCGATGAAGCAAGTAAAAAAGAAATCAAAGACATATTAATTCAATACGACAGAACATTACTTGTCGCTGATCCTCGTCGCTGTGAACCAAAGAAATTCGGTGGACCAGGTGCAAGAGCAAGATACCAGAAATCTTATCGTTAATATATATTTTTTGTTTATACGACGAATAAATAAATAAAACTTTTACTAAAAAAATTTATTTTAATTAATGAATATAACAAATATAAACTTCAAAAAAAACAACAAGAGAATCATAAATTTATATTCGTAAAAAAAAACTTAAATTATATTCCGATCAATGGATTAACCTATATCCACGTGCCCGTCTTTTTATTGAAGTATCGAACGGAATGTTAAATTAATTCGAACACCAGTTGCTCTCTTTCGAACTGGTAATGAGTGGTACCAGTATGCGTTTGTTGGCGGGTTCATCATTAATAAGCTTCCATTTTCTAGATTTATTTTTATTCGTGATTGATTCGTTTGATTCGAGTTTTTATGACGCAATACAAAATCACGAGCTTGTCCCAGAGATACTGAAGCGATAGGAACGTTTTTATTTAACATATTTTCATCATCTCGATGTTTTCCTATATGATCATTTCCATTTCTATACCTATTATAAGATAATACACATTTAATTTCTTTTTTTTTTTCTGTAGTAGTATGTTATATATTATAAAACTGAAGTTTTTAATTTTAAACCTATTATTTACTGAACAAATTATATACAATAATAATAACTGGACAATGTTTTTTAAATGTGTTTCCAGTAATTACCAAATAAATGTACATGTAATTTAAAATTACACGCAATCGACATGAATGGGTGTTTTCGAATGAATTAAATATAATATTAAACACAAAAATCGCAAATAAATAAGGAACAAAAGCAAATTTTCTAATTAAATTTAACATTTTTGAAAAAATTTATGTAAATAAAGAGAATTGATGACAAAATTATAAAACCTAAATCTGCTATTATTTAATAAAATCCTTTAATTATTATATATAATTAAATAAGCAAATAGGTTTCGGTAAATTATTTTTTAAAGTAAAAAAAGGTATTCGTAACAAAATAGATTATTTAAAAAAGTATAAATTGTAGGAAACTAAATCAAATCGTCTATGGTAGTAAATGAACATGTTTTAAAGGATGTAAGTAGTAATAATATAAACATATCAACAAAAAAGCATATTTTATCTACCCTCTAAATAAAATTAAGTCATCACTTACGGTAAATACTTTGAAATTATACTTTTTCTAAACTTAATGATGATGTACTGATAATTTAAGGTAGTTTAACATCAATTTTACACGCTTAACGTTTAAATTATAAATCGAACAATTACGTCCATTAAAAATTCAACAATACACAACATCCTTTGTAAAATCTTAACCGGTTTACCATCATTTAAAAAATTATTTTTAAAATCACACATGGAAATAAACTGAAATTTCATATAATTTTAACAGTTTAAAGATTTTCTTTGTACTATATGGAATCAATTTCAGCCTTTTTATTTTATTGTTTTTTATATTTGTTCAGAAAAAAAACGTTTACATTTCCAAATTTTTTGCACTACAAATAGGAGATTATTATGTTGAATAAACAAATAGTTTTATATGTCACGAGAAAATTATAAATTTTACAATAGGGGATATATTATACAAAATCTATTTAAACTTTCTCGTGATTTTCAATTACTCCTATTTTAAGAACTTCACCTTATTACTAATTCATGAACTTTAATACAATCAAATGGGAATATTTTGTAATCTTAAATAAAACCAAACTTCAAATACGTATAGCATCTCTTTTAGTGTACTACAGCTTTTCTTATTTTTCATTTTTTTCACGTCTAGGGAATAATTTTAATTACAGCGTGAACTCGTATTTATTAAATATTTGGTTTCTACTTTTTTTTTCGGAAACACTTTCAATCCCTTTATTTTTCTTAAAATTAAAATTTTTAAAAATCTCTTATTTAACTAGATAATATTCATGTGAAATCCTGATTTGGAAACCAGTTAGTTTCAACTCGCACAATAGTACGTTCAAAAATGAAAGGTACTTTGGTACCTAATACGAGTAATATTTACAATAATAAGTATTATGTATGTGTACTTAATGGAACCTGCATTAAACATATGAAAATATAATCAAACCGTTATAAGTAATGGTATTCAAAAAGCTATTTTCTTGATATTATGAAAAAACTACTTGTTGCAATTTTAAAACTGAATTTATCACCGCAGTACTAAAAAATTTAAAACTTTCATGGTGGGTAGTATTAGAAATTAAAAGTAAACAAATACAGCAAAGTGTACTGTAAAGAGGTGTTCCTGCCATGCAAGAAAATTGTAAAAGAATATAACTGGAACATTGGTGGCATGAATAAAGTTGATATTGTTGCTTTGTATAAAAACAGAACGAAACCTTGTCGATAGTATTAATCAATATTCTCATAATTATGAAATATCGGGCAAAATCGATATTTTGAAAAATTATTAGTATTCGAATTAAAGTAAAAATCGAATGAAACTTTCGAATTATTCACTCAAATGATCTTTTAAAAATAAGATACGAGAATGTAATTATTTTAACAGACTAATTCTGGACGCTTATGATATGTACTAACGGGATCATTAAATTATAAATGTCTCTCGAGATATCTCGATCACTGCCATTATCAATCACGCGAATTATCGTTCAGTATTTATGTATGTAAAAATATTAAATAGGAAAATCAAAATCCATTTTTTATAGCCTTTTATTTAACTCGGTTTGTCATTCTGTCTGTCTGGGGAGAATCTTGCGAACAATTTTTCACCTTCCCGATGAATTAAAAAAGTGTCCTTTTGCAGAAATTCTTGTTATAGATGACAATACAATATTATGCAACATACGGGTTTCCAACTTCAAAATTAGACCCACGGGGCGCCGAAAGCTCGAAATTTTGGAAAAAATATATATTTTTTCGGGCATGTGGTATATTGTTAGAAAGCTTGTTATTTGTCAAGAACAAAGCCATATTTCATTTCTTTAATGAAATTTTCGAAGTTTACGAAAAGTTCAAAAAAGCACGAAATCTAATATGTAGCTCCCTCTTTGTGATGCGAGTATTATAGCTAAAAATTTTAAACCAGGTTGAAAATATGCATATGCACATATATTTCTTTGGTTTGGAACATCTAGGATTCCAACTTTAAAATTAGTCTCTCGGGGCTTCGAAAACGAACTTTTTGAAAAAAATATTTTTTTTTCTGGGCATATGATATACTGTTGGAAAGAGCGCTATTTGTCTGGAGCAAACACGTATTTCATTTTCTTAACGAAACATTAGAAGTTTACTAAAAGTTTAAAAAATGATGTGTAGCCCCCCGCTTATAGCTCAGCTTCATAGCTAAAAATTTTGAACAAGGTTAAAAAAATGAGCATCCTTGTGTTTTTTTTTACTTTGGAACATTTGGGTTTCCAAAACTTTAAAATCGGCCCCTTAGGGCAACGAAAGCTCGAAAGTTTCAACAAAAAAAAATTTCGGTCATGTGATATATTAATGGAAAGATTATTATTAGTCAAACATTATGTTTCATGTTCAACACATCAACGGATACCGTATCTATTGTATAAAAAACAAAAGACAATATAATTGAAAGAATACGATCCATTATTTAATAATAAAATGTAACACAAAAATAAATTTATTAGTGTGACTACCAGATACGTATCTTAATATTAAAATCTGGAACTACAAAATATTCTGAAAAATAAAAGCGGAGGCCGCAGTTACAAAAGTATTCGGTGTGTGTGGTATTGTGATGCACAATAATGGAACAAAAATGGTGATTGTAGTTTTGGCTTAGGATATATTATAATGTTAATATTTAATTATTAATCTGCGGCCCCCGATTTTATTTTTCAGAATATTTTGTAGTTCCAGATTTTAATGTTAAGATATGTATCTGGTAGTCGCACACTAATAAAGTTATTTTGTACTTTTTAGTGCATAAATAAAAGGCTATTTTTTTCAAAAAAAATTGTTTTCTTTTATTCTAATAAGGTGAAATTTATTTTATATTATTATTTACAGTATTTTAACTTTAGTATTAGTTCTCAACAAACTCGATACTTCTATTAATGATATTTAAAGTAATTACAAATTTAATTAACATTTATGTAAGGATTATGAAATACAGTTATGTCAAATAAGTCTATTATGAAAACAATTCGCGAATAATCAAAAGATAACTGAGATTTCATTAAACTTGAATTTTCAAAACAATATGTGTAAGGCGTAAGGATACAATAAATAAAAGTTTAAAATAATTTTTTTTTTAAAACTATTCATTTTTCGTCAAATTTAGGAAATATGCATTTGAATGGTGCATTTAACAAAAATAAAGTGAAAAATTTGCGTTACCTTAAACCCGGGAACTATTTAACGAATAATTATAGAAACAAAAATTAGCTTTGAAGTGAAACCTGATATAATACTTAACAAATCTCAGACAATTATACCAAAAATTTGATAAAACCATCCCATAATGACTTTAAAAAAGTATTTGTGGACATTAATATAATTTATATTAGCTTTCTTATAATTCATTTTAAAACGCTATACATATAAATACTTCGTAAGTATTTTCATTTTTTATCATTAACCCTATTAATTTTTATTGCATTTTAAAATTTGTAATGTTACTTATATTTTATATTTTAAGCAAGTCTACGATTTAGTGTTTACTTTTGGTGTCATGTGTGTTTACTATTTCACTTTTTATTAACTTGCTATTAGTTTATCTAATTAAAATAATTATAAATAATGCTTGTATTAAAAAATAATTAAATGTTAACGGCGCGGTATTAAATTAATTATAGTTATATAAAATCATTTTCAATAAAAGATATAATCTATTTAAACTGCACTATTGAACAAAAAACGACCTGGCCATTTAAAATATGTAATTTATGAAATACGAGTCTACAACCGAAATAAATTTAATCTTATAAATAACATCCAAATAATTATTTGATTACTGTTTGATCGGTATTTTAAAATTTAATGTATTTGAATGAATCACTCATTATTTAAAAATAATCGAGTGATCGACTTTTTTTGATTTTTTTTTGCCACGCCAGTCGTAGATGACTACTATTGGCACTGCTGACCCTATACTAAAAAGAAAAACAGAAATTTAAGAATATTATCTCTTCTCCCAGCGGATCAGAGACAACAGTGAAACATAAGATAGCTACAGCGAGACTTACAATAACTATTAACCAATGCTGTCTTATATAAATAAACGCATAAGAAAACTTTACATAGATTAATACGTAGCGCTAATCGATTATGCGGAATGCTACGTGACGACGTATCTGCTGTTGTAAACTTTCCCTAGTCATCCGTTTGCCAAAACGTCTCTACACCATGTCCTTCTCAGTCTCCGGTGTAAGCAACCCGGAAGGCTCATCCGCCTCATGCTGGCTATATTCGGGTTATCGTTAACTGTCAACTTATTGTAGAACTTGATATATAATTCTTTGAGCACATCTTTGACATAGGAACGTTTAGATCCTCATGGAGGGTTTTATTTGACACGTAATACGGAGCTTTAACCATCTGCCTTAATATTCGTGACTGCAGTTGCTGTAGTCTACTAATATTGCTCACTGCTGAAGTTCCGTATACTTCAAGCCCATATCTCCAACATGGGGCTATAACCGCCATGTAAACTAGTCTTTTACACCTTAGGGTGACCTTAGATTTTCTATTAAAAATACACCCTAGCGCCTTGATTCTGGCAATGACTTTTTGTCTGCAGTTTGCAACTTGAGCTCTCCAAGTAAGTCGACGATCCAGTACCAATGCTAGGTATTTAACGGTGTTGCAATTAACGAGCGCTTGCCCATTTAAGTACAAGGGAAAGCAGTTCCCTCTATTCAGCGTGAAGGTGACCTGCTGACTTTTTAAATGATTAATTTTAATTTTCCATTTACTCGCCCAGTCCTGAATTTTATTCAGGTGTTCTTGGACTAGAACTGAAGCGGAAGTCGGATCCTCATGCGCTCCCAGTATACACGTGTCAGCAGCAAATGTTGCGGCTACTGTTGTTGTTAAAGCTAGAATATCTGATGTGTAGATCAGGTACAGTAGTGGTCCTAAAATATTGCCTTGCGGAACAGAGGCTCTAATAGCAAATTTGTCCGATGCAATTGAGCCAATCCTAACTCGAAAAGTTCTGTACGATAGGTATGCTGACATTACCTGGAAGATATCATTTGGTATCACTAGTTTAAGTTTGAACAGCAGACCCTGATGCCACACCCGATCGAAGGCCTGCTCAATATCGAGAAACGCCGCACAGCAATACCACCCTCCTTCTAAGGTTGCTGTTATTCTATCAGCTATTCTATGGACCTGATGAATAGTAGAATGGTTAGTGCGAAACCCAAACTGGTGACTTGGAATAATATTCGCTCCTGCTATAGAATTTAATATCTGCTCATGCAAAATCATTTCGAATATTTTAGATGAGGTATTCAATAGACGGATCGGCCTATACGAAGATGGTTCGGTAGGATTTTTATTCGGTTTCAAGATTAAAAGGACAATCGAATCCTTCCAACATCTAGGATAGTAGCCCAATCTTAGGATGGCGTTGAAGATATAGGTAAGCATAAGAATTCCCTTATGCGGCAACTCTTTCAATATTTCACCAGTAATCATATCCTCTCCTGGGGATTTTCTTGCCGGCATTTTTTTAATAATAGCCTGTACCTCACTTGGCAGAATTTGTTTGGTCGGAAGCGTTAATTGCATGGGTGCGCGTAGGCCGTCACTAACTATTTTATCATTATTACCATTGCCTATGTTTCGATGCGGTTGGAATGTATTATATAGATGGTTGCCAAACGCCGCGGCCTTTTCCTCATCCGACTTAGCCCACTCACCATTTGACTTTTTTCATTGTCTAAGATACGATTTTGTCGTTTTCCATAACGATCTGCCTTCCGGATTAAGCGAAGAAAAGAATTCAATGTACCTATCGCTTTTATACGCATCTATTTCGGTTCTTAATTCCCTATGCAACTTATTATATTCCCTCTTATAAAATGGTGTTCTATTGAGTTGCCATCTAACACGAGCATTCCTAGTTTTCTGTATTAATAATCTCATCTTCAGGGGTACACTATATACATAATTTGAGGATGCTCCTGTTTGAGCTGGAGTAGCTACACTACAAGAGTTCTGGATATTTAGTGCAATAGCCTGGACAGCTGCATCAATGTTCTCGGGACATTTTAGCCGCACGTTTAAATCTATAGATTTATTTACTTCGTCAGCAAAAGTTAACCAGTTCGTTCTAGAGCTTGTAAGTCTAGAATGCTGATGAGCGAGCATTTGTTTCTATTTAAACTGCACTATTTTTAGGACATTATAGAACAACGAACAAAAAACGACTGGCCATTTCAAATATGTAATTTATGAAATATGAGTCTACAACCGAAATAAATTTAATCTTATAAATAACATCCAAATAATTATTTGATTACTGTTTGATCAGTATTTTAAAATTTAATGTATTTGAATGAATCACTCATTATTTAAAAATAATCGAGTGATCGATTTTTAACTCAAATTAAACCAATACTAATTGTGAATGTAATCAAATAAGAAAGACGCTTTTAAAAGAATTTAGATATGATATTGCAAATGCTTTAATCACCAAAAAAAAAACCTACGGGTTAAATATAGCCGAACATAGACGTTATAAAAAAAAAAAGTCATCAAAAACAAAAAACAATTTCCATCAAATGAATTAAAATTGGGTAACGTAGATCATTTTCAGATTTTTACAAGTATTGGCCGGTGTAGAACATGCATGGTGAACCAAACAGTGGTGCCATGCTTAAAATGTAATTGAAGATTACGTATCATTAAAAACAGAAATTATTTTCTCAAACATCATAATGAGAAGTCACAGATGAACGCACGCACTTACATATACAATAAAATTTAATTGTTTTAATAACTGTTTTAATCTTTTAATCTTTTGTTATTTATACACATACATATATTGATTTGTACATGTGTACGTGAATATAATCAATTTGTTTGTTCATCACAAATTTTGAAGTTGTTTACTTTAATAAAGTATAGTCACATGCAAATGTTGGAGTTTCCAAACAGATGTACGAAATTAATATTTTTGTTAGTCCGTTTTACATTTACACATCATCAGTAGTTTTTTTTTTATATTATTCAGCGTATATTATCATTTTTAAGTACTTTTCTATATAATATTCAATGTACATTACAGTGTACATATTACTATATGTCAGTAGTTTTTCATATAACGTTTATTGTATACTAAAATATTTATGGTGTAATTTTGTTTCAATGAGCGAAGTTTTATATATATATATATATATATATATATATTTTTTTTTTTTTATTAAATAATACTTAAAGAAATAGAAATAACAATTTTCATTTTGATTTTTCTATCTGGGAGTATTAAAATAGCACTGCGAAAGCTAATATTCGAAATTATCAATAAGTTGTTCAATATTTTTATAGTTTATAGTAATAGGTCTGTGTATCTCACACTTCATTTACACAATTAGCACGTAATGCTAATCGCCAGCATCTTACCAAATCATCAACCATTCAAATTTACGTAATACTAGTAAATTTGTTACAAAACCTAGTTAAGTCTGCCTTCAACATACTGGTTAGTAATAGTGTCATTAAATCCGCTAGAAAAAGAAAAATACAAGTAAAAATAATTTATATGAATACTGTTCATTATTGTTGAAATATTTTAAAAAGTTACCTATTTATAAGAACAAAATTGTACTTAAAACCAAACTGATTTTCAATGTAATTTCTGACATTAGTTAAACAGTCTGGCCATGCACTCGCCGGAACAGATATTCCTGAAAAACAGTACATTAATCCTGAATCACCAAATGCTGCCTGAAAAATGGTTAGCAGATTTTATTCGAAAATAAACAGCATTAAAATATTACATTCAGAAAATATTTTTGCTACAAAAGAAATACCTGTTGTCTTGGCAAATCGTACCATTTACCCCATACCTTAACTTTAGCCAAATCTCCTGTTAAATAAGTAATTTCATTTTCTAGCTGTTCAATAAGTTTTCTACTTTCAGTTTTTCCGAGAAAATTACTGTAATAGTCTAAATCTAACCCTTCGGACTGAATTTTTTTATGAATCATCTCGAAAATTCACTATCATTACTTCAATGAAAACCAATAGTAGTTCGTACATACGCACTGCGGCACTGCAGCACCCCTAAAGAAAAAGAAAAATTATTTTTAACAATAATAACATTGCAAGCAATTTATGTTCAATTAAAAAAGAGATCTGTTTAATATTTTTCAGGTAAATAATAATCTAAGACAGCCCCGACTCAATTTTCTTTTCTCTATTTAAACTGAACTATTCTTACATAAAACCCTCTGAATGCACCAAAACGTTTGCTCAGTCATAGCCGTCGTTAATAAGCAGTCGTGCTGTAGATAAAATTGGCAACATAGCGAGAAGGCCTAGCGAAACAAACTTGTGCAAGTACAAAAATACTCAAAAAGCATCGAAAAGTACTTAAGAAGAATCGATTATCATTTGTAGTATTCATCACTAAATTTAAATTTTATTGAAAAATTAATAATTATTTTACTTTTCTTAATAAAAACTACACAATATTTTTTTCTATTAACTTTTTAATAATAATAAATCATTTTTCTGTTGTTTATTTACATTTTATGCACTACAAAATTTAACTTTTAGTTTATTTCAAATCAAAGTACATGTAATTTTTTCTTCCAAATTTTTAATTTAAGAAATTAAAGGGAAAAAAGTTTTTAACAATTTTATTAAGATATTTTTCCATTAAAATACAGGAAATTTATTAAACTGAACTTTAAAAATATAGTAACAAAACAATTTAATTTAATAACATTGTAAAACATAGTAAATAAAATTTCGTAACTGTATGTAACATTGTATATATTTTCGATTATAGCAACATTAAAAAAATATGAAATAAATTTCACTTACCTAAACTAGATGTAAATAAGAAGTTTACGAACTCAAAAATGTTTATTATTTTATAGTAATAAAAGTGGTTGTCGCTATTACTGTCTACAATTATTAACATTCGAATTATATTTGTTTTATTAGTTTTTTGGAATACACTGAATATATACTACTATTAGTTAAGTATTTCACATAACACAAAAGTTTTCAACAATATGCGAAAGAAATCTATTTTTTCTCCGATTGCATATTATTACCTATTCAAACTGTTAATTCAATTATTGAACTATAAATTAAAATATTATTTCACAAATTGTCAAATCCCTTTTGATTATAAATGACGACATTATATAGAAATTTTCTCTTATTGAAGACTTCATTTCAGTCATTAAATAAAGGATCAGATCGTTATAGTGTATTTCACATTTTACTAAAAGCTTTTTCTTATTTTTCAAGTAAATACATTCTCGAAATAATATGTATTAATCCTGAAATTATTATTTAATTAGTTATCATAAGAATATATCATTTTATTTGTTATAGTTTAAATTTACTTAAATTCTGTTAAACAAAGCTTTATTTGTTGCCTCGTTGAACTTAATTCCAGATACACTTTAGTTGCTGCAAAAGCTCTGCAAGTGCGATTTGGCTGATACTGTGAGCTACTTCACGTTACAACTTGTTCTTAACAATTCAGAACTGAAATTTTTAAAGGCCTTCTTAAAAATTTACATTATACATTCATAGTTGTACTATTATATTCAGCGAACATTACCTGTCTATATGGTATTAGTAATTAAAAGTTGAATAAAAGATTATTTAAAGCAAAATAAACCGTGGCATTTAGTACCACTGTTTACAATTAACTTAAAACATAAAAGCATATTTTTCAGAATTTATGTTTATCTGTCTGTTTGTTTATTATATATTATGTTTTAAATCAAAGAGCACTAAATCAGAAATAATAAAAAGTAGGTACAGCTTACATAAATTGACTGATTTTATTTTAATGCTACAGATTATACCAATTACAATTTAAAAATTTTAAATCATTTCGAGTATACAAACCTTAACATTTGCAAGGGATACCTTTCAAAATTTGTTTGAGAACGTTCAATGTACTTGTTATGATAGGGATGAGACAACAAAAAAATAATTTTTTTAACTAACATTATAAGAACTTAAAGTTAATTTTAAAAAAGAAAAAGAATATTGAATTCCTGAGCTTTCTTTTATAATATGGGTGACAAATTGACTAAAAATATGCGTAAGATTATATTAATCTGATCGGAAAATAGTAGGCTGACATTTTTTATGCCGTTGTGCAAAAAAATTAAGACAATGATTAAATATTTCATTATATCATTAACAGTAAGTAAACTATGAATTTTAAAGAAGTTCAGAAACCAAAAAAATAACAAATATTGTAGTATAAAAGTAAATGGAAAATCCGTATTTCAAAATCAAACAGCCGAAAGCTTAAGTTGTATTTTTCAAGGACATAAGCCGTATTAAGTTTCAAGCTGTATTATTATTCAGCTTTCAAGCCCTGGTTGCAAGTTCAATTCCAAGATGGGTTAGGAGTTTTAAGTTTTTTTTAACTTTATTTACAAGTATAATATGTGAAGCTAATATACTCAGTAATCAAACGAAAACAAAACGAATTTAACAAAATAGTTTTTAGATGACTGGTAAATACAGTTTAGCATTTTATATTTATTTTTTAAAATCGCAACATTGTAATAATTTACGGCGTATGTACGATTATTTTCGGACTTGCCCTACATTATCACTGATGGTAAATAAGTTGAAACTGTGAAAATCAACGTTAGAATCCAATAAACAACAGATGTAAATAATGAACTCGGAAGAAGGTTTACATTTTTCAACTAAAATTTGGAAGTTGTAAAAATGAATACTGTTAACGAAACGGAGTTGTGGGGTTATATTCCTAAAAAAGTAAAGATTAACGATATTAGCAAACAAATTTCAAACGATGTTATTCTAGGTTCTATCGTTTCAGTTCCTATGAGAAGAATTGTCCTCAACACAAATAAATCTGATAACCCAGTAACTTTAAAGTAATATTTTATTATTCATACTTCAATTATGCATAAAAGACGCAATGAATATTAATTTTAAGTAATTTCGGAAATAAGTTCATAGGGTACCTTTTATAGCGAGATATTTTTTCGTCTTTCGAATTCTATATAAAAAGAGAAAACCATCTTCTTGGAATGAATAAATAGATATTCAGTTGTTTTTTTTAAGATTAGGAAAAATATGTTATTTCACTTAATACGAAATTATTCAAGATATACGGAAATTTTTAGTATTAAACTTATATAAACTTCATTCTGAAATATTTTTAACAGGTTGGATTCGGATAAAATTAACCCTGATGAAAGAATATTGCAAACAATTAATTTGGCAAGACACTGCGATAAAATGAAAAACTGCAGAGAATTTTCATTACACGATGATGTAAGAGAACATGTTTATTATAACTTTAAATTTATTAATTGATATAAATTTACATTTTTTAAAAGTAATTTTATTATTCTGTTGCAGTGGCTGAGAGAACTGAATTCAGTAGAAAACTGCGATGTTATACAATTCATAAGGAAAAGACAAGAAAAGAAATTCAATCACCTAGCAAGTTGCAGAAGGTAAATTAAAAAAGAAAATTTAAGCAGATTGCACTTAATACTGAATCTTTATTTACCGCGACCACTCTCGGTTATAGTGGCTATCATGATTCATTAGTATGTTTTGACTACTATTTTCCAGAACGCTTGCAATTGAATTTAGAATAAAATAAACGTTCCACCGCCTTCTCTTTGATATCTTTGAATCATGCTCTCTGCCATCAGAACCGTATATTGTTGATGTTTTTTCCTACTACTTTAATTCCTTGTCGTCTTTACCAACATGTTTAAAAATCTATTCTGTGTAAATATTAAACATACGGTTGTTAGTAAATGGACACTGCACTTGATGGCTATTGGCTTTATCGTTATTCCTTTGCTCAATGTAACTGCGGCTTATTGTTACACATTTATGTTCTTAATTATACAAATTACAATAGTTTGTAATATCTGATTCGATCAAATTCTTTTTCCAAGCTAGGAAAATAAGGAATATAACGAAATTATTTCGATCTTTGCAGTGGTACATTCATGCGGCGCAGTGCTTCTCTAGTTTCCAATCCGTTTCTAAAATTAAATGTCCTTTGCTCGTAACAGATTCATATCGGTGTTTTGTTGATATTTTTATATTTTCAATGAGTGGCTTATTAAACTGATTTTTTTACATTCTCTAAACGTTCTTGAGAGAAGTACTTTGGGTAGAATACATTAGTCACTTTTTTAGTATCTGCCCTATTTTATATACTTTATTTAATTATTTGTTTATTACATTAATCTCGTTTTCATCTAAAAACTGTATCAGTTTCGTAGTTACTTACGCAGATGATCGTGTGCTTATTGCAGGAACTCCAAAGTAGTTGCAGATAATGATAAATAGCTTGAATAATGAAGGAAAAAAAAATACGGGATGAAGATCAATGTAAACAAAACTAAAGTAATGGAGATCAGCAAAGTAAAAAATGGACCACTGCGTATCAAGGCGGATGGAGTACGGATAGAACAAGTAGAAAAATATAAATGTCTTGGAGCAGTTATATCTGAAGATGATAGGGATGATGCGGAAATAAGAGCAAGATTGGGTATGGCTAGAATGGCATTTAACAATTTGGAAAGAGTTCTAAAAGGCCGGAAGATGAAAATGGAATTGCGCTTGAAAATTCTGAAATGCTACGTCCGGTCTGTTGCAAGATATACTACAAAAACGTGGATAATAACAGTGGATACGGAAAGGAGACTTAATGCTTTTGAAATGTGGACATATAGAAGAATGAACCGGATAAGTTGGATAGAGAAGATCAAGAACGAGGAGAGGTATTAAGGAGAATGGGACTGAAAAATTGCATTTTGCTACCAACGATTAAAGGAAATAAACGGCGCTTCCTCCAAAATAAAATGTCTGAAGACAGGATGTTTTCACTGGTGACGAACGGAAAGATTCTAGCAGGGCACTGAGAGGCAAACGAAGAATTACAATGTTGGATAGGCTGGATAAGATGGTTTAAATGGGAGATGCTTACTACTACTAATAATAATAATACTTTTTTCACAGACTTTAAACTGCAACCGGGAAATAGTTACTACCATTAATAGCAGAATTCATTATATAAAAAAAGGTGTATAGAATACTTGAACATCTAATATGATTGTCAATATTTTTCATATTTTTTCCTTTCTTCAAGTACAAATCAAGTTGATTTTAGTCTTCGCCATTTTCGTGTTTTCGGGTACCACATTCTACTTCCGTTATTAGTAAAAAAACAGAAAACTTTGGAATTGATTTGTTTGTCGAGAAAAATACCATGTCGTTGGAGTTTGATGTTAGTAATTGTATTGTTTTAGAAACTGTTTAGACACCGTTTTAGATAGTGTGCCGGAAATTTCTTCTGAAACAGCTTATCAACTTCTACGAAAAGCAATAGCTACGATGTTGGTTTTCTATGGATTTACAGGTAATTGCCTTAAAATAAATGCTACCATCTAATATTTTTTAAATGCAATTTTAAGATAATTCGAAAACTTTTTTATTTACACGGTACGTAATTTGTTTCCAGTAATAACACTATATAACCTTCAAAAGTTTAAAAATATCGAAAATATAATTATGCCGCGCGTGTAAATATCTCGTTGTGTTATTTCTGTTCAATAGTTCTCTATATAATAATTGTTATGAATTATAAGTGTTCGTATCCATTTTCTGTTTAGTCACTTTATTAAATAAATATAAAAACACAACGTGTCAGCTATTTTTTATAATTACTATTTTTCTGTAATACGTGTTTTTATATTTATTTAATAAAATAATAATTATTTTCAAGTTATTTTTATATTATAAGTATTTTTCTTCTGTAAACCGCACTATATTATAAATGTAAACAATTTAAAAAAATGAGATTATTAAATTCATAGTGATTCATTTTTTAATGTTTTTAAAATCTAGATTATGATATATATTTTTGTGAATTGTTAAATTTATATGTCGTTCGTGTAACAAATAATATATAACATCAGTAACCGAATGTTAATGGTCATTTTTTAAAATTATTTACATTTATTATTTTTATATAATGTCGTTTTCTTTTTACCGCATACATAAATATCATTCTCGTTATCCATGTAGTTGCATAATGTTTGGACAGTTGAAAGTACTGGAAATCAGTACGGTTTTAAAATATTTATAATTTAATATTTTCGTTATTAATGCTTGCAATGTCTTGCAAAGGTCGTTGCGATAGCCTATAGAGCGCTTGGCTTCCGTTACGGAAGTGTTGAGTTCGATCTCGGACGACGACAGAAATATTACGAAAAATTAAATTAAATACTCCCTAATAGAATCATATGGAAGGCAATGGAAAACATGCATATAATCATGTGCGCGTCAGTTAAAACACAGCAGACACACACCAGGAGGACTGCACTTGTACATCGATAAAAATTAAACAATCACAATATCAGTTGTAAGTGTAGTCTTGCGTGTGTACACATTCGTACTCCATATAACAACTGCTATGAACACTATGCCTATGTCTGTACAGCTGAAATGTACGAATAGGTAGTCGCCGACGATCACGAATTAAATATGGCACTATAAAGAAGAAGAATATCTGACGGGTTTTTTGTTTTAATAAAAATTAATTATTTGAAAAAAAATATATATATTTCAGAGTGATATGTTTGAAGATGTTGTTGTGATTATTCTTAAACAAGATTAAGACTTATTAAAGTCTCAGTACATCAAACTCGAGTTCCGACAATAATCAGCACAAATCGCTCTTTTCTGTATCGAAAGCATTGGGGGAATATTTAATGCAGTTTTTAATTATAATTACAGTTTGAACTCGGTGCCAACTTTGGAAAGTTTATATTGCTTAAGAATAATTAAAATATATCCGTAAAGATATATTATCTGAAATATATTATTTTTTATCAGATAATTACTTTTTGCTGCATTTTTATTAAATTTTTAGAGTAAATTTTGAAGTCGCGGTATTTGTTTCGGTTTAAAAAACAATTTTATTTTACAATTTTTTAGTGCAAATAAGTTTGAGTAATAATGCGGATCAACCTAGAATGCTGTGCTATTTCTCTGATGTTCCGTTATGAAACCAAACAATAAATATTAATGCGTGAACATTTCTTGGTAAGCTTGTAAATCGTGCTGGGGAGGGGGTTTTAAATTCGTTTTCTCTATTCGAAACTATATATTTATTGCCGTGATAATTATCGTCGATAATATTGTAAGATTTTTCTTTGGCTATATTAAAATCGGTTTTATTTCTAGTTTACGTTTCTAAGACTAAAACATTGATAATATTTTAAGTGGCAATTGCGTTTGTAATATTATTAAAAAATTCTGTAAAGGAACTTCTTTTTAAATTATACTCATTGGCACTCATACGGAACCAACGCTGATCGGGAAACTTCCGAATAAACAAAGAGTCGTTAAAATCCGTTCACATAGTCAGAATGTATGCGTAAATGGAAAAAAAACAAAAAAACATTCGTGACTAATATATAACTCTCCTTTTTTGCAACTGGTAAAAATAGCAGATATTAAAAATATTACTGGAATTTTTACAAGTCCTATTGATATTATTATTATTATTATTATTACTGGCATATACATATACACAATACTAACGTTTAAAGTATAAAGTATTTCAATTAAGGCTATGAAAATATATTTCATTATATTTCTTTCGCATGAAATGCCACCTAATATTATTTTAAAATATTTTTTTATCCGTGTTTTAAATGTTTAGTTGGAAATGAAATTTTGTAAATATTTTTTCATCTCGAATAATAGTACACTCTGTAGCGGACTAAGCGGAATTAATTTAATCGGGATTTGTTATAGATGCTGCCGAATGTTCTTTAAATGTATTAACTGAAGTAACGGAAACTTATCTTAAAAAAGTATGCCATTTATTAGCTATAAACAGCGACAAATTCGCACTGTGCAATGAAAATTATGGATTTCAGGTATTTATTTAAAGCACTTAAGTTACATTAAAGATATAGCTATATATAATTAGTTGTGCTATGAAATTAAAATCTAATAGTACTACTATACGCGAATATTTGTTGATTTCAGTGTATTTTATGGGGTGTGGAAGTACGAGTATATTTGATTAAAAACGTTTTAAAATAATTTCGAAATGTTTAAAAAATAATGCGTTATCAACGTTTAAATAAGAAATGGTAAACGAATTTTTTGCAAACTTTGAAATGATGAAGTTTTCGAAATTTTTGACAGTCGGTAGAGTAATAAGCTAGTTTCGAACATTAAAATTCTGCTTCAATTACTAATTTATTCGTTTGGAAAAAAGGTAACTGCGCTATGTAATGTGTTTGGTTTTTTGTAAAAAGTAAAACTAATGGACCATCATCAGATGTACAGTATGCAAGCGTTTCTCATTTGTAGTCAGTTATATTCAGTATTGGAAATTTTTTCTTTATTATAGGTATATCCTTTGGAATTATCGTTAGTCGCAATCGTTTTATCTTAGATTATTAGTTTAACATTTTTGTACATTGTTACGAGGGAAAAATTATTTCCATTACCATATTTGCTAAAATTTAAGTCATGCCTTCAAAAATGTGCTGAAAAATATACCAACTCTGCGGCGCATCGAGCGGATTCGATGAACGTAAAGCGATGTGTTTGGTAGAGAAAAAAAAGCGAGAAAAAAATATTACCTGTTACTGATCGAGATCAATGCTTTTGAGCTTGAGTTGTCCAGCATTATTCTGACTGGTACTTAATGAATAGTTCAGCAGTGTTGATAGGCGGCAGTTTCGTGCTAGTTTTTGAATTTTTTTAAGGATTAGAAAAATAACTATTTTCACAAGTTTCTCATATCTCAAATTGAGGAGAATTTATCGATAATAGTCATAACTATTGAAAAAGAAACAATTTTTGAATTGGTTAATTATTGATACGAAAAACAAAGAACAAAAATGTGTCGTTAAGTCTGACTATTGTCAAAGAACGCGATTACGTCCGTACTAGTTCTTATAATAAATGGTAGAAAATTACTTCGAAGAGAACTTTTTGAAAGAAATAACTGTAAAAAAAAACATGATTATAGATAAATTTTCGTGTTGTTTTTATTTTTATTTTTTTCATATTAATTTTAGGACGCATTAGATCGAACATGTCACGAAGTCGGTGTAGGAGGTATTAAAAATTTATTGGACTTTTATCAAGAATCAGTTATTAAGAGAATGGAAGAAGTATGCCAAGAGTATTCAGATTTAAAATTAACACAACCGCTTCCAAACGAAGTTAATATGACGCAGAAAATTATTAAGTGCGTACTATTTATAATTAAATAATAGGTATTTTTCCATATTGGCTGAATAAGATGTGTGGTTTTTAATAATTAATTCTTTAAAAAACGATAGAGTACGAAACTTACACCTATACAGCTAAACAATAATGTTCGTGTAATCTTTTGAAAAGAATAACCGATACTTTTTAATTTCAATCGGCAAAGATGTAATTTATTATTTTATTATAATACCCAAATACTATTGTTTTTCAAATAAATACTTGCTTGCGAGAACATCTTTTCTAAAAATTTACACATATCAGGTTGTTTGTTTTAGATAAATATGTTCACTGCATTGATTAATTTATGGAAAAATAGTTCAATCTGCGAACAAAATAAACTTCAAAAATTCACCGCAACCGGTTCTAGATTTTCGAGACTTGAAATATTATACCTTCTTTTTAATCGAAAATTTTTGATGATCGCTACTGGTTCCCTTAATTGTATTTTTTTTTTTTTTTAATTTTGAAACAGAAATCGAGATTAGGGACTGTTCGTATACGAAACTACTTGCTGTATTAAATAATACATTATCGCATATCTTCATTATTAAAAGCGACAGATAAAATATCACATTATGATATAATTATTTATCAGTAACTTAAAATAAGCGCACTCTCATATGTACACATATGTGGGTGGATAGATTCGGTACCTAATTTTAATGATGATACGTTAGGCAACAAACGTTATTTTTCATACCTGTTTACTTGAATAGGGTGCAATTTCTTTAAACGATGTCTTCATAAATTTAATATTGGTTAAGAGAGTGTTTTTTTTTTTTTTGTATATTTTTTATAAATATAGTTACAATCATAAATACTTATTGACGGATTTCTTATCTTTTTTATATTTATACGTTATGCGGGTATATTAAAATTATATTGCCCCGTTTTTTAGTAATTTTTCTAAAAATCTTTCAATTTCGTTTCCGTTCGTTTTCTCGTTTATTATTTTTTTCGGTGTATTTGACTCACTGTAATCAGTTCCGGGTGTGGTTTTGCGTGCGTACACTCGCGTTGCGTATAGCAATTGCCATGAACGCTGCCTATTCTGTACAACTAGAATGTACCAGTAGGTAGTCACGACGCTCGGAATCGAGCGATACGACTCAGAGAGATTTGACTCAACAGATAATTTGCCCGTTTGCTCTCCTTATAGTAATATCGATACAGTCTTATACTTAATGATCGTAATTGCGGAATAATACATTAAGAATGTAAACCAGTTCTGACACCGTTGACTGATGTTATCATTTTAATAAAATCCGTCGTAAAGAAATTACATATAGAAAAAATAATACAAATATAATTAAGGTAAAGTAGTACGAGATAAACTTCTTTTTAATCGTAAAATGTACCGAATATAATAGTCGAAATGGTGAGAAAGAAAGCTGTGGAACAAATATAAAGTAATAGATTATTACTGAATTACGCCGATTAAAGATTGTTGGTAGAGCGATGAATTCAAATTAATTTATTTTTGCTGCTACTTCGCCTTCACTTCAGTCCGTTTTATTTTGCATTTCGCAACAAACTGTCAATAATACCACGTTCAATTGTTACTGGAAAAATCAGTAGACATTTGATCGCCTATTTCTAAAATAAATCACGTTTATCTGTAATTTTATTCATCGAACGCCCCCCCCCCCTCCGTGTTAATGTTTCTTCTTTACCATGCTCTCGTTTATTAATCTTATATCGACACTATACTAATTTTCGCTTTGCTCATTCATCTATATCGTAGTTTTTATACGAGGTATGTTAAAAAATTAATAAGACTGTTCAGTAGAACATACGTATTTATTTGTTACTTAACATTTACATGATTCCCTACGAAGGAGTTCCATTTCGAAGCTATATAACGCCGAAAATGTTCCTTCCACTTTTCAAATCAATGTTGCTAGTGTCTTTGAATGTGGCGGTTACAGCCTTTTGGATTTATTCAGTTGTTCCAAAATGACGTTCTTTGAGTGTGAATTTCAATTTGGGGAATGAGAAAAAGTCCCGGGGACCTAAATAATCGAGACAATAGGGAGTTTACAGAAGTATTGAAATCCCCTTTTCGGCTAAGAATTGGATGATAGACAGTAGTACCGTGTGACAAGGAGAACTATCATGGTGCAGAATCCAGCTTACTTTGCTAGTCGCTGGGAGTCGTATCCTTATATTCTGAGGCGTTCTAAAACATCTTTGGTAAAACTGTTGATTAATGGTTTGTCCTGCAGACACAAATCTCCTATGCACAATTCCTCAATGATTAAAAATGTAAATGATCATCAATTTGAATTTGACTTTTGATTTGTTCATCTTCGCTTTCATTGGGTCGAGGTGAACCACTTGTACGCCTTGTTTTCAGGATCGTTCTCAAAAATCCAGCTTTCATGCCCACCGAGTACAAAAATTATCATGGTTTTTCAATGCGTTTAAGCAGATAAACATTTTTCCGGTGTTCTCTCAAAGTCAAATTTTTTCGAAATCATTTTCGCGCATACCTTTCATATTTCCGAAACATCGGTTAAAATTTAGTAAACCATAAAAGCATCTAAATTTAACTTACCGGCTATTATTCGGATGGTAAACCAGCGGCCATTCAATACAAAAGCTGTACGTATTTCCTTCTGTGTTTGACGTTTCAAGTTTTCTTGAACAATATTTTCTTCAACTGATTCTCAGCCCTCTAAAAATGTTTCATGGCATCACAAAGTCTGCTCTTTCGACAGTACATTGTCCCTATAGGCTTTCTTTAATTTTTGAAACATATCATTCTCCTTTTCACAGAGTTTAACACAAAATTCGATCGCGAAACGTTGTTCGATTTTTTCGCTATCCATTTTGGTGACATGCTTTAAAAAAACAGTTTCGTAAAATTAACGCCAATGCTTAAAAAGTAACTCAATCAAACTCAAACGTCGACTGGACTTGCAATGTTTCCGATTTTGGAAAAGTGACATCAATCTCATTACTTTTCTAAGACACCTTGTGTACATACATATATACATGTAAACATTTAATATATAAATGTAACTAAAAGTTCTAAAAAATTACATTAATAACATTAATACGGATTAAATACAATTTTATATTAAATGTGTACTCTGATTCCCTTTCGAATGAAAAAGCATGTCACATTCTACTAACGCTTTCATAGCGGCAGCATTATAATCGAGTAACGTCGCTGGAATTAAATAACTCCTCACAATGAAGTACAAAGTTGTTAATTGTGTAGCTTAAGAATGCGAGTCTTACCTCCGCCATATTTTATTAATTAATTTTCATTAACGTAATCGCACTATTAACTTTTTGGGAACTTGAAAACTTCTCCCAGTCAATAAAAATTTGCCCACAATTTCTCACGTGAGAAAATTATGAATAAATGAAATAGAACCAACTGTCTTCTGTCGATCATGATGATATTTTCAGTTCATCATGCTACGATTAAAAGAGTCGTCTCTATATATGACGTGAAGAATATATTCTATATGTTCGTAATAAGATGTCTTGATTTTTTCTACATTTTAGAGATATTCCGCCGGACAGTGGGTTCTTTAGCACTCACTATACAAGTAAACTGAGTCCTCTATTTTTTCTAGGATTGTCAGGTAACAAGTTTATTGTATACTAAGTCTTTGATTGTAAAAAAAAATAGTTGGCTCAATTGTTTTATCTTGACAAAGACTCGTCGTTCCGTTCCTAAATTTTTCTGATATTTCAGTCTAAGTATATATAAGGTTGCTCAAAGAAACCTGCCAACTTTATTATTGAAATTTGACCAATTTCTCGAACGCAAATTAAAAAATCCAATATAGCATTAAAAAGTAGAAGAGTAAAGGTTAATAACGCTTTATTTTTTAAACACGATATTTGATAAATAATGTCCGTTATTGGCAACACAATTTTCTAACCTTTTTACAAAATTCTTTGACACTTCCTGCAACATTTCTTAAGGAATTTTGGCGATTTCACGGCGAATATTATTGTTCAACTCGTTCAAGGTCTTTGCTTTGTTGATATAAACCTTCGATTTTAAGTAGCCCCAAAGATAAAAGTCACAGCTCGATATATCCGGTGATCTCGGGGGTCAAGGAAAAGCGGTGTCTCTGGAGATGATTCGGATACCGAAAATTTTTCGCAACAACGTTAAGGTTTCTCGAGCCGTATGACAAGTTGCGACATCTTGCTGAAACTAAGTGCGACTGAGACGATGTCTGCGCTTCAATTCCGGTATAAAAATCATCCGCAGCCTGTCTGTGTGTTCACCATACCATCGAAGAAGAACTCTTCACAAGAGCAGTTCGAACTCGATTGATGTTTTCAGACGTACCGACGGTCCGGGCATGGCCCGGAGGCCTGGTTTTATTCACAGAACCCGTCTTATCGAAATTCTCCACGTACGCTTTTACAATGTTTCACGAAGGTAGCGGATCTTTCGGATTTAACTCGAAATGTTTTCGAAACGCACAGATAGTTTTAATGTACGACCGATTTTCAAAATACGTTTTAAAAACAAACAAACGGTGTTGCAAGTTCCACGAATCCATGTCGGACAACTACTGGAGAAAAATGCATCTTCACTTATGTGCTTTCTGTTGCCGTGTTGCGTTTCTCCCTTCCTCCAATAACTGCAGTGTTAAAACCAAACAAAACTTGTCAGGTTTTTTGCGCAACCTTGTGCATATATGTATATATATGCAGTAGCGGATCTACGGGGAAAGAAATAGGGGAACCCCCACAGAACCAAAACCTTGATGAAAAAATTTGTTACGGCAGGGAAACTTAATTTATACTATAAAAGATTTGTATAAATGTTACCTATGGATTTAATTATATAGCTAATATTTAATACTGTTTTCTAGTAAAACTATTAATGTTACATTTTTATTCTATTTTAGACGCAATTGTCATGGATCTTTTGTCTTTTTTATTTATTTTTAATCTTTATTTTGTAATGTAAATGAAAATAGTTCAATGAGAAATATATATGGTTTTTTAACTTGCTCACGAACAAAGAATTCAAATCGGATTACTAACAAAAATAAAAAAGTAAATAATAAAATCGAATGAAAATATATACTACCTTTCTATTCTTTCTAGTTATTTACTGTTTAAATTCTAAACTGTCATTTTAGCTAGAATTTTATAATTTTTTTATTTTTCACATAAAAATAAAACAAAATTTAAATTAAATTGTAATAATTATGTAGTTTTAAAGCATTTTTAAATTTTCAAAAAAGTAGTCGCTATTTGATTTTCTTTATGAAACAAGGTACTTCTCAAATCTACTATCTACCATATAAGTAAAAAAAGTAAAGTGAGTTCCATACCCTTGACAGGGCGTCGGGATTGTGAAGTTAAGGTTCACAATGTACTAAGCCCAACGGCACTAATGAGAGTAGGGGGGCTAGTTCCTTTCTCTCGGCCGCCTTTACTTTCCCAGATTTCTCTGGTACCCAATTATTTCAGGCTGGGTAAGCTTGGGAGCGATTTGGATCCGGGACGAGACAAGTCTCGAACCCGTGACCTCCGACTTGGTAGCCAAGCATATTAAGTAATTATATAATTTCCCTCCCCAAAATGTTTCTCTGGATCCGCTCCTGATACATATATGCCATACCAAGGCGAATGACTTGATTTCAGAACGAATAGATTTTAACTATCAGCCTCTAGACCGGTTTTTTAATTATTTAATTATTTGCGCCGGTCTTCTTTCATCTTTCTTCCGATAATTACTTGTCCACTTTTTTTTCAATCGCTTTTTAAAAATTGTAAACTAATTTTCTAACATTAAATTCTGCGAATCGTGCTCTTTTTATTTCATTACTATTTTTTTTATCATTCTCCTTCTACCGTAAGTTGATTTAAAATACTTTTATCTTTAATTACCTACTCTATTCACGTTCTTTTTACGCATCGCTTTAATGTTTCCTATTTTTGCGTGTATGCGTGTAATAGAAGTATATTTTTAATTTTCTCCTTTCAGTTCATTCTCTTTGTTTTAAATTCATTCTCCTTCCGTTTTTCTTATTGTCTATTTATTTTTCTCTAGATTTTATTTGATTTATTCGTATGTCTACGGGTATCAAAAAATCAGCGAAAAAAACATCATTACGATTACTAAACGCTTTAACCAATCATTAAACAGAGATCAGTATCGCATATGAATTTTCGCGTCTACATCGTCACCAGCTGTATACTATATATTCTTATACGTGTTGATAAACATGTTATAACGTGAAGATTTTGTAGCCACTCTGTCGCTAGACCCCCGTCAATTTGATAATCTCTTCCTAACAAACCCAGCAAAGCTCGCTTCCGACATTCCTTCAGGTTAGGATGCATTGTCTGTTCCATCTCGCCACAGTCACATGTCGCTTCATTTTCAAATCCGTATCTCTTCATCCGCACCTTCCATGTTCCGTTCGGAAGCGGTTCAACCTTGTCCAGATGCTTCTTGGTAGGTCAAAGCCTAGTGGCTTGTCATCTGGATTGGGAACGATTCCTCTTCTGTCTGGATTGTTTCGACTCCATTTCTTTCTCCACTCCTGAATCTCATTAAAATTCTCGGCGATTAGTTTTGCTGTAGTTTTATGCACAGGCTTTCTGGATTTTAAGCGTTCCGTTGCGTCCGTGTCCTGATGTATTGGCAGGTCTATATTTTCCTTATATTTACTCCATTCTTTAACCGCAGCTTCTTTTCGCCGTAACTCTGAAGGCATGCTGTTGCTCAGTACTGGTAACCATGCTACTGGAGTGGATCTCAGGGTGCCTGTTATTATTCTCATGACTGAGTTTAGTTCAACGTCGATTTTGTTGACGTGAGCACTATTCAGCCATACTAGGGCTGCGTATTCGGCAGCTGAGAAAACCAAAGCCAGAGCGGAAGTTCGTAATGTTGTTGTAGGTGCTCCCCAAGTTGTTCCTGCTATTTTATGAATTATGTTTACTCTTGTGCGTACTTTGGCAGCTGTATTTTCGATATGTTTTCGATACGTTAACTGCCGATCCAAAGATGCTTTAATTTATGTCCATCGACTGTTAATTTTGTTTTTCGCCATTCGGTTATTTAAGTGAAAGCATGATACCACAGTTTTCTCTTTATTTAGTTGCAATCGCCATTGTTTAAAGTACTCAGATAATGTATGTAGGTCTTCCGTAAGTGATATTTATTTTATTGTTCTGTGTGGCTAATGGTAAATCGTCTGCATATATGAATTTCCGAGATGCAGTTGTTGGTAAATCTGCTGATATATATAAATTAAAAAGTAACGGGGATAACACTGACCCCTACGGGGGAGGCCGTTATTTAATATTCTCTGATTGTTTTCTTTCCCCGCTACAATGACACTAAATCTTCGATTATACAGCATCTCGTTAATTAGTCTATAGATGCTTTTGCACGGAATTATTTCGAGCAACTTTGCCTGTAATCCAGTTCGACATACTGCATCGTAGACGGCCGAGAGCATTACCGATGTTTTCTTATTTTATTGAAAGCCGTGTTCTACATGCGTTGTCAACGCGTTTATCTGATCCGCGCAGTTTCTGGCCTGCCTAAATGCTGCTTGTTCTATCGGTATGCTATCATCTATAATGAATTTTATACGATTATATTTCTCTAGATAACAAAAAGGCATCGCTCGTCTGATATTTTCAAGTCTGTTTATTGAACTCATTTTCATCTTGTTTATAAAAAATCTTTTCCGCTTATTAATCGTTTCCTTAACAAATGTAATTTTTAACACTATTTCCGCGCCTTGGCACACAAATGCTCGAATATTTTGATTATTTCTTCAGCTGCTATTCGCATTATTTTACCACTATATTCGAATTTTTTCTCGCTTTCTTAAATTCTTTACGTTTCTTTACCGTTTTCTTTTTTCCGTAAGAATAACCCGCATCGGTAAACCTATAGTATATCTTTGATTTTTCTCCCTTCTGCACTTTTACCTGTTAACTTTAAAATAAGCTAGTTAAATTTTTAACGCAAAAAAGTTTTTCTAAATATTTTTAATCCCAAAGAATTTTATGATAGTGCACGTTTTAAATTAAGGAACCGACTACCGTGGCGTGGTTTGTTAGGTAATTATTTCGTTCGGATAGTACCGAATTCGATTCCCGTTGCCACACATTGACACTTTCAAAAATTTCATTTGCGCTGGCTTACTGGCTTAATGTCAGTAGCTGACGAGTCGAAAAATTAAAAAATAAAAATAAAAAAAATTTAAAGAAGTAATATTTCTTTACCGATTACGTTATATACGCGAGTGCCGCAATTCATTTTTCGTAAAATATTAACAATTGCGCATTTGTACACAATCGTTATTAAATACTCTATTTGTGTTTTAGTGGAAGTGCAGATGAAACGGATCATTTCGATGTTCCCGAATTGCACGTATCAAATAATGAATTAATGTTAACGAATTCTTTCGAAACCGGTTATCAGATGTTGCAAAAGTTGGAGAATAATACCCAAACGGTGGATTTTAGTTAACGGAACTGCTGAATAATTGTTGCAATTCATCTTGTCGGGATAGACAAATCGACTTGTTCGAAAATCGTTCGCGTAAATAAGTTAGATTGAACATTTTTTACAATGAGGATGATGATTTTTGACACACATCATTTTATACATAATAATATGTTAATTGTTCGCTCTTTGACTACAAAATATTAATGCGATCCGAACGTTGTTTACGATAACTCGATAAATTTGAAATATATATTTTGTTTTATTGAGAAATAGTGAATAACAGCGCTGAAGTATATATTTTTTACTCGTATTTTATGTTCTATGAATGATATAACTGCGTGATAATATAAATTATTTTTCTGATTTTAGTAAAACTATTTTTTTTTTTTTTTTGTTTAAAAACATGTTATTTCTGTATTATGTAAATTGCCGATAATGAAAAACGTGTTTCATTAAAACTTTAAATGAATTTTCATTTTACTTGCAAACAGAATTGTACGATATTGTAATAAAGCTGCGAAAATGAGATCATTTTTCTGTAAAATGTCTTGAAAACCAATTAACTAATCGATAGTTTTTTTCCCACATGTACGGTAACATAAATTATATATACATTATGCTAATAATTTCGTAAAAACAGTGGAAATCGGTTATAACGACTTTGAAGGTAATGAATAATTTAGTCCTTATAACAGCCGCTCTACCGTCATATACAATATCAAGTGAAGTATTTTGATTTTTTAATGCCTAAAATTTGCTGTTACGGAAAAGTGTGCTCTCCGTTATAAAACTTTCGTAAAATATTTTAGAACATAACATAATTTATTTATAATAATAATAGCTATGTATTCTTTTTAATATATTCTAAATCTGAAATGCTAAATTTTTGCTTTATACATGAAAATACAATCGTGAAATCAGTATAAAACAAGTATGAAAAAACGAAAAAAATTGCTATGTACCACCAGTAGTTCAGTTTCTCCTTATTTTTGAAAAAACTTGTAATTTTCGATTACGAGGTGAGTCCTCTAATATTTTTATAATGATACCTGTACCAGAGGTTTTCATCAGTTAAGCATTTTACACGTCAATTGGCAACATAAGTAGAACAAAGAGTATCAATATATCTGTTCTATTGAGTACAAATTTTACTTTTTATGTTTTTTCCCCCTTTTTTTGTTAAATTCACTGTAAAAACCGTTCAAAGTTAAATTTTATATCGCCACGTCGTTATAAGCGATAATTATTTATCTGCGTGCCAACATTTTTTGGTAATAACTGATTTGTCGCTGATTTTCACTGCATTTGTATTCTGATTTTTATTACGTCAGCACGTAGACAGTCCTTCACCATATTTACTAAATGATTAGCGTTTTTTAATTTTTTTAATAATTGCTGATGCTGAAATCAAATCATAATTAATTGAACATTCTTTTCTATATCGCAGTAAAATATCGGACAAATTTACGTAAATTCTGGTAAAAATTGAAGTTTAAATAAATTATCTCTTCCACGCAAGGGATATTATAGGGGGGACCGCTCTTTCGGGCGCGACTCTATCGGGCGCAGCCTCTTTCGGCCGCAGGCGAACTCAAACCTTTTTACAGACCACCTACGGTGATTTTCAAGTATCATCCGTTAAACGTTGTCATCTGTGTTATTGAGAAATACGAGTTACCAAATACAGCTATCAGAAATTCCGTCCAAAAAATACCGTTCTTCGTTAGCGATTTAGATTTTCCGCGCGTATAGCATGTTATATATGAATATATAATCACAAAACACATATTTTACATGATTTTATTTGGTTATTCGCTTTTTTAAAATATTTTCTATTTTTTTTTTTTTTGAAATTACGACTTCAGCGTGAAATACTCATAAACAGACTTTCGCAATGTAAATTTAAGAGTTCTGTTAGCAATGGTGACACGAAACGGACGAAAATTATTAATATTAATAATCGGTCAAATGCATTGTCGGTTTTCTTCATTTTTTTTTTTTTTGCTAACGTACAGTCAACCGTATTTAAAAAATTACAAACTATCAACTCTACGCCATTTAAAGTGTAAAATAACTGGATTGAATTTGCTTCTGATACATATTCCTTATATTATCTTTCTTTTTTAGTCGTATCTAGCAAGTTTATTTGAGGATACGTTTACTGAAGTTTTTTCTGTTATCTACGATTCTAATTATATATTTAATTCCTTGACGAATCAACCCTGGTTTCAAAAAAATATCGAAAAAGACAAACAAAAGCGCAAAAATTGTTAAACATAAACACATTTATGTTAATACTGGGCGAGAAATATATACGATATTTCAAATTAAAAATTAAATATCTTTGTTTTGAATTTAATATTATGTAAATGTAAATTATGGTTATCTTCAAAATTAACTCACAGAATGTTCAGTACATGAAACATCCTGCCAGGCTAACTTCTTTTTTTTCTTAGTTCGTTTAGAAAAATTTTCAATCTTCAAAACACTGGACTAATATTATTTTCATAAAAATTTTAATAAAGCCAATAAGGAAGAAGCTTTTCTTGTTTTGTTTAATAATGAATCGAGCGGCTCATAAAAAAATTATAATAATTAGAAAAATCGACTCGGCAATACTTAATGCGTGTTTTGTAGGGAAAAAGAAAAAGTAAAGAAGTAAGTTGAGAAACAGAAGCGATTAAGTAATTTTCTAGTGTGAAATAGTTTTTAATAAAAATAGGAAAAGAACCGTCAATGGCTACAACCACTTTGTAATTAACACGTTTGTTAGTTACAAAACGCGTTTTAACCGAATTTTTTTTTCTATAATTTCGTTTTTTTACTAACTTATCACACTAAATTGCAATAATACTTTCTAAATATTGTCAGTTCAGGTGGGTTGGATTTGAGTAACACAAAGCTTTAAAAGGAATAATTTGCAGGTATTCGTTATTCGAATCATCGTTCTATCAATTTCATTAAATATTTATAATAGTAACTTTTTTGACTTCTGTTTCTCATCATATCGGCTTTCTTTACTAAAGGTTTTTTGGTTTTATTTCGAAAAAAAAAAAATTCTTTAGTGACGGTAGTGAATAATATGAAAGAAGCTATATTTAGTTCTCTATATCTGCTTATTGGTAATGACCGCAAAACATAAATGAGAATTACCTTTTTCGACTTCAGTCTTATTTATTTATTTGGGCACGTCAATCAAGGTCCTTTACCCGGTTTGCATTTCGATACTTACGATATGTTGTTGAAAATACTAAATTATCCGTACGCTTGCTTGTTTTCTTTTTGTATTTGCTAAACAGAAAAGTCGCGTTGAGGCAAAATGTGATCAAACAATAAATGAGTAATTGTTAAAATGAGCACGATCGCCTATTTGTTTTTATATAGTTATTTCATTAATTTATTCAGAATGACTTGTCAGTTAGCCTTAGTATGTTTGTTTTTATTTTTGTTCAATTCCTTTAGGTTGCTTTTTCAGATTTAACCTCATTTGGGCTAAAATTAAAACGCACAGAAAGAAAAAAATGTTTAATATTTATGAAAAAATGAACTTGCTCCTGCGTGCATGTTTTGTAGTAAACGAAAACATAAAATGTCGCATGAAGTAGGCATGAAAGAGAGAAGAGGATAAATTTTGAACATATTTATAAGAAAAAAATATTCTAGTCCGTCGTTTTTTTTTTGTTTCTTTTTTTCACATACGGCTTAAACACAACTGTTCCGATATCAAGCTGAGCCTGTTAAATTAGCTTACAGCATACTACACAGATTACAATGTTTAGTCGTTTAGTAATAACTGAAATTTTCAAAAACCACAAAAATTGGAACAATATCCTCATTATTCTTCGATAAGGAATCAATCTTTCTTATATGAAATGGATACAGTTTTATTTAATAAATAGGTATTTTCTGTAACACGCATGAACAATATTTAAGTTACTAACAATTTGAAACCTATAGTATGTATTGCGATAAAACTGTCGCAAAAAAATTATCCCCCCCCTCTTTCCACAGGAATGATAATTTCTCAAACCATATATGTTATATATATATATATACAAAGTACAACCAGTGTTCATACAGCTGGTCGAATTAGAAATTATGTTTTTCCTCTTTCACGTTTTCCCAACAAAATAAGTGTTTGCAATTATAATATAATAATAATAGCATTAATTACAAATATAGAAATAAACGATTTCGAAATCTTACGTATAAGTAATAATAATAATACCTATAATACATGCAAACACTAAAGTTAACTAATTACATTATGTGTTACACCACGAAGATAATCTTCAAGCTGAAGCTGATTATAATTTGTTGCGACTTTCAACAAACGTTTGTCGCAATCGACATACTTCTTTTTTTTACTTGGTTACTTTTATCAATAAGACTATGTTTTCTTTATTTTTTTGATATTATATCACGTTCATAGACGAATGACAGAAACCATTATTTGTCAACATCCTTCGCGGCATTATTTTTTTTTCGGAACAGAAAAGTGAAAATAACAATAATGGCAAGTTTTATACGCATTCATTGTACATTTTGTTATGTTCTTCTGTTAAAAAAATTAACCATTTTCTTAGAAATTAAAAACCGAATAGCCAATAGTACCGGTTATGAACAATGCAGGTAAATAAATTTCACCTCTTATGAAGCTATTCAGGATTTGGTAAAATAAACAAACTGAAGCACTACACTTATTTACAGAAAACAGTTTCATTCGTTCATTCTCCGTACTACGGTCATTATTAAGAATAGTCTATTTGAAAAATATTCTAGTAATTCTTCTTCCGCCGAAATAATAACAACTGCTTTACAATAAACCTATAATAGTCAATTCCAAGAAAAATATATGATTTTTTCCATGAAGATTTTATCACTTTTTCTTCTTAAGTCCTACAAATTCGCATATTGTAAAATATTCGAGGTCCTATTCATTACCTCTTTTCAATCACTCGCAGGATATCCTCCATGGTGAGAACAGAACCGATAAAAAAAAATTGACGCCCGTTTGAGAAACATGAGAGTAGTTTACAAAATATATCCATAAAATTATTTTCCGCATATATGTTTTTAGTGCTGTTGTATTTTTTCGGAATACTCACTGGCGATCAATATTTTCTAAAATAATTACATATAACGGTTATAAAACAAATATATACTTTTAAGAATGTCAAATAGTTGTTTAGAAATCGGAAAATTTTTGTTACTTAATTATGTTAATTTTATTACTAAATGAGCTGCTTTATTGATGTTTTTGCATGGTTTAAAAATGAATTCTGGTTTATGTAGGTCGTATTTCACAGTAATAAGAAAAAATGATTCCAAGTAATTAATCCGTGGTACATAACGTGCAGAATTAAATATCTAGCTCTAAAATATTTATTTTGCAGGTAACTATATTTTAGAAAAAATAAATAAATAAATAAAAAATAAAATAAAATAAAATTTTATCGCAAATACAGCAAAGCAGTTGAGCATAATGTGTCAACCGCCAAGGATTTAATATGATAAGTATGAATTATCGTAATTTCAATTTACATAATACTAAATTAAAAACAGGGCCAGTCGATTGTGCTCAAACGAATGGGTTCCGTTAAAAATAAACATAAAAAAATAGAAGAATAATTTCTTAAAAGTAATAAACGATTTTTTTTAGTAGTTTTTCATAATCATTATAGTTAATTTTATTTTATTTTTTTGCGAATGTAAAAATTTATTATAAAGAACATGGATTTCCTTTGAAAGCAGAAAATCTGTCACAGAGGGAAATTATTCCTATGATCTACTAATTCTATCTGAAATTTTTTATTGCAATAACCCGCTAAACGAATACATAATCAGAACTTCAAGTCTTTATAACCGAAAATAATTCTTTTTGAAAAGAAGCATTGAAAACAGCTGGTTTATTTTCTAAACAAATTAATTACTAATTTCACGGGTGTTTTTTTGATTCATTACGCCTTAAATATGATAATTATAGAAGAAAAAAAAATTAAAAACTCACTAAGGCTAAACTAGGTCTACTTGGAAAAAAGACGAAGTCGAAATGTAACGAGGCGAATCGTGTTGCGGCCAAAACGAAGTGACTCTCCAGGTAGGTATAAAAAGATTATAAAAAAATGTGATTACCCCTACACCCGGCATAAACATGTAGGTTACTAATTAAGACTTAGCAGCTGGAAAATAAAAAAGAAAATCGCGATACTGCATTTTTAATTTTGTGAAAACTATCCGCCAAGGTACGCCAGTTTATTAATTAATAAATATTCTAAAAACTTTCAATTACTATATGTATAAAAATTTTCACTGACTGCTTTTACTCGGACTTGGGACGTTAATGTTCACCACACTAAGGTTAATGAATCATTATATAATTACTAAGTCATTAATATTTATAAGTTAATTCTAAAAACGGGGAATATGTCAATTTATATATCCTTGCTTGTATGCAATTTCAGGTAAATACGAAAAGATTATAAAAACCGTGATTTTAATTCGTCATTTAATTTGATGAGTCCATGCTATTCAGTAAGAGTGTTATTCTGGGTTGATTAAATCATTTTGCAATGTAGATGTATCTCATATATTTACAGTTTGCCACTTCAGTCACGTGTATATAAATACTAGCGTTCCCCCAATGGTCCAAATTCGACCTTAATTATCATTAAAAATTTTAGAAAAATATATATGAATTTGTATATTTCCAAAATTTTTTTCCCACTCATACATTCGTTCATTATATATCTGAGAACATATACTTTTATATGTACTTTCAATACAAAAATTAAATGACACCTTAAGATTTAGTACACTTTAAAAAAGCCAATAATGATGATTATTAAGAAAAATTAAAACATTTCAATAAGAAGAGATTTACTGGCTGCAGCGATTTCCTTTGTCACTTTCTGTATTACTTTTTTATTTAAATAAGAAATAAAAAGTATAACTTTTTGCAAAATTGTGTGTACTAATAGCTCTAGAAATCATCAATAGTTACTAAATAGAAAAAAAAAAGCAAGAAAATCGGTTAATAAACAGTGCAGAAGGTACTGAACTGTTTTGTCTTTGCCTATTTATATACAGAAGAAGATTATCCACTATTTTTAAAATAGAATTTCCCGCAGTGCTTTTATCGGGAATATTTAAACAAATTCAAGGTTTGAAAGATTTTTCCTTATTGGCTTTATTAAAATTTTTACGAAAATAATATTAGATCAGTGTTTTGAAGATTTAAAATTTTTCTAAACGAACTGAAAAGAAAAAAAAAGAGGTTAGCCGGGCAGGATGTTTCACGTACTGAACATTCTGTGAGTTAATTTTGAAGATAACCATAATTTACATTTACATAATATTAAATTCAAAACAAAGATATTTAATTTTTAATTTGAAATATCGTATATATTTCTCGCCCGGTATTAACATAAATGTGTTTATGTTTAACAATTTTTGCGCTTTTGTTTGTCTTTTTCGATATTTTTTTGAAACCAGGGTTGATTCGTCAAGGAATTAAATATATAATTAAAATCGTAGATAACAGAAAAAACTTCAATAAACGTATCCATACGTTAGAAAAAAAAAAAAAATGAAGAAAACCGACAATTCATTTGACCGATTATTAATATTAATAATTTTCGTCCGTTTCGTGTCACCATTGCTAACAGAACTCTTAAATTTACATTGCGAAAGTCTGTTCATGAGTATTTCACGCTGAAGTCGTAATTTCAAAAAAAAAAAAAAAATAGAAAATATTTTAAAAAAGCGAATAACCAAATAAAATCATGTAAAATATGTGTTTTGTGATTATATATATATATATATATTTATGCATATATAACAGCATATACGCGCAGAAAAACTAAATCGTTAACGAAGAACGGTATGTTTTGGACGGAATTTCTGATTGCAGTATTTGGTAACTCGTATTTCTCACTAACATAAATGACAACGTTTAACGGATGATACCTGAAAATCACCGTAGGTGGTCTGTAAAAAGGTCTGAGTTCGCCTGCGCCCGAAAGAGGTTGACCCATTATAGGACATACGCGCACAAACAAATGCTTTATAATAATAATTTTTTTTTAATTTACATTTACAAATAACTAAAAATACAAATAAATATAATATAATTTGTAATTTTATTATATACAATTAAGATAAATTAGAATTCTTCTTTTTCCGTACCGTTTTTCCCGTAATGCGATGTTTTATGTGTACAGACTATAGAGAAAGTCCGGTTGTTTTAATTAATTATGCGTGCATTTAGTTATTAGTGGACATTTTCCTTTTAGTTTCCGACCACGGCAATTACTCCTTCCGTTTGTCTCTGTTTCTTTAAGATCAACTGCCGGAAATGTCATTACTGCAATGAAATCGCGGCACACGAACGGTACTGATGCTATTGCTCTTTCTAAGGCTTGACAGTTTGAGAATTACGTACATCACCGCAGAATTAAGATGATGGAACCTCAGTCGAAGATTCTGAAACGGCCGCTACAAAGAAGTTGCTTTCTCTCACTTACGGACTGGGAATCTAGAAAGACCTCGGTGACCAGAGTGTTAAAGGAATTAGGCAGATTTTTATATAAGAATAGATTCCACACCTACTGGTCTTTCGAGGCACGTCGGACAATGTTTTCTTTCTAGATGAGATGTGGAATACAATCTGGTGAATGCACTCTTAATAATTATCGTTTACAGTGCAGAATATGTATTTCTTCCGAGTTATTTTTATGGCTTTCGTTGGGTGAATATTCGTCACAAGACATTCAATTAATCAGTGATAACCACGCTACCAATAAAATTGCAAATTACAATCTAAACATAATTTCAATTTGTCGCAGGAGAAATTCTGAATTTGCGTTTTTCCCTCCATCAGTACGAACTATAATATAGTAATCTATATTTTTTTAGAACATTATGTGTACTCAATTTTGCTCAAGAAATGCGCTAATCATCGGTGAAAGCCACTTACTGATTTCAAAGATTGGACTACGTTCGGATAAAAATATCGATAAAATAATAATAGATTTACAGTTTTTTCTCTCCAAATGTGTTTAAAATATCAATTTTTAAAATATTTTCATTTACGTTGTGTAGCCTGTAAAATGTGCACAGTTTAAGTGTGCGACTAATTTACGGACAATAAATAATAAATAAACGAAAGTGAACAAATTTTTCAATATGGCATTAGCAGGAAACTTTGTCTACATTTGACGATCAAAATTAAAATGCGCGGGTATTATTTAAATTTATAACTTCTCAAACTTGGTTGCTTTAAAAAATGTAAATTCGTTTTACAAAACGTATTACAAAAATCTTGATTGATTTTAAAAAGCTAATTATTATAATTCAGTATCATAATAATTAAATTGATGTGATTTAGAAGATACAACCGTACTGTATTATGCATGATGTAATAATGGAAAAAATAAATTTCGCAAATAAGTTTTCCAGTATTCGGATTTATAAAGCAACTAGCTGTTCTCTACGGTTTCGTCCGTGCATTAATGCCCCTTTAAATCTGTACTTGGAAATTCATAAAAAATTGTTTGTTTTATCTGGAATTATATTTATGTAAAGATTCTTTCTCTCTGTTTAGGAAACATGTTTATCACCGTCCAACAAAAAATTATCTTCACGTGCCGAAGATTGTCGGTCTTTCTATAAAACTTATCTGTCGTGATCTAACCAAAAGTTTCGCGCTCAACTAAACAGCACACACAGCCATCATTTTACAAAGGGCTTAGTTGTTCACACGGTGATCTCCCATAATATTACATATTTAAAAGAGAACATCTTCACTCATATCTTTCAACTACTCTGTCTCGAGCTTTTTATTAAAATTAATTTATTACCACAACAGCAAACAGTAGTAGTCGAGTAAGGATTTTAAATTTAAGTATAAATAACATACAATAGTTTAAAATGTTTCTAATGAGGACCCGTTTCGTTTCGAAATGTTCCCGAAATTTGTGGGGTTTTTGGATAAATGTTAAAAATAATATTATAAATGCGAAAAATAATATTTCTATAAATATATGCTTATGTGTATATAAAAATAATTACAATATGTAGTATAGCAACTATAATTAAAGAGAAATATTTTAAGAAAATTATTTTTTTTTCAAATGATATTTTAATCAATATGAATGAAACTAATTATCGAAACTCACGCCTTTAGATATAAATTTTTTCCCTCTTTAGAATTAAGAAAACTTTTCCTTATCAATATCATTTACAACGAACATCAAAGACTCCCCGTGAAATATCCTTCTTCGTTAAAACTATTTATCGATGACTAAATAAAATTCATTCAACGGATTTGCCGCCATCTGCGATCAGGTGGCTACTGTCCGCTGTAGTCTCACACATCTTTACTCTGTTCTTTCATTTGCTGTCGCTCTATTAATTAAAACTGGCATACAGTTAAAACGAAACCATTTGATTTGTACTGACTTCTCGAACGCCTCATTAAGCCTAAGAAAGTTTCATAACAAGTTCCAACAGTTAAAGAAACAATATCTGTCCAACTACCATGGATTATAAAATCCGATTCGCTGCAGTACCAAAATACAAAAAGTTATTATACGAAATAGCCGACCATACCCGAGGGAAGGATCATTATGCGTCCTCGTACCGAATAGTTGAGTACCTATATATCTCCAATGTTATTTATGCAGTAAAACATAATCTCTTGAATTGTTAAAATCGTTGACCTATATCATCCCCTATCGAATAAACTACGATCCAACAAAAAGGACATCAAAATCGTTCCGGTCAAGTGGAAAGAAAGAAGTGTTGCTGCATCGTTTACGCATGGATTATTCGCTCATTACCTTTGAATGAATCTTTACCAACCGCACATGGAACTTGTTTCTCTCCTATTTCTCATTAGCGCCATTGGGCTTAGTACCATTATGAAAAGCTTAACTTCACAATCCATGATACTCTATCAAGGATATAGGACTTAATTTACTTTTTTTGTTTTTACATTCTATTAAACTAGCGCAAGTTTAATCACATACACTGCACATGATTACTTCCGTCTTCCTTAAAAGAACTTTTGATTGACGATAAAATTGCAATAAAGAAATTATTCACCCATTTACAACCACCAGTTATCTATTCGAAATATAAAATCTTAATTATCAATCAATTCCTTACGGGAACTGGCATCATTTAAACGACACTATCATTCCGATAATCTGAAGCAGAGTTGCTATTTCATTGAATTTTAAATAAACTATGTAGTTTTTTCAAGAGTATTACTTTTATAAATGGAACCGAAAAAAATATCCCGAATCGTTTTGATTATAAAACTTTTCTGAAAAACGTTCGACCTATATACCCACTTATACAACAAGACACAACTTGGAATTATAAAGAAAAACATGTGTAAAAATGTCGTAGAACTGCAATATTTGAAATTAAATAAAATTAGTCACTGCATATTTTAAAATGCAAAAAACGTAATTTTCACATCTGGTTACAGTATATGTTACCGGCTCAGAAGAAACCTGAAAAATCAATTTTCGGATTTTGACGGTTTCCATGTCTTCAAACCTTCCTTCTTTATGGCGTGCCGTTGGTAGAAATTGAAAATAATAATTATAAGCGACGATATAGCCATTTTTCTTCACCTCTGTCGTATGCAAAATAATTGAAAATTCGCTCTTTTTCGATAATTAACAGATTACAGATTCAAGGGGTTTTTTGAACCCCCTTTTCCCTCATAATGAATTGTTTTTTGTGACATGGTGCTTCTGGAACGAAAAATATTTCATTTCTTACAAGAACGATACATACTACTATCAATATTTATTACAAAAAATACACGAATTATGAAATGACAAAAATTACATGAAAAATTATCTAATTCTTAATTGGGCACTTTCAAGCTGTACAAGAATAAATACATCTTCTGCTAATTACAAGAAATGCCAGCACGATTTACAAAAAAAAAAAAACATTAGAAAATTAATGGAAAAATAACTGAAAAATTATTTAATTCTTATTTACAATTTTATACATTACAAAAATAAGACGTACTGCCAATAACCTGTACAAAAATTAGGAGATTATATGAAAACTTACTTCCAATACATCAAAAAATGAATGGGTAATCGAAAAATTGCTTCATTCTTACTTATGGTAATCACTTTAAGGGCGACCTTAATCTCGACGTCCACTCCCTTTACTGCCACTTCGACGTTTTCCTCCGTGACCACGTCCTGTCACTCTATTTTCACATGATCCCTCACGCTCTCAATTCCCGGATAATTCCTATACTAGCGGGAACACTGTACAGAAGCAAAAAACAACGTAACAGCTGCTGGAATTACGAAACAGTGTTCTCAAACTTTCCAACGCGTTTTTCTCGCATATTGCGTTTTAGGCATAAGCCGGGTTTCTTCGGAGCTAGTCACATGTATTGTTATAAAGAACGAATAAGTTCGAAATTAGTTAATTTATATTTTTTTATTAATTTAAAATATTATCTGTTATAATTGTACTCGTATTTAATTGAACCGTTAATTTATATTAAAAGATAGTTTATACCGAAATCTTTGGAAAAAAATAATTTCTCATCGAAGACAGTTAATAAATCGATCTTCTTGTTAGAATATTTTTGTTTAGAATTAGTCTATACTTAAAGTAAATATAACACGTACAACCGGAAGACTTTTAAATCTCTTCCAGAACTTTTTTATACCGGTTGACTTCGAAACGACTAGATTTGTATATATATAAAAAATTAATGTTTGTCCTGTATGCGTTCCTGTACCGCTGTACGGATCATGCTAAAATTTTCAGAGTGTATTCTTCCCCCCTTCTTCGCGAAATTTGGTATTTTAAGTAGTTGAGATGAGACCAGCGGTAAAGAAATGTATACGAAGCGAGAAAAAAAAAAAAAATTTTTATAAAATTTCAAATAAAATGATTACCATGGTAAATATAAATTAAACGTAAAAATTTTAATAAAATGATTACTAGGGTAAATAATAAACTCTACATTGTATTTTATTCATTTCCGACAAAAGTAAATACACCGCGTTCTGTTAAACTTCACTTTTTGCATTACTGAAATCATTAAATTTCCATGATAAGATATGAACATGTAAGTCGCACTCCTAGCTAGCTGCTGTACCGATTGCGGGGAGTTAAAAAAAAACAGTAGTGTTTCCTATCATTTTCACAGAGAAGTAAAAAATCCTGCAACGGAATTTTTCATATTTGCTACCGGCAATGTTATTTACATTCAATTGATTTTAATAAAATACTCAAGACAGAGAGGTCGGAAGAAAGATGTTCTCTTTTAAATGTGTAATTATCGGAGATCACCGTGTGAACAACTAAGCCCCTTCCAAAATGATGACTGTGTGTGCTGTTTAGTTAAGCAAAACTTTTGGTTAGATCACGACTGATAGGTTTTATAAAAAGACCGATAATCTTCGGCTGAATATGATACGTGAAGATAATTTTTTGTTGTACGGTGATAAACGTGTTTCCTAAACAGAGAAAGAATTTTTACATAAATACAATTCCAGATAAAACTTCATGAATTTTCAAGTACAGATTTAAAAATTCGCGGGGGCCAAGCCATGGGTAACAGCTGATAAATAAATAAAAGTCTATTGTTTATTAATTTTTTATAATGTAACAGTAAAATGAAGATTTAGTTGTTGTTGTTTTTTTTTAATCTCAAATGCAGTAACATGAGAAGCACGTTGCCGAATAAACTGCCGTGCCAGATTTGTACACTTTTTTTTGGAAATTTTTAGTTCTTAATAAACATTTAAAATTACAGTTCAAAGTAGCGCAAGAACAGAAATGCGTATTATTTCTTCAAAGTAGTTAACTACTAATGGAGAATAATATTGAATCTAGAAAATCGTATCTGCATTATGAAGGTGTTTGGTGTTTGTGTATGTGTATTTACGTATAATATTACCGTCGGATGTTAGGCCTAATTGATATAGAATATTAAAATATGCGAAATATTTGGGACTAGTAGCAGTAATTTAATCGATTGTATGTGTTCTGTCAAAAGTTATGAGCATTGTATATGTAATTCGTTTATCTGTTTTTGAAATGAATTAGCTAAAATCAAAATATATATTATTTTTTTTTTTTTCATATCGGCTTACTTTTTTTGGATACTCGAAATTACGTTTAAAATATCCAACTTTCATAAATAAGAATATTATAAATTTGTCTTGAACTGGGCAACAACTAAATACGATAATTTCAATGAAATTAAAAGCAGATTTAACAGATTATTACTTATTTCCAAGCATCATTTCCAACGGTAATGTTCTATTATCAAGTGAAAATGGGATACAACAATAGTTTTACTAACTTCGTAATTTGCAAATATAGCACAAACAACATACTTTTTCCTTACTTATTCATTCATATTTGCGTCGTAATTCTTTGCTCATATTCCGTCCTTTCGGTAGCCAGCCAGTTTTATGTAACGTCTCGTTAACCTTCGTCTACTCCTAAGAATTCTGGACAATAGTTAAAATTGATTCCATTTCTTTTCGAATTTTTACATTTCATTTTTAAAAAAAATTAAATTTATTTCAATTGGTGAGATTCTTTAGAATCCCTGTTCGCAGTCGAAATATAATCTAATTCGGAAAAAGGAACGTCTTAACGCGTTAAAATGATTTTAACGATTTGAGCAGTAAATTATGTAATTTTTGTAGTTTGTAAAAGTAAATTCATTTTAAATGTTATTACAAACCGTTTCTTATGAGAAAAATGTAATTAAAATCTGAATGATAATTAAAATTTTATTTACAGACTAAGTAGTTTTATTAAATATTTAAAATATTATAATAATACTGAAGAAAAAGTAACACATAAAGTACCCTCTTCTACCGGTACGAGTTTTTACATCCGATCTTTGAAACAACGGTTACACCTAATAATAAATATCCGAACGCGATGAGATCTGCCATCTGGCACGAACAATGTAAAAATATAAAAAGCCGTCGCCGTAATAAAAGTCAAAAATTTTTATCGTCATTCTATTCATTTCGCTAATAGGATAATGTAAAAAATACGGAAATTTAATAAATATACAAAAAAAAAAAAAAAGAAAAAATTATTTATTTTTTGATTCGGTAGAGGTATCTCGTGACTGATAAAACAATATGTATCCGGTTTCAGAAGACTTCTGGCCATCCGAAGTCAACCCATAAAAATTTTCGATAGTCGACGGTTCGATTTTCTGTTTAAAAGCAACAAATCATTTAATAACTCTTTATACATGTATATAAAAGCCATTACGAAATTAAATAGTGTTACGCTGTTATACTTATTAAATTACGAATTTCGTTTTATCGCTATATAAACGAATTTAACATAAACGAGACTTTTCAAAAGCGAAATTATTATTTTCGTCGATTACCTTATATTATGTTAAATTCATTTTTATAAAACTTTCAAATAGTAGCCCAAGCTTTCCAAATGGACCGATTCTGATCACTTTTTTTTCCCAAAATACATTCTTCTTTTGATACGCAGATATGTCATCAAGAAATTGCATCTGTCCGTTAAGTCTTCTTTTTAAGAGTAAATTTCACGTGGAAATTTATAAGAAAGGAAGTAAACAAACAAATTATTCAAGAGAAAAAAGAGCTAGCAAAATTTTTGCAATGATGGCAAATTAAAATTCCGGAGAAAGTGTTTTTCGGCGCTCCGCAAAGTTTTATCAGTAGATGTAGAATAAAAGCAATAAATAAAAAAAAAACAAAACAATTAGTCTTATTATCTTGTATATTTTCTTCAAAACAGTAGCTCTAATAATTATGCTACCTAAACCCGGGAAATTACAGACAGATATTAAATCATATAGACCAATTAACTTGCTGCTACCCGCTATTTCTAAGTTGTTTGAAAAATTATTACTAAAACGATTGAAACCAATAATAGAGAATTATATACCCAATCATTAGTTCGGATTTCGAAAAGCACACTTTACAATAGATCAGATACATAGAATAACAAATATAATGGAGAAAATTCTGGAAGAAAAGAAGATCTGTACAACGTTGTTCCTTGACTTGGAGCGAGCGTTTAATAAGGTATGACACAAGGTATTGCTAATCAAACTTAAGAAGATATTACCAGTTAAAGTTTGCAGAATTATTGAATCGTACCTAACTGACAGATATTTTAGAATAAAGCATAATGATGACTACTCTGAATTGCAAGACATACAAGCAGGAGTAAGGAAGTGTCCTCGGACCAATTTTATATTTATTATATACCGCTGATATTCCTGTTAACGGGCATGTCACGACGGTCATGTTTGCAGATGACACGACTGTGATGGTTACGGGAAATAATCTATAGAAGAATCAACTATAAACGTGCAGTCCCGCATCAAAAACATTTGTAAGTGGGAAAAAAATGGAAAATAAGTCTTAATGAAGAAAAATCTGTACATATTAATTTTACGAATCGAAGAATCCAGTACTGTCCGATTGTAATTCAAAAATTGTGCCCAATATAAATTACGTGAAATATTTAGATATGCATTTAGATTCAAAATTAAACTGGTTTATGCATATCAATAAAAAAGTAGAACAATTAAAGTTGAAAATGCTGTAGATAAAATGGCTTACTGGAGAACAGAGTATCCTATCGCTGAGCAATAAATTGTTGGTATATAATCGAATACTGAAACTAACGTGGAGTTATGGTTATCAGCTTTGTGCTAAAGTAGCCAACATGAAAAAAAAATTCAGACGTTCCAGAACAAAGTGCCTAGGATGGTCACTAATGCCAGACAATATGAAAGAAACGATGATATTCATCCCGAGGATTTTCATGGTGCCAGAAGTTTCGCAGTTGATAAAGGAACTGACAAGAATGCATGTAAACACAGAGGCGAGGTAGCTTCTAATTCATCAGGATGAAGTTAGGAGGCTGAAAAAAACTAAACCTCATGAATTAACCGAAGAATAAATATGTATAATGCAAGAAAATGCAGGATCGTCCTCATTGGGAATCCTATATGTATATATATATATAATAATACAACTAATTTAGAGTATTACTGAATGTTCGTAAACTGAACAGATTGTAATAAAAACCCACCTAAATGGAAAATTCAAGATTGCCTAGTTTTTACGCGGATTCAAATTCTTTTCTCAAAAACAAGTTAATCAATAGAATGAAAAATTTATTAATGAAGTTTAAGTATATTAAAACCAGAGATAACTGAGTTTCTACGTTGCTTTTTTATTTATTTTTATTCATTATTAATTTTATGATAAGTTTTCAGTTAGCGAAAATAAGTTAAACATGGAATTATCTCGAATAAGCGATTACAGATGTGACCACAATGAAGGAACTTTGAAAATGATTGCTAACAAAGTATAACAACTGTTTAATTCGAAAACCTTCATCGTTAGCAAATTACCATCTTCTTCCCGTTTATTAGGATAATGTCCGGATAAAATAATTAAAATGCTTTTTTTCTTATTTTATAAATCACTTTACTTACATCGATTAAATCGTCATCGAACAATAACCAGAAATCATGACTTTTAACTAAGCTGATGTAATGTCCACGATTCGGACCGCTTCCGCAATGGACAACCACTGCCACGAGGTTATACATTCTATCCGGATTTACCGCGTCATCCGACTGTAAAAATGTTTGAAAAAATTCTCGTTTTTTTTTATTCGTATTTCTTTTTTACCTAGCGGTTCCGCGTTTTATAAACTGAATAAACACCTATACATACCGTGTTGAACAAGCGCAGTTCTAACGGAAAAACAACCCTGTGAGAAACTTTCGTATGCCGATTGTAGTGTTCCACATATTTAAATCGTTTCAAGTGCAACGCCAACACCATAGGTAACTTTTTAACTCTCATTCTTTTCTGTTAAAAAAAAATAGTAAATGTTCTCTTATAATTAAGTCCGGCTTAATTATTAACGTAAAAATGAATTAATAATTACAAATAATTATTACTTTTAAGAAATACAGAACACCGGAAAACTTCGGCATGCGGGGTTAAATGTATGCGTGTCCAATTAATATATAATTAAGATGTTCTTATATTGTAAGTCTGCTACACGCTAAATTTAACTTTTGTTATCGGGACTTGCTTTGCTCTTCCTTTTGTATGCCACAATTTTGCATTTGTGTGGTTCATATTATGCAAAAATACGGCATACTTTGACTTGTAATTACTTTTTATAACCTGTAGATTTCAGGATTTTTTTTTCTTTTCTTTTCGACATTTTTGATGAAGAAATATATATATATATATATATATACACACATTTACTATCGATTTTATATTATTGAGTACTAATGAAACGCTGTTTAAAATGTTTTCTATTAAACCAAAAATTTCTAATTAAGCAATCAAAAAATCGAGTAAGTTGATTATACACACGAACCGTTAAAGATCTTGTTTATATTATTATGTTAACGTTCAACAGTTATAAAAAGAAGTGTTATTTTTTTGCGAATAATTGCTAATAAAAAAACAATTTGCAGTACCGACAGAAATGTATTATTTGTTTAGATTTATAAATTGTGATAAACATTCCTTTTTCCCATTAAATTTCTACTGATTTGTTCTGCGTTTTTAAAGTTTTAAAAAAAAAGAGGTAAATAAAGACAATTCGTTTTTAATTTAGAACCATAACTGCAGTTAGATTTTATAATTTTGTGTTATTTTCAAATTCTGGAATAGTTTAAATATAACAAGTAGACCGTCATTGCTGACAGAAATATTACGTTTTTACATTAATGCAGGTAACTTTTGACCAAATGATTCGAATAAAGTGTATGTTAATTTCTACAGCTCACAAGTGCTCTCTAAACATGAGAAGTTTGCAGCCTACTTATATAGATTTCAATTTGCCAGTGATCCAGTTTGTACCTGTTGTTTGTTCATTAGACAACGTGAATCATTTTATGATCGACTTGCCCTGCACTCACCATCCCACGTGTAAAATTTGATATAAGAAAAACGGAACCTTTTCACATCATTATTTCAACTTGCTTAAGTTTAGCGAAAATGCTGTGGGATATAAGTTTCAACTAAATAATTAATTTTAATGTTGTCACTTGTAAATAATAAAATCACTAATCGGTCTAACTTGAGCAACCTCCTTTATATACTTCTCATTCTTATATTATATATGCCACGTATTGTTTAATACATAAGTGGCAATATTATAACTATAAAATTGTAATTGTTAACAAACTCAAGCTAATTCAAACGTTATTCCATTATATAAGATAACTTCACAATACTGCTGCAATATATTTTAATATAGTTAAATTCTAAACTTGTTGTTAAATAGTAACTAAATTTGATATAACACTTACTGATAGTTTTTGGACCATATTATTGTCATCTTGACTATTGCCTTTAATTAATTATAAGCAAATTTGTAAAGGACTTCGTGCACACAATTATTATTTTAATCGCCATTGTTAATACTAATAATGTTATACTGAATCATGGTGGCTACCCGAATATAATTTTCAAATTCCCGGTTTATTCCCGATTTCCCTTGATTACTAGAATTGTACAAAAAGAAGAAAGAGATTCTTTTGTTATTATCGGTAATATTTCACCCTGCAGCATATTTTATATGAATAAAACAGAATTTCGTAATTTATTCTTGAGTGAGGTACATTAAAAAATACTATCATTTTTCGCTTCAAATGATTTTTTCTTATTAATAATATCGTTTTTGGCTATTTTTACTTTTTTATTAGTTTTACAACATTTCCAGGTTATTGCCGGTTGGGTGGCCATCCTGTTAATTACGATTTACATCCTGTCCTTTGCCCCTTTATATTTCATAAATATACGATATTATTTTTCTTAAAAAACACACACACACACACAGATAAAACCGGAATTATATATCATTTTAATAAGCAGTATTTTTTTAGGTATTAATTAGTAAGAGTTGAAAAATTATACTATATTCGTTTTAAACAAACTGTGACTGACGAATGTTTGTTTCGCTATTTCAAAATATTTAAAATTTCTTCAACATACTTGAGCTTCTTGATATGAATTACACTTGTCGCACTTAAATTTATTATCTGAACATAAAGTTTCAGTGTTGCTGTAACAGCGTAAACAGTGAGTTATACTGGTAAATTCATCGATGTCAACTTGAAGATCGAAAAAGTCTTCATCCTTACTACTAATCTGTAACAAATACAAATCACACATAGCCTGCTTTTAGAGAATTTAGAGAATAGGCATATCTTTCAATAATCAATTATTCCGATTAATTCTATCAAATTTTTATTTGTTAAAGTTTGGTTTCTATTATTCAACAGTTTCAATTTTCAAAATATGAAGTTTAATATCATTTGGAATGCAATGAAAATGTACAATAGTTCTCGTTTAAAGAAAATAAAGGAGGATGTCGTCACATAATAAAATAATAAATTTTATCCCAGGCTTTTGAATAGTATTAGATTATTTTAAAAAATTAGAGGAAACAATTTCTTTCGATTAGGCGATATCTACAGAAGAGGTTGCGATTGCAACAATAAATGATACAATTAATTGTTACCGAATTCAATCCGTGGTACACAAAATAATCAATTATGAGAATCGTATAATGGTAACGAAACGGTTATCGCTAGAGCTACGGAGGGAATACCTATTTTGCTACATATCCATTATTACTGATTGAGATACCTGATATTTTTGCTATAGCACTTTGTCTGTTTTTATAACAGCAGCGTGATGGTGGTGGCACGGGATGGGAAAATAAGTTTATACCCTGCTAACTTCGAAAATTTACTTTTAATAGAACAATAAAATTGAAACAAAATTATTAAAGTAAAATTATTTATTTATCGATAAACATACACGTTAAAAAAAAAAAAATGAAATTGGGTTTTTATACACAAAAAAAAACCATCCGTAAAAAATTTTTTTTATTTTTTTAGATCACACTCTTCTCAAATTTCTGGCTACGACACTGCATGTTATTATAAATTGTGTTAATCTTTCTAATAATCCAACAATTAAACTTTTTATAGATTAATTTTACTTTCAAATATATTTCAGTAATACACTTTAAACTATTAAGAACAATAAACCGATTTTATTAAAATTATTATCGGAAATTATTTTAAAAATTTCTCTGCATTTCAGGGGTTCGCGAAATATTAAGCTATAAAACGATTCAAACAAAATATTAAGGTAACGCAAACAATGTGATAAAGATACTGTTCGATTAATTTAATATTTAAATTTAGTCGCTTCTCGCAACAATGAAACAGATATAAAATTACTATGTTCGTTAACTCGGGAAGATATTTATTTCCTAGAAAAAAATATCGGTTCTTTTAGTTTATTCAGCACCTTATGGGAAGTCCTCAAAAAAATTATGGTCGATAAATTATTATCTCATCAACCACAGCAGAATAAAAATCTGGTATTTCTGATTTTGCATTCAATCATTTTATACTTTTCATCATTTAATAACATAAAACTCAGTAATGAAAAAAAAAAAAAAAATCTTCAATGATAAAAGAAATCAGTATGAATAATGGTGGAAAAGAAAGCGGTTCTATCGAACGCGGGTAGTTTAAACAGAAGAACAAAATGATATAACTAAAAAACACATTTAAAAAATAAGTTTGCGGTATTATTAAGGAAATTCGCAGTGATGGTAAAAAATAGTATTGGCTTTTAAGAATGTCGTAACATAGATCTGCAGTCCCATGAAAAATTTAAAGACATTTTTACAGGAAAAAAAAAAAACAAAAAAAAAATTGTACAATAATTCATTTTAAATTGAGTAAAACTTTACAAAATAAAAATATTAACGAGAGATTACAAAAGGTAAGCAAAGTAAAAACTTTTTACTGAAACGTTTCATATAGAAAAAGATTTTTTTTTTTTTTTATAATACCATGTTAAATGCCAGCAGTTTATAGCATTTTGTTCACTACTTCTAGTTCAATAGATTCATTTCTAGGTCAATCGATATACTAATTAAAACGATTTAATATAAAATTATTTGCAACTACGTGTTAGCAATCAAAAATTACTTGCAAGTACGGCTAAATTCGAATTTTAAAACAAAAAGTTTTTTTTGGTCAGGTATTTTTTAATGAATTTTATGTAAAAGAACTTAAAATTATTTCATGTGATAAAAAATACCTAACCAAAAACTTCTCCTTTCCAAAATTTTAACTTAGCCATCCTCGTAAATTATTTTAAATTGTTTAGACATGTAAAATTAATTTTAGAATATAAATAATTAAAAATTTCTTAAATTCGTACATTAATTGAACTTGAAACAAACGAATTAAATGAATAAAAACGATCGAATGAATAGGTGCCATCTAATTATAAGTCTTATCAGATATATAGCATAGTGCGCTTACAATCTGAATTACGTAAGTTTTCCTATGATTTGGCATGTATATGCGTTAAAGAATTTGCAGTAATTGAATTGCTAAGATGATCGGACCACCAAATAATCGATATGCTGAGTTTGGAAATTACCAGTAGCGATGAATTAAAATTCATAAAAATGAAATCATCGTTAATGGAAGTGTGGAAGGCAATTGTAGACACGCATACACCGTGCGCGTATGTTATATCGATGTATACACACACGGAGGTCTGTATGTGTATATCGATTAAAAATCAAATGAATTCTAATCGGTGTCAAGATTTAGTCTTTCATACACATTCGTATTGCATGCAAGTTTGAATGCTCCTACATCTCTATACAAAACGTAAGAACAAGTATCACGATTAGAGTAAGGCTCTTAATACAGGGTACTAGTAGGCAGTAGACATATTATATCGTAAGTTATGAAATTAATCAGTGATTTTATACCATTATATAATTTTTAGTGCGCTGACGTATAACCTCTAATTATTAGCGAAAATCTTAGAAAAACTGAAAAGCCTACTGACAAAAAAAAAGAAAAAAACGGAACATTCGAAGGACCTGTAGTCAATATTAAGCTTTCAAAATTCATTCATATAAAAGAGGAAAGCAAACGAGTTAAAACTGGCAAAGTCCAGAGCGCCATCAGTGAACATTCTTACTTTTATCGCTTTGCGTCTGTCCTCGAAAACTTATGCAGAACAGGAAAGCGAAACATTGACGTTCACGAACGATTAATAATAATTTTAACGAATGTAAACCGCTTAAGCAGTTGTCCTCAGAGAGACATTTAGTTGGAAGTAACAAGTAATACGCAACTATACGAATTATTTATGAATGTAAAAATAAAAATAAAACAATATTTATTATTACCGTTTCGCAATTTAAACAGCGAGTTTCACTAGTAAGTATGCCTTGGAATATTTCTTGAACCCACGTTGGCTCCTCATGAGTTGATTTATCCTGCGTTAATCCATCCTTAAGTTTATTGTTAACGTTACGTTCAGCTAAAATATCATTAGCACACATTCATATTTTAGAAATATGCGTAGATTACAACAACCAATTAATAATATTAACATATCACGTTACTGCACATATTCTATATTTAAAATAAATTAATAATGATTAACAATGGGTATAAGAGATGCGCTTATGTAGGCGTAAAGTAGCAGACCGAAAAAATCTAGCCAAATTTAAGTTCAGGCGTTTGCGAATTTGCCAAACTGGTTATTTTTTTTAAACAATTAAACCATGTCAACGAGTGATAGATTAAATACAATTTAATTAGAGGCTAAGTGATGTTTAATGCTAGGCTAGAGAAAAAAAAACTTTTGAACTTTGAAAAAGTTAAAAACGGTGAAAACTAGAATAAATATTTCAAGATCTATTTATATAATTATAATAGATAATATTCCGAATTTTTACTATGGCTTTATTACACTTACACTTTATACTAATAGTTTCAACAACTATCCACAACCTCTCAGGTCAAACTACATTATTTTTAACATTCAAATATGATAACGTCTGTGTCTAATTTCATTACAAGTTTTATGCATTAGTTCGTATGCAGTTCATCAGTGTTACACGAATGCTACTGATATCCGATGTTGTAATCGCCGTTTATTAAACACTTTTCTTATCAGCATTTTATGCTGCAATAGCCGAATAGCTAGAGTAAACGGACTGCTAAATTCAAGATCCAGCGGTAACAAATAAAAATTTTGTTAGAAATAAATAACTGTTAAACCGCAATGGCAAACCCGCATACCACCATACCAGAATGGTATTGATGAATAAACACATGTATTGCATTTGGACTGCACTTTTATATTGACGAAAAAATTGATTACAGACAGTTTTAAGTGTAATTTTAAGTATATTCGCGTTGTATCTGAACAATCTTAAAATAAAAATTTAAGAATAAGCAGTAGTAACGCTTGAAATCGAGTCGTACGACACTGAAAGGGGGAGCAAGAGAAAGTTAAAATGTTATACCTTTCGATGCGTTTATATTCCCTGAGATTACAACACTTTGCCGGATTTTTTCTTGTCGAAATATTTCCCGTTTGAATATTAATAGTTCATATTTCACGGGTGCAAGCAGACATTTATTAGGCACATTATATGTAAGTGTGTAATCAGTAAATTTTAATTTAAACTTCTTCGAGGAAATACTAAAAAGTCCATGTTTAGCATATGATTGTACAACGGTATATAAATAACTCGCTTACGGTTTTTCAAATAGATAAGAACATGTTTATTCTAGCTGTATAATTTGCAAATCTTAAGATTGGTTATTTCAAGCCAGAATTAGAAAAGCGAGAGAATGACTGTGAATGTCCTCACCTGTTTGGATGTTTATTGAAATTCAAATATATACCGAATATAGATTATTTTGTAACAACCGAACCTCGGTCTTGGCACTTTTTATCAGCCACTGACTACTTCCGAACTTTACATATATACTCTCATACATACACATAGAAACGATCAATCGAATTAAAACTATGTTTTTTTTTTTTATTTTAAATATATAATTCAAATTTACACATCATATAAGAGATCTGTTTTGTAATAAATATAATCATTTAAAATTGAAATAAACGTAGTTATGGTCAAATGGTAGGATACGCATGTGATGATAACGTCTATAACAGATGGTTGTGAACAGATTTAAAAAATGATTATATCAAATAATTAGAATTTGACTAAACTGGTAAAGATTCGTAGACAAATTTTATATATATAAAAAAAAAAAAAAAAAAGGTTAGAACATTTATTAATTTACTTTATTTTTTATTTCCGCGAAAATGGAATGAGCGAAAAACGAAATGGTAAAATTTTAAATTCCAGAAATCCGCCATTGAAATATATCATAATGTTCATATCAACTGTATATTGCATTTGCACTAAGCCCTAAAAAGTATTAATATTATATAATCGTAGAACTCAAAAATAAATAAATTCCATATGTATATATATATCTATATATATAAAAATCCCGTGTCTTTATGTTTGTGCAGGATAAACTCGGAATTTACTTCGCCGATTTTTATAAAATTTTGAAAATACATGCAATTTAATCCAACTCTTAACAGATAGGATACTTTTTGTTTTAATTATTTACATAAATATTTGTTATATTAAATAATTCAATCAATCAATTAAAAAAAACAAATTTAATTGTTGGCTATTACTTTTTGCTTTAATTATTTACATAAATATTTGTTATATTAAATAAAATAAATTTTGACAATTTTATTATTTTTTGAGCACCAACTACTTTTCGTGGCGACTTTTATGTATCGTGGATGTTAATCGAAATGCAACCATCTTTATCGCTGGCGCATGGCGTTTTTATCGATGAATGATGAAATAAATTTTTTCGCTCTGTTTTTTACAAAAAAGTTCGTGTTATTACGGAGTTGTTGTTTATGAAAAAAAAAAAATATTGTGCGATATTGTGCGGCATTTAATTTATTTATATTTCAGTATATTTAATAAACGTCCTGCCTTGATAAAAAAAAAAAAAAAATTATTTTAATACTCCCACAACAATAGTGTGGTAGTGATACAACTCTCTGACATTATTGGACATCTAAGTTGCTTTATATTTCAGTATAAGATAATGCCGCGGAGATAATCGAACCTGAACAATGCGCGTAGCAGAAATGCACGGCGTATGCGTGTTATGAGAGCTACTGAATCGGAAGAAGAAATTGCAAGAATAAACGCATGTTGCCTGCTGCTCACGTGTGGGAACACCATCAAGTCTATTCGTGTTAGCAAAAGACAGGTTGACCAAGAACATTGTGCACAAATTAGTGCTTAGATAATTTTCAATTTTATAAAATAATATAACTAATAGTTCGAAACCAATGTTATCTGCCTCATTTATAACATTTAATTTTTATATAACTAATTTATTTAGTATATTGTGTAAATAAGTCATTGATTACAGATTAAAGTTAAAGATTAGATAAATAAAATGTAAATTCAATAAGTGTATATTAGTTGGATAATTTCATTCTCTACATATGATTCAAAATCGGCTAAATAATTTCAGGTTTATTAGTAAAAATTAATTTGGTTGCATCAAAATAATAAGTAAAAAATTAATTTAATCTATTATAACTACTAAGCCGCAGCAACGCGTGGCTGGATCTGCTAGTATATATATATATATATATATATATATATATATATATTATTTTAATAAAATAGTAAAAGATAATAACTTACATAAAATAATTTCATTTATGTGATTTATAAGGAAATTTAAGAATTCATGAGCATCTTGTTGCATATAATTATTGAATTCCTCTGCAAAACAAAATGATTTCAATTAGCAAACACCGTGTGTTTATATATATATTACAAAATATCATTAAAGTGAAATTCAATACCTTAATTGATGATTAATTCGTCAGTAATGATTTTTTAATTCTATTTACTGAGCGATAATCTACGCTGGAACAGTTCATATTTAGAGTTATTATTTACAACGAAAGATTTTCTAAACAGCTCGAGAAGGAACCACGTTTGTGATGTGGAAAAATCGATATCTACGAAACACACGAAAACTACGAATACAATTCAACGACACAAAAACTTTGACAAGAGTCGAGCAATTTCAACGAGTCGATAATAAAAAACTGAACCAGAAATAGAGAAGACTATTACCAAACATTTAAGAAAAACCTCGGTTAAAATTAATGACGGACTTTCCTATGGTACTTGCCTATTTCGAGCATTAATTATAATGTAATTCGACAGTTCGCATAGTGGAGAGTAGCACGACATCGGTCAATATTTCAAGTACTATTAAATACAGATTGAAGAGTAACACCATCGCTTATAACTATATAAATAGTTCCTAGGAGCTTATACTAAACTTATCAGTTATTTTCTGAAAGTGAAGTGGGTAATTACGTTCGAAAATTCAAAATCAAATAAGAAAACATCAAGTTATCATTTAGGCGGGTAAATATTTTTAAATCGTAAAAGCTTTCTAGACACGTCGAAAAGAAAAAGTGATATTTGAAAAAACTGCCATACCGAAGTTTAATTTTATGGATTTATTATCGAACATCACAATTGTATAGCGAAAAAATTATTTTAACACTACAAGAGTATCACTGCTTAAAGCAGGTGAATTGCTTTAAGAGTGAAAGAAAATTCTACTATACTTTTTTAAACCACTGTTTTAGTGTTGTTTATAGCGATATCAAACTAATTGATTGAAATGTCTTTAAACAATTGAATAGAAAAATTAATCTAAAGATTAGTAAAGTTATTCGATAAAATATATGATTTCACATTCTTATCTGCTAGATTACCGGCATTTAGAAGAGAAAACTAAAAAAATATCACTCACATCCAGGTAATCAGATTCGCGAGCCCCAACTATAAGCTTCTATAAAATTTTCACGCTTTCGCAATAAATCATTAACATTATTTATTTCTCTTCGTAAATCTGCTTTTATAAACTGGTCCAATTTGAAGGATTTTTGAAAAATGGCACAGTTCTTTTGTCTGTAGTTTATTTTATATTTCAATTTAAAAAAAAACGTAATAAAATTTTCTTAAAAAATTTAAACAGTTCAATGCGCACTTCAGATTTCCTATTATAGTAGACATCCTATTATTTCCGAATAACTTATTTAGCATAAACAAATTAACCACACCGCTATGTTCTTTCCGTTCGTTTAACTTATTTACAGATTCCCAGTATATTTAACTATATTACTTCTTAACATTTTTTGCGGTGTTTCTACCCCTGCATTTTCTCACCTATAATTTTAAATACAACATTTCTTTTGTTCAGTTTCGTTGATTGATCTATGCTCGATATCCCGTTCTATTTGTTAATAGATACTAAGTTATTTTTAATTCGTATGCTTACAAAATTCTTATTAAAATAGAGAAATAAACTATTAAACATAGTCTGTTTAAATCGATGGCAAAATAATATCGCGTGTCGGCGCAATGAAAGGGCAACATGAAAATAGCGTACTCATGTTAAATAAAATTTCTCGTTTCCTTCGCCTACAAATTTAAATTCATATTACATTAATACCATTTTTATTCTGCTTTTCCAGAAATTACAATTGACAAAATTTCAGTTTTCATTCGCTGACATAATGAAAAAGAGAACTCTACTTTCTCCTATAAAAATAGTGATAGTTTGTATGGAATTTATTAAAATAAGATTCGCAAAGTCATATTTTTATATTATAAAACAAAGCTTAAAATTTTAACGTACAAAAAGAAAATATTAGTTCGCATGAACCATTTAAAATGTTACAAATTCGCATAGTTCTGTTTGTAACATGAGTTCGATATTTCATGTATTTTCTATGAAAATTGAAGGATACCCCGACAAATATGTTAATACAATCATTTCATTACAAAGGAAAAACAGCAATTAGTTCGGAATTTAAAATTAAGGCCTGGATAATATTAGTAATTTTATTTTAATTTAATAAATTCAAAATTTAAATTATCTTAAACTGTAAAATTAAAAAATATTATAGCAGAGTACTTAAAATCTATTACCTTTTTCTTTCCGTAATCTAGCAATAAATTTTTTCGGAGCTACAGTCCCGACTCGTTTTTTATTTGTCGCAATATTATAAAATAAATCACTCAAACAAGAGAGTAGTGTTTCTTTATTACGCTGTTTGTTTCGTATTTTATATTCTAAAACTTTGTCCCGAAATGGCTTGCAGAAATAAAGCGCTTGGATAACAGAATTACTGTAACATGTATTTCCAAACTGAAATCACAAGTATGAAAAATATTGCATATTAAAAAGCGTCCGATAAGGAAAATTTTTTTAATATTCTTTAATTTATTTCATTTATCATCGGGTTTAAACCTATTCTATTACGACATTAATAAAAACTAATTTTACGCGTGCGCACACACATACATATATATATATATATGTATACATATATACACATACACGCACACACACTTATAAGTGATGCATTTTTGTTAAATTTAATTTATTCCACAGTTTAATGTAAAAATCTATGAGGAAAACATAGAATGTACTAAATAAATCCGTTTAATATAGTGAAAATTTTTATGTACATTTACTAAACCGCAATAACGTTCTGTCGGAGGAAAATTATTCGGGCCAATTTCCTTTTCAAGCTGAGAAACACTTCCGCCCTATTTTAAAAACATAAAATTTTTTAAATGTAAACTTTCTTTTTAAAATACGTACTTATAATTAAATTTATTTCATTAATCACGAATATAAAAAAAAAAACACCATTTAAGTAACTTTTTGATCGCCGAAATACATAAAATATTTATTTCTTTAATATTTATATTAAAGTTTTTTGAGAACAAAATATTTTAAATATTTTTTTCGATCGCGTGCACTTTCTTTCGCTTCTTTTTTATTCGTTTTAATTTTTAAAAATTCAGTTTTTTTTCTGTTTTTTGTTGAAATATTATATCCTTTAAATTATTACGTGATTCTATTCTTGGTTTATAACTATAATCCCAAACATTGTTTTGTCCACATTATATTTTCGTTATTCTTCTTTACGATTATATGTCAGAAATATTTACGTCATCCCCTCGTTTATTTTTCACTATTCATTCTCCTCACGAAAAATTCAGAAATAAAATATCAAGTTCTTTTTTTAGGCAATAGTTAAATTTTCATCATCTGATTTACCGTTACTTAGCAGAACGTTGACCTCACAAGCCTTTACGTTAAACTTTTCTAATATTAAATAAAACTAAAAACAAATTATCTGAATATAAAGCAACGTTTATTTATAGTAAAAAATACATATTTTTGCATATTCAATTTCTGTTAGCGCATTAACTTGTTCACTTCCGTTTTCACTTTCATAATCGTTTTTGGCTCAGTTAACTGAAAATGTAATTCAGTAAAACAGGTCGTTATTAATTAATTTCAAATTACGTAATAGCGGCTGCTAAACGCTGATAGCTAAAAAACATTATTAGATATAATGATATGATTTTTAAGTCTAATATAAAATATTTATGTTGTGCTTTAAAAAAAAAAACGGATATTTCAAAGTTGTTAATTACATTTATATATGTATATATATATATATATATATATTCGTAAAAACAAAATTTTAATGTACTCACCATTTTAATTAATATACCTTACGTATCACATAATTTTAAAAAGGAACCGCACATCTTTATCACACGCATAAACAAAATAAACTTCTTATCATTAGTTTCATTCCGATCATTTATTTATTATGACATTATCGACATTTTTTAATCGATTTTTAATATTTTTCATAAATTTAAGAGAAAAAAATAAAACTGAATTAAATGAAAATTAGATAAGTTATAAATACTAAAGTTATAATTAAACAGGAACTTTTAGTTATTTTTTTACACAATAAAATTTAATTGTTTTAAAGTACAGTCATTTATGCCACGTTATTTTGTCTATAAAAAGTGTTTTATAATACATCTGTAATATAAATATCGTTATGTATCACGTCAAAATTAGTAAAAAATAATCTTTTCAATTCGCAACATGATTTTTTGATAAAAATACTGATAACATTACTATACCCATAAAGAACAACTGTTTTTATCGATTTTCTGTAAGAAGAGAAAGGACAGAACCTTTGTAATGAAAACGAAAACAAAATTTGTGATAGTTTGTTACCATTTAATTGTGTAAATGTTTAACTTCGTACAGTTTGTAGCTTAAATTTTTTTTATAATGGCTGCAATTATTAAAAACCAGATACTGAAATATTTGTCCAAGTACGAATGTTTTAATTGATGCATTTCGTTTTATGTTTATCGAAGTTTTTAGAATGCTTTCTTGATGTATTCCTTTTTTCTTCGCAGGTATTTCAAAAATTTATCACCGGATAAAATAAATTTCAACACGATAAAAGGGGAAGGTGTTTTACAGAATTTAGAGTTAGACGAAATCGCACTGACTGATTTATTGGCGTTGCCTTCTTGGATGAGGATTAAAAAAGCATCCTGCAATAAAGTAACGTTCACTATTCCATGGAGAAGAATAAAGTCCGAACCTATGGTCTGGGTAAATATTTTTAAAGTTTGCTTCGAATTGATGTAATTAAACTATTCGTTTCGGTAGTAACAATATATATACCATCCATTTCCTTGTTGTTGTTATTTTTATGTATGTTGATAAATAAATGTTTTTAGGAAATATGATTAAATTTTAAATAAATTGCGACGTGTTTTGGCAAACAAAGTGCCATAATTATGCAATACATGATTAGGACACTGTTTGCCGAAAAATGTCGTAATTTATTTAAAATTTAATTATATTTCCTAAAAGCAGTGTGTTTATTTATCAACATATATATTCGTTTCGATAATGAACTTTCAAATTGCATGCAATGTAAAAATTGTTATTTTTCCCGATTTTTATATAGAATTTAGATGAAGTACTTGTAGAAGTGGAGACATGTGAACAATTACGCGATATTTCTTTACAAGAACCTGAGCAGCAAACAGGGAAATATAATACAATCAATAGAATAGTCGATGGAATGTCCATCAATGTTAACTCAGTATCAATCCAGTTCAGTAGTTCAACTTTTACCGCTTCCCTGCAGGTAATTAATATTAAATAATTGCAACATAGTTTTTTCTCAACATTATTCATTTCATTTTTTTGAGTGTGTGTTATTTTTAACTAGTTCTATATTGTAGTGTGTAACCGACTTCCTAAGTTCTGGTTAATTGGTAAAAACATAAGTAAAAAAATGAAAGTTCGTTAATATTATTGGTTATCGGTAAATTTTCGATAGATCATAAGAATCAAGGTGGAATCGAAATCTTCCGCTTGGCAAAAATGCGACTTGCGATATACGAAAATAAAAGACCCGAAGCGAGGCCAGTTGTTGCTGTTCAAAGAATTAAATTGGCAATCGGTTAAAATAGAAGCCAGATCTATATTGGAGACGGATCTTCCGCCATTACGATTATTAACGAATGAAGCGGTATGCCGCATTACGATCAAAAAACGTCTTTTAGGTAACGATAATTTAATTGTAATGTTTAATTTTTTACAGCTGCAATTTTTGCTTAGGTTCGTTAATATTTTAAATTGAAAATTACAGACTGCTTCATAATCGGCTGTAAACTGGTTATCATATTGGAAGATTTGTTATGGGTGTTGACTGATTCGCAGTTGAAAGCTGTTTTACATTTTGTCGATTCTTTATCTGGACTGATAAAGAGAGCGAATCAGATAGTACGAAAGAAAAAAGCTGCAAGAAAGTTGGAGGTACTAATGTTTAGAACTATGAATGTTTTTTCCGTACCACATTATTATTAAGTGAATTGGTTGTCGATATTGCTTATGTAAATCCTCTTATATGAGTAAATAATTTCCTAATTTCTTCTCGGTTTATCAAATAGTATTAGTGAAACGTTATACTTATTATATAAATTAAAGACTCGGATGATTTAAAATACAAACGAAAGCGAAAGATGCCTTAAAATCACGTTTTGTAATTATCCGATTTTTTCTTTGTATTGTATTCGGTTGTTAAATCAGGGGGGCGAATGAAAAAAAAAAATGTTTATCATAGTCGTTTTAGTTCGATATAAGTCCTGAAAAATATAAATTATCTGCATTTTACTTGCTGTAAAGCTTATGGTGTAGAAATCGTAATGTAAGCATTATTTAAAAGCGTTTGTTTATTTTTTAATTTATTTTGTAATCAGACATTAGTTTATTTTATACCAAAATTTCGATAAAATAATCAGTCGTTATAAATTGTAAATTCTTTTAATTGAAGCATTCTTTTTTTAAATTATCAAGTTTGTGTTTGCAGTAAATAATAAAATAATTTTAAAAAATATATATATATATGTATATACATAATACACAAGAGTTAAAAATTGCAAAATCAAATTTTCATTAATTTCTTTAAAATGGTTTGTATTCGAAAATGTAAAAGCATTTTCTTGTAATTAGCACCGAATCATTTAATTTTTTGCGCTATTCTTGCATGTAATCTATTTAAATGATTTCATTTTTCGCATAATATGTGATTACGAAATTCAGTAATATAGCTTCATGGCAGGTATTAAACATGCTCGAGTATTTAAGTTAAGTATCGAGAAAAGGTGTTCATATTTAATACAATATACTAATATATTCACGCTTGTTATGACTGTGAATTTTAAAATTTTGAAAAATGAATAAGACGACCGTAATTGGGACTTACGCGTATATATTTTGGCAATATTCAGAAAGCGCGCGTGCATGTGGTTTTAATATTTACAGAACTTGGTTGTTAAGTTGCTTATTAACTTCTATTCATTTTCATTACAATAACATTGTACTACGAAGAATAGAAAATAATTAGTTTTCGTTTAGAATGTATATTTTCTTTTCATTCGTCACATTTGCGTATTAAGTAATTTCAGTGTTAATGTAGGTTTTGCCAGAATACCAAGCTCAAAAAACGCAGCATGAAATGGTACACAATAAATCTGTAATGTCACATATATTTTCTCGCCACGATGTTATCGAAACTTCCTATCACTTCCTAGCGCAAAAAATTGATCTCCACATCAGCGATGACCCTGGCCGTAAGTGCTCTTATTATTAAACTATATTTATTATCGGATGCCAGATAAATGTTTACGTTAATGTTCAGTCGTTTTTATTTCTGGAGAAATGTTATACAATGGTTAATCCGGCAACGAAATTTTTAAAATTATTTTGTTAATCTGCAATCTATTACATGTAGTAGTGAAAAAATGAATGTTCTTATACTTACAACCTTTTCCAGTTTTTATAAGATTAGCACTATTTTAAAAAATACCATTAGTATAATTTCAAAATGATTTCTTTTTCTCTTTTTTCGTTTTTTCATGTGCTTTAAATGGGCTACCAGTAACATTTTTGTATCTTTCTTTACGTTAAAAACTCTTCTCGTCTTAATTTTACTCGCTTTTTGTAACTGAACTTCATTTCTTTTTATTTTTAATTTCATCTAGATGTTATGATTGGTCTATTCAGTATTTGATTTAACCAGCATTTTGCTCTTTTTTGTATTTTCTTCTTTCATCTACTTTTCCTTTCATTATAACCGCAACAGAAATATTGATTTTGCATTTATGCTGCCTTTGTTACACAAGACTTTGATTAACCCTGTATTTATTCTTCCGGAATATTTTTATTTCGCGATAAGTCAAGCTTATACGTTGTTAATTTGTTACTTTTCCGGTTTTTGTATAGGCGAGTATAACCTTTACCTTCTGTGCAATTGAAACTGATATGCGATATAATATTAACTTTCGTTCTGCCAACAGCTGGCCGATCTGCATATCCCGAGTTACAAGATGGCGGTGCGATTCAAATAAAATTGTTTAATTTTCAAGTTGATTATTACCCGTATCATTTAGCGATTAAGGATCGAAGTCATTGGGGCCTTTATAGCGAATCGAGATATCCGCATCCCCAATGGTTATCGCAATCTCAAAATGAATTTCGAAGTTTATTATTAAATTTAGTAGAGGATAATTACGCAACATATCATTTATCATCTTCCTCGTATACGGAAAAAGACTTAAATTCATCTACGGTAATTTGAATTTTTTATATACTATTAGCGCATTTATTTTGTAAAAAACAAAAATTACGTAAACAGCATTAATCAGTGAGATTTAAAAAAAGGATAAGTCTTGTAATAGTGTATTTGGAAACCTGTTGCTAGACAGCGATGAATTAGTAAACCAACGGTATCAGTTGGCGCAATGTTAGAAAAAAGTTATAGAAAGTTGTCATCTCTACACTTGGTCAGAAGTAATTAAAAAAGTAATGCTCCCCCCCTCCGCAAAAAAATTAAAAAAAAGTGATGGAGTTTGCGTTAAAAATAGTCCGTCAGTACTGTTAATGGAAATTTGTTAATTCGCCTAAAATTTTCTAAAATTTAGCCAGTATAGAAAGAAATCGCATTAAAAAAAAATTAGCTTTCGATGGTGTTTGCCAGTCTTAAAATATAATCGGAACGTCTTTAATGTAGAAGTGAATTAATTGTCACAGCTAACGTACATCTATTAGTGATCTAGAAAGTAAATTAAAACTGAATAAATCATATAATACGTAATTCTATAATGTCAATTTGTATTGCGATGACATTCTTCCGTATAAGTATTGCTTCGTTTTATATTGTACAAAGTAATAATTCCTATGTACAACTGTCGCGATTCTGACAATAAATATTTTTGAATTAATTTTTTCCCCCCATTATATTAGTTCAGCTTTTAGTATAAAAATATTTATTATCAATTTTAAATATGATTTCTCAACGAATATAGATTTAATACGTAATGTTGCACACAACTTTATTACTATTTTAAAGATAATAAGCTTTGATTTGTTATTTTTTTCCCGAAAAATTCCAGGATACAGGAACGAATAGAAGCCAAAACACGAACGTAGTAAAGAAATATCTAACAAACGAATTTAATAAAATAATGACAGCGTGTATTTTATTGCGCGTAAGTGATTTCACCATTAACAGAGTGACAACCGTTAAACGACCTAATCTGCCTAAAGAGTTTATTAAAAGTACGTTATTTTTTAATTAATTTTAAAGTATTTTTATTGTTTTACATTGCAGTTATATTTTATTAAGAAAAAAAGAAGTTGTAAAATTCCGGTTCGGAAAAATAATTTAAATTTGAAGTATTTTTTTCTTTTTTTAAAGGTTGGTTGGTATTAAAATTAATGATTTATTTATTTTTAGTTTCCGGGGTTCAAATCGAGCTTAACATGAGCATTACTGCCTGGCCTACTACGTCAAGTTTATCAGCGGCCAGTTTAATTTCTGTCAAACACTTTGCAAATATATATTTGAGACATTTTTTTAGATTTTTCATATTTCGCAATACAAAAAGAACAAAAAAAAAAAAAAACAACTTTACTATCCGTATTAGTTGTATTTTATTAACTAACTAGTTATACATATAATGAGTATCTATGTAAACGACTACTTTAAACGGTAATTTTAAAGTATTTATGAAAAAATATGTGTCTGATGCATATCTTCCCGCGTTTACGTTGCAAAATTTACTGTTTTTACGCATTATCTTTAATGGTCTATATTTTTGATGACCATGTACGAGTTTCTGCAGGATCTTTTAAACTGTTTGCTAAGAGTATTAGTTAGCGAATCGCAATTTTGTTGATTTATTGGGGAGTAAAATGTATATATATATATATACATAACGTTGTTACAGTATTAATTAAATATTAGTAAATGTAATAATATATTTGCTGTACATGATTAATGTCCTTAATAGCTTCATTTTTTGGTAATTTTTGCAACATGTTATTTTTCATAATATTTATGTGTCCATTTATTACAAATAAAATGCCGAAATTGTATGAAAAATGTGTACGTAAATCAGATATAGTTTGAATGAAATATTTATATTAGCTATATCTAAAATTTTAATTACCTCTTTAAATGTTAAAACTATAAAGTTATAATAGATGTGAATTTATTGATTATGGTTTTCTATAATTGATTATAATAGTAGGATGTTGAAAAATTCAAAATTTATCCTAAGTTTATCTTTATTGACGATTTGACAATCGTCTTTATATATACATACATGCATACACACACACACACACACACACACACACACACACACACACACACACACACACACACACACACACACACACACACACACACACACACACATATATATATATATATATATATATATATATATATATATATATATATATATATATATATATATATATATATATAACAAAAAAATATGCAGTAATATTAGCTATTGAAATTATTAAGCATACATTTCATTTTTAATTAAATAGTTTTTGATGTTTGTTAAATTAACGAATCTCATTTTCTAATTTTAGCCGATAAAGAACGTTATTCGTTGCCGGAGAACGAAATAATACACGCAGAGTTCACTTATTACTACTTTCCGGGTGATGTTCAATTTCCACGTAAGGCATTGCTTGTTTTAAAACTAAATACCGTACGTTTAGAGTAAATGAATTCAGATATTAAAAATAAGAAAATTATAGCCGATTTTATTAATTTTTAAGCCCTACAGTTTATCAAAAAAAAAAAAAAATACGTGTTATTTTTGTTTACTACTAAATGGTTTCGTAATAAAAATTTTCCAGTGTAAAAACATTTATCAAATAAAGGTCATACATTATCGCGCCTTCGTTATCTTATTACTGATTATTAACACGGTTATCAAATTAATTTAATTTTTATGGAATAAAAAAATAACCGTGATGAATAAATACATAATATATGTACATATATAAATATACACATTCAAGTGGTACATTTTAATTTGTTTAAAATTAATATTGTTTTCTCTGACAATTTTAATTTGTTTTATAGAAACGACTTTAGACCATTTATCTGTGCTCTATAAAAAGAGAAACTGTTAGAGTAGAATATTACTTTCAGTGAACAGAAGCGTATCTTTTACTATTGTTTAATTTCCATAATGAGGTGCTAATGTTTATATAGTTGCAGTTACTGAATCAAAACTATTTAAAAATTTGGGAAAGTATTAAACAGTGATTTCACTTCATATTGAAATAACTTCTTAAAACTTTTCATTCTGAACTGTAGTCATTTTTTTTACTCATTAACAAATTTATTATAATAAATACCGTAATACGGGGGGGGGGGGCAGAAATGGAATTCTGTTATATGAACTAGCTTTTTAAATATTTCCAATAGTTATGCATAAAACTGAAAAGCAAAATTAGTTAATAATGAGCACTGGCAACTTTTTACAGTTGAAAAGCATCAAAGTTCGTGAATCTTTACATGTTACAAAAGCGCAAAGTTGCATAAGTTGTATACAATCATCGTCAAGTAAGCAAAAATTCGATTCAGTTCAGTTTCTTCTCACCGGTACCATTTTAGCACGTCAAATTTTCCTTTCTTTGGCCGCTTTTATTAAATTTTCCTTGTATCTTAAGACATCTGTGTATTCATTTTTCGCACTTTTTGCTCGCTTTCCGTCTGTTTTTGCTTAAACTGCAGCGTGCAAATGTCTTTTCTGATATTATAAGACGTATATATTTTAGTTTATTGTTTTCTAGTTTGTCCAATAATACAGTCTGTAATAGTTGGTTTTTATGTAATAATATTTCTTTATTTTTTTCCACTCATGAAACTTTGTGTATTATAGCACCGCACTTAAATACATTCATTCTTATCGATTTGTTTATTAAAGTTCCGCTCCTTGACCAAATGTAACATTTTAGTAGTCTTATTCTCGATACCTAATTGGTATGAATATCCGTGAGCGTTTTTTCAAGATTTGTTTTTATCTTGCATCAGTTAATTTATCTTTGTTGCCTAATGTTTTTATTCTTTTACCTGTTGTGATTTCCCTCTGTCTGCTTGTATTTCTATTGAATTTTGCTGCTTGTTTTTATTTACTCACATTATCTTGGTTTTACTACTGTTTATGTGCGTTTTTTAAAGATTTTTTGCCATCTTCGTTTGTTACGTTCAGTATTTCTTACAACTGTTTCGGTGTTGCAGGAAATAGTACCATATCATTTGCATAGGTGATATGTCTAGGTCTCTGTTAATTTTCCGATATTTTTCAGACTAATTTTTAATTACAGAAAAATTTTGAAGACAATGAGCATCTTTATGCATTACCGATTTTTCATTATTGCAGCTTCACTCCGAGCATTTTCCTCTTATGGAAATGCCTCCTGTACTCAGTATAAATTCTTTATTAATCTACTAATATATATATTTCCGTAGGATTTGCTTCCAAATGTTTAACACTACTGAAAACTTTTGTTTAGTATATGTACTAGGTATGTAAATATGAAACCGGAATTTTTTATTCAAAATTACACGTTTATTGTTAAAAAATGATGCAAAATACATTAATTAAAATATTGGCCAGTGTTACTTACACATTTTTTCCACCTCTCTGGTAATCCGTGAATCGCACACCAAAAAAATCTTGCCCTTTTGAGGCAAACCAGTCATCGAGCCATTTTCGCACATTTTCGTAAGAAGTAAAAGAGCCAATTCACCAAATTATAAGAAGAACAGAAAACCGTATAGGCTGGAAAAAATATATCGCACAAATGTTGATGTAGCCACGATCGTTACGGTCGGCACAAAATGATGATGAAAGCGCTGCTGAGAAAGTGCATGTTTCATAGATGCAAATAGGTAGTAATCGGTCGGAGCTAAGTCTGGTGAGTAAGCCGTGTGTGAAAGAATTTCCCAGCTGAATGCCTCAATTGTGTCCTTGACCACTTTTGCCAAGTGTGATGATGCATTGTCGTGAAGAAAAATCGTTTTGTGCTACCCCCTTTTTGATATTCTGGCCGTTTTCACGCAATGCTTGGCTCAAGGCAACCTCATTTGTTGTCGATAGCGTTCAGTATTAATAGTTTCGCTAGGTTTAAGTAGCTCATAGTAAATGACACTCTTCTGATCCAACCAAACACAGAGCATTGTTTTTGGTCCATAGCGATTCGGTATTACAGACGATGACGCTGATTCTTCTGCATTTATTCGAAGATTTTTTACGTTTAGGATTTTCGAAATCTATCCATTTTTCATTGCCCGTCACAATTCGATAAAGAAATAATTTTCTTTTGTACCTGGAAAGAAGGATTTCGCAAGTTCTTTTTCGATTTTCCTGCTGTCTTTCATTCAGTTCATGTGGAATCCATTTTCCAATTTTCTGGATCTTTCCTATGGCTTTCAAACGATTAGCGACGATTTCTCGAGACACATTTAATTGATCTGCAAGTTGTCTTTGTGTTTGAGTGTCGTCCTGATCCAGAAATTCTTGCAGTTCGTCGTTTTCAAACTTTTTCGGTGATCTTCCACGTTCTCGGTTTCTCACGCGTTAAAATCTCCATTTTTGAATTTGTTCATCCATTCAGAGTACAGTGATTTACTAAGAGCATGCTGGCCGTAAGCTTCAACAAGCATTCGATCGAATTCTGCAGTAGTTTTTTTTCAAATGGTAACAGAAAATTAATGCTGTCCGCGCATATCGTGATTTGTAGACACAAAAGGCGATATTAACGACGCTACGAACAAAATTATGTTGCGATAAGAAACTTATTTTGTTTAATGTCGGAAATCTTTGACAGAAATACCAGTCACATAAGAAAATTCCGGTTTCATATTTACACACCTGATAATGTAAAAATGTTTTGCGATTCGCATTCAATGCTCTTTTAGCAAGATTTTTAGTGAAACTATTACGTCGTTTGTTTTCCTTATTTCCTGGTTTTGTTTAGGCGAATATCTAGTTTCTGTTCTATTCTTAGGTTTACTATTGATCACAGTGATTTTAGTATATTGACATAATATAAAAGATTGTGTCCAGTAATTTATACGTTTTTTTGCGTTTGTTTCTTTTGGTAGTGATGCCATTATAATTTGCCTACGTTTTCATCAATTTCATTCATTAGTTTTAGTAGGTATTTTTTATTTTTTTCTTCCATGTGTCTTATTATGTGTACCAGTATCCTGTTTATCCCTGTAGCTTCCCGCTTTTCTGACTGCTTTGTTTAACTCCCATAGTTTGATCTCTGACACCATTTTTCCTCTTTATGTATTCGTTTTATTACGCGCGAGACTACCTTATCATTTTTGTATTACTTCGCTATACGTGTTAGTCGCCATTTATGTATTTACCCTTCACTGTTACGGTATTTCTCATTTTCATTTTTTAGGGAGCATGACTTACTCTTTTTTCATATATTTTATTTGCACGTGCGCTTTTATTATGTTTTCTTTCTAGGTTTTCTGTTTCCTCGCATTTTTCATTAAGCCATCGGTTTTTTGTCTACATTTTTTTCTTATTTTTCATGAGCTCTCTTGTATTCTTCGCTTTAGTCGTCTTTTTTCGTCTTTTCTGTTGCGAAAAAGTTTCATAATTTCATCATTTTTTCTAGGTTTTTTTTCGTTACCGTTTTATTCTGTTTGATATTTTCTTTGACAAATTCAGTTATTGCTCGTTTTAATTAACTGTGTTTATCACTGGAACGAGAGAATTGTTTCGTTTTTATTTATATTTATACGAGTTTGATCGAAATAAAAAATACAACGTCTCTTTATTCATCGACAGATAGAAAAGACCGAGCCAGAAGAAAGCACGGTAACGTCCAAAGACCTGATGGATTGACGAAAAAAGGAAACCTGAAACGAATTGGTGGAATTTTCCCGAGAATCGAGATAAATGGAAGAAATAATGGGGGGCCTTCGTCCAGCGGTGGAGTGAAATAGGCTAAAAAGAGGAAGAAAGAAGAAAATATTTCGATGATAAAGTAGATAGTGACTGGAATCATAAGAGTAAGGAAGCTGAAAATTTATCGGCCCCGGAAAAATGAATAAAATGCGATTAAAACATATTCGGTAGAAAGTGGGTGTGTAATTCATTCGTTGACAAGAACCGGCATTACTTATGTGATTTTACGAGAAATGGAAATTGCGAGAAAATCGAAAACCATCACGACGGGAGCTGTTAGTTGATAATGCAAAATGACCGAGAAATTGTGTCTCACATTTAATGTGAAGTTGAAAATTAAAAAGTAAAATAGTGTTTCAAGATTGTATTGTAAAAATTCATTAATATTTGAAGCGGTTCTTTATTAAACTTGGAAAGTAAAAAATTAAATGTTTCTCCGTATTTTTGACAACCATTAAATAAAAAAATTCTACAATTTCTTAGAATTAATTATTAATTTAATGTTCATGAGTAAACTTTAAAGGGGAGTACGAACGGTTCTTAATTTCCTTCTAAAAATTCTACATTAAAATTATACGATGACTTCAAAAAGTAATCGATAAATTTATTAACTAAAGTAAAATATTACAATAAATCAGATAGTAACATGTGTCTTAATAGTCGCTGGAAGACCTGTAACCTGTAGAGGATTGATATAGGCTAAATCTCAATCGTAAACCGGAAAGAATAAATAAGTAAAGAATGGCGAACTGTCGCGCGAAAATGATATTTCACAGTTTGGCTAATAGTTCGTATTTAAACAAACCTTGAATTACTCAAAACACTTAAAAATGGATCTGTCTCCCCCCCCCCACAGTTTTAGACACTATTTTATATACGCTTCTTAATTTTTTTTGCAGTTCCAGCTCCAAAGTTTTACGTACAGATCTATCCGATCGAAATACAGTTTGACGTAGTTACTATAATCTGGTTGAATACATTTTTTCTTAACCTACACAAGTCGGTAATGATGACCGCTACCGTTCAAAGTAACCAGAGCAGCCAACTGTTCTATATGGATGTTAAGTTTGAGGCTATAATGCCCCGAGTAAGTATCTCGTTTTTAACCTACTAGTACTCCGCTTATAGTTTACTAGTGGATAAATTATCATTCAGTGAATCTGCATTTACACAGGTTATATTTGAAACAATTCTCGACAAAGGGGAATCGAAAGATCGCCCCCGTTCATTGCAGTTTCAGATAAGTAGACTATCCATTACGAATACGCGATCTACCGAATCGCATTCATCTACGATGAATCTCGGTGAAGTTGTTGCTGCTTGTCAGAAGCGTTCGTTGTTCTTCACGGAAAATTTTCCATCATCTTCTCAAGACCTATCGGCAATGACTGAAAAATTCGTGAAACACGTTCAAGGTAAGAGATCATTTAATATCGCGTCTGTACTATTATCAATGTAGAGTAAGAAATAAGAAGTATGTTATCAACTGAACAACCCGATAGAATAATTGTATCGTTTTATACCGATTTTTTCTCTCCTGACTTGGTTAGAAAAGACCCCCGCCGCTCAGTTTTATACATTATACGTTAGATAATGATATTATTGTTTGTAATAAATTTAAATAAATCAACACGTCATCATCAAAAGTAGTTAAATGCACTAGATATGATAAAAAGGGTACGTTTTCTGAACATTGTGGTGTTTTGTTATGGTCGTATTTATTACAACCAATTTTTTGATTAATGTATTTATTTTCTAATTCTGTTTATAATGTTTTTTCTTTTTTTTTTTTTTTTCCTTTATAATGAGGGTACCTGGATAAAGCACCGCTGTTTAAGATCTTGGCCAAGAACTGCATACAAAAGATGGTTGCTTAAATAGATTAATAAACAGTGATAGTCCATTAACGTTGTTTCTTGTACCAAAAGCCATATTTATCTAGGGGAAAACGAGTTAAAAATATACAGTATAGCTATAATTGAATGACAAAAATCCTTACTCTAACTCATTAAAAAAAAAAAAAAAAAGTATTACGCTCCCATTGTTTCTAATCTTTCATATATTCTCTTAAGCAGGCACTCAGACATACAGAGCTAGTATAATAAAATAACCAACTTCAATAACAAACAATTGTTTGTTATTGAAGTTGGTTATTTTATTATACAGTTTATAACAAACAGGTACGTATTCATCTACATGTAGAGTTAGAACTACCACATTGTATTATGCCGCTATTGAAAAAGATTATATAATGCATTAAATGCGAATGTCTGAAATTTTTTTATAAAAGTTTCATTACTAACAAGGAATTGTCAAACGCTGATTTTAATGAAATTTTGATATGTTTTAGAGTATAAAAAAATATTAGACCCGTGTTTTGTTTTTTTTATCGGCCCATATGCAGTTTCAAGGGGTGAAAACCACCCCTAAAGTTCACCCCCGAAAATCGTTTTTCCTAAATATCTCGTTTTCAACTCTATATTTTTTTATGAAACAAAATGGAAATTATTTCTCGCGCAAAGGACAAGTAATCCGCACTGATTTAAGCAGTGAAGTTGCATACCCTATTTTCTGGGGAGTGAAAACACCTTTTTTTAGTCATAATTGTAGAATAAAAAATTATAAAACAACATAAAAAAAAAAAGAAAAGCATTTTTTAACACACACAATTAAAAAATAAAGTTGACGTGTTTCGGCATTTTCATGAATTTCACCCTTAAAGGCGGTAAAGCACCTCTTACAAGAATCATCAATGAATATATATGTATCAAGTAATCCAATTTCGTAAAAAATTTGTATGTAAGGGTTTTTTGATGTCGCTGATTACGAATCCGTTAACCGGTTTTTTGTTATTCAAAATGGCGAATCTCATATGGCGGACAAAAAAGGTCAAAAAAGTTTTAATTTTAATGACAAATCGTATACGAGGATTTTTGTGGTCGCCGATTACTAATCTGTTATCAATTTTTGAAAATTTAAATTATCCTGTGCTTTATAATCATACAGCCCCAAATCCCTAAAACCCAGACAGACGTTTCATAAGAACTCGGTAGTATAGATAAGATATATGGAGAGACAGGGATGGCGTATTGGATTCAGCCAATATTGCAGGAATCGAAGAGGATTGAAGAGCATCAAGATAGAGCCGAAGGCGAAAATTTTGAATTATATCTAATTTAGACAAACGAGACTTATGGGTAAGCCATAAACAAAAGAGCAGTAGTCAAATTTCGAGCGGATAATGGATTTATACAAAGAGATTAATAAATAGGGATCATCGCCGCATTTAGTAGGAGACAGGGCTGAAAGCAAGTTTAGCTTTTTAATAGCGGAAGAGGAAAGATAATCAATATGTTCGGAAAATGTGAGACGACTGTTAAGGAAAGTATTCAGTCTGTGTTTTTTCAAACCAACAAACCCCAAAACTCCTAAACCTTAGACAGGCCAGAGGACTGTGCGTTATAACCATATAGCTTCAAACCTCTAAACATCAGACAGGCCGATTGCCTATGACTAAAACCACACAACTCCTAAACTGCAGGCAGACGAAAGGCCTATTCATTGTGGTATACTGGAAAACCGTTCTTATAATTTACTTATTTAAAAAATTTTCGGTACGGTTCAAATTATGTATTTATTTATTTCTTTATCAGTTTATTAACGGGAATCACTCTCTCCTTATGAAAATAATAACAAAAATAAATTAAAAAGCAGCCAAAGTTAATTAATAATATAATAATTTTTTTTTTTTAGAATGAATCCGTATACATTAGAAGAATATTCAATGAGTAAATCAAAATATTTATTACTAATTCTCACAATCAATAAATAGTAAACAGTATATTAATACTGTTATATATATGTATATATATATATAATTCGTACTGCTATCATGCTCAATAAATCTGCGAGAATCTGAAATATAACAGTCAACATTTTAAAAATAAACATCTTTAACTTTTAACATTGGCTCGTCCAGGAAGGTGGTGTTCATTTTGCTCGTTATAACTTTAGTCAAAGCAGTCTGTCTGAGGTTTGGGAGTTTGGGGATTATCGGTTTAAAAAAAAAAAGGAGGCCTTCGGCCTGACTGGAATTTAGAAGTGTAGGGTTTGTTGGTTTAAAAAATACAGGCCGAATGCCTGTCTGAGTTTTAGGGGTCTGGGGCTGTATGGTTGTAAAGCACGGGATAATTTGAATTTTCAAAAATTGGTAACAGATTCGTAATCGGCGACCTCAAAAACCCTTACATACAAATTTTTTACGAAATTGGATTACTTGATACATATATATTTATTGATGATACTTGTAAGGGGTGCTTTACCGCCTTTAAGGGTGAAATTCATGAAAATGCCGAAACACGTCAACTTTATTTTTTAATTGTGCGTGTTAAAAAATGTTTTTCTTTTTTTTTTTTTATGTTGTTTTATAATTTCTTATTCTACAATTATGACCAAAAAAAGGTGTTTTCACTCCCTAGAAAATAGGGTATGCAATTTCACTGCTTAAATCACTGCGGATTACTTGTCCTTTGCGCGAGAAATAATTTCCATTTTGTTTCATAAAAAAATATAGAGTTGAAAACGAGATATTTAGGAAAAACGATTTCCGGGGGTGAACTTTAGGGGTGGTTTTCACCCCTTGAAACTGCATATGGGCCGATAAAAAAAACAAAACACGGGTCTAATATTTTTTTATACTCTAAAACATATCAAAATCGGTCGTGCACTTTCCTTGTAAGATCAAACCCATTTTCATTAAAAGTTCGTATGCTAGCGTTGTTTTTGCATCTAAATATTATATAATGTGGTCGGTCAGCTGTTTCCTTTTCTATCTGATTTCGAGTACACGTATCACTCAGTCCGCACCTATGTAAGTAGGCAACGAATTTTCGTTGTTGATTGTGCAGCAAAAAAGTCCGGTTTAATTTATAGCTTCCTTTTGCTGTCTTATACCTGGGCCATGCTTTTTCCTCGTTTTCCCAATTTATTTGCCAATTATTATAGTCATTTTTTACTTCTTTTTCTATATATATATATATATTTAATGTGTAGTTTTCCGTTTGATTTGCGTGATGCCACTGCAGTTGTTGGCATTTTATTTATTTCTTTGAGTGGTTCCTATATTAAGTATAGCCATACTTGTTTCGATTTTTGTATGCAAATAGAACTGCTCTTCTCTTCATAAGTAAATCAATAGGAAGTACTCCTGAGAGAGCAACAATAGCCAAGTGTGATGTAGTTTTGTATGCTCTACATACATTTATTAAGAATTTTCTCGGTACTGAATAATACAACATTTTTTTTATCATTTTCAAATGTAGTCTTTTTATGAAAACAGAACTGCAATCTCTCAATGTATTGTCTACGGGGGATTTTTTATAGGATAATCTTATAATTATAATCGAACTCCCTACATATTCTGACAGACTTTTAAAAGTTGAAAGTACTTTATGACTAGTTTAGAAGTAATTTGATTAATATGGTACATATAGGAGAGTTTATTGTCAATTATTACTCCTACCTACTTGAAATGTTCGACAATTTTCATTTTCTCACCTTTACACTTTATGTATATTTATATTTTTCCTGTTAATTTTTAACGATTTCGTAAGATAAAAGAGACACCGCATTTTGCAATTGACATGTTTTCATCGGTCGTTAGCCAAGCACCTTAACTACTATGTTTTCAACTGTTAGGCAGTGCGGTAGACTAGTAATTAAGGCGCTTGGCTACCAAATCAGAGGTCACGTGTTCAAGAGTTGCCTCGTTCCGGATCCAAGTCATTCCCAGATTTATACCTAATCTGAAATTAAAATGGGTACCAGAGAAATCTGGGAAAGTAAAGGGGCCGAGGGAAAGGAGCTGGCCCTAGCATTCTCCTTAGATCCATTAGGCCTAGTACATTAATTACACAATCCCCAGCGGCCCCTTATGGGATATATGGAAATAGTGACGGATAATAATATACCGAATATAAGTAGAGGCTGTGGTCATTCTAACTCAGATTGAGAAGTTCCGCCGCCTTCAACGTAATAATGATCAGATGTTTGGAAAAGAGAATTGAAGTATTTTTTTTACAAATCAACGAATTTTTTAATTTTCATTTAAATTCTAAAGTGAGAAATTATTTCAAATTATTAGATGTGATGTATATAGAGATTGTCAAATAATATTATGACTAAACAATTACTGGATTTTGTGTTTTCGTTCACGAAAGCCAATTGTTACGGCTTATGAGGGTTTTATTGTAAACAGTCCCTACAGCTTCGATCGGATTAGACTTTCCGTTTCAACTTCTGTATTTATATTAGCCGGAACGGTTCCGTAAATGTTTAAGATAGAAATTGAAATGATCCACTTCAGAATAAGCGGAAAATATTTTTCTTCGAATAAAGAATTTATCGATAACGTACGTAATCTATAAAGGTAAAAATTTGACCATTGATCTCGTATATTGAAAGACAAAATTAAAGTATAAATGAAAATGTTTGTAATAGTAATAAAAACAGTCTGCGTAATTATAAAAAAAAATATATATATATATATATATATATATTACTGAGGGTTGTAAGGTAAATAGAGGCGTTAGCCACAAAAAAAAAACGGTCAAGAAAAGACGACTTGACTTGCGAGAAGCCGAAAGTGGGAAGAATTAATCTCCAAACACAGAAATATGCGACATCTCAAAATGAGAAACGGGAACAGATCAATTGTTTACAGTATTATAAGACATATTACCGTGTCCTTTTTTGGTTTTACAAAATTGTAAATATAGCTCAAAATTAATCGCATCAGTAACAACTGTTGCGTTCAAGTTATTTAAATTATTCTTTCTATTTTAATGCTTTTTTCTGTTTTTTTTTCATAATTTTATATGACAATTAATATTGGTGTATTTTGTAATAATTTCATGTTTACATGTCTAATATGTAGAGATGTTCATGACAATGCGTACATGTATTATACAAAATTGAATACATCTTTTAATCTCTTTTAAATACCACATTTAATGTAATAATATATCATTGCAAAAACATGCGAGTTGACGTTGTATAATAAAACTATACGTTTTTATATTTTTTTATAAAGGTAAAGATAATGTTAGAAATCCGGCTCTTCATTTACCAGCGAATGATATTGTAGAAGCTATAAACATGTTATCTCAGGATTTGTTATGGATAGAAGCAAAAGATGTTTGGTTGGTATTTTTGTTATAGTATAATTTAATTTGAAGCTTAAATATACGCAATTAAATATAAAATATAATATTAATAGTGTTCTTTTAATTTCAGTACGTTGTTCCAATGTTTTAATTGTATTTTTTTTTTTTTTTTCTGTAAAAATAACAAGAAATAGGAGGATAATTTTTTACTTTTTTTTGTAAAATAATTACTTTAACGGTTAAAATATGTACATTAAAAAATTATCTTAATATCACCGTATAAAAATGTAAATCAGTTGCTTTTCATAAAATATCGAATTTCATTTACAAAATTTTACGGCATCCAGAATCATTTAAGTTGATTGATTTTTAACACGTCGTCTTTAAATCATTCTTCGCGAATGTCATTAACAAAACTTTATTATTTTAAGTTAATATTAATAAATTTTATAATCCCTACTAGCTTTCCATACCTTAGACAGTCATATATCATGACCATTTTTCCAAGTTGTATACCATATCTGATTTCAGGTTCAGTTTGACTAGTGTAAATCGAATTACCACTTCGCATCTGGCAATATTATTGGGAATTATTTCCACGGTTTTGTCTCGATGATCGGTGTCTATTGTTTTTGATTTTTTGTAGTTAATACAAAGCCCATATTCATTTCTAATACTCTTCCCAACCTATCGATCAATTCTTCAGTCTTTTACGTGTATTTGATGTTATTAGAATTGTATTATCTGCGAATCGGAGGTTTGAAAATTATTTTCCTCCACGGATATATTCTTCCACTCCTTTTATCTACAACCAAGCATTATATGACGTTTGTTTGTATAAGTTTTGCAAAATGTTTCAGAACTCCAGTTTCTAATAACATTTTTTTTTTGTTTTGGTCTCGACACTCAGCGGTAGCTTCACGCATATTCTAATTATATGATCTATAGCGTACGCAACTTAATATTACAAAAAGCCTTTTTAAAACCGATAAAAGACTGTACCACCAAAATGGAATTTTAATGGTAAATTCCGTGTATTGAAATCCTTTATTTTTGACAAAATCGGCTTGCTCTGGAAATAATTCTTTGCTAACGAAGTTATAAAATTGATAAATTTACCGAAATGCGGTATTAAAGGTATCATTCTGTAGTTCTAAATACCTGCCAGATCTTTTTTAAATAATTGTATGATAATAGAGGGGTAATTCATTCTTTTAGCCGTTTCATATTTATTACATAACGGATGGATTGTTTTTAACGATTCGGAACATATTTCTATTATTTCAGCAGTAATGGAACCTGTACCGTGAGATGTTTTTTTTTTGTGTGTGTGTGTGTTTTACTTCTAGCGTAATTTCTAGTTCTTCAACTATTTTACGATAAAAGTTTAAATCATTATTTTTATCATCCATGTAAAGTGGGCTGCAATACTCTTTCCATACTTTTGTTATTTTTTCTGGTTTAATTATGGTTTTTCCAACTTTATAAATTTTCGGTTTAAATTTCTTTGTTAATATTTTTATTCCACGGTATAAATCTTTTATGTTATTATGGTCAGCATATCTTTGAATTTCTTCGCATACTTCATAAATTTTTGTCTTCTCTCACCTTATTTATATTTGCCTATTTAAGAGCTTATATAAAATTTAGTTCCTATTATTTTAAGTTTCCATCTTTCTTCTATTAATTTCAGCATTTTCTTCATCATTCGAAGAAGTTTTATAATTTTGTTGTCTATCATTAACTTTGGTATCTAAAATTGCGGTTTTTGTTTTGATCCAAAGCTCATTTGTGGACAATATATCAGGATTAAAATTATCTCCTATTCCGGAGTCTAACATTGTATCTTTCCGTGTCCATAACTCTTTGAATATTTTATTGGTAGATTTCTTCATGTTTCTGAGTTTATATTGATAATTCAGACATTAATAATTGGTGCTCTGAACCACAATCAGACGAAGAAAGTAATGCTTTGTGTATGCGATTTGTTGTTCGCCACCTGTACTATGTAACGATGTAATCTGATTTTTATAAGAACTAGAAGTCGATATCTACATATGTAATCGTTTTTTTTTTTATGTTGTTTAAAAACAGCATTGGATAATTTCAAGTTACTTTTTATACAAAATTGTATGAAGTGCTCGTTCGATTCTATTTCCTAGACCCTACATACGTATGTTGACCTGAGATAGTCATCATGAACAGTTGTCTCAATTTTTGCGTTAAATCTTCGAGAATAATTATTATTTCTTTCTTGATATTTTCTCGAACATTTTTTTTTTTTAGCATTTTGTATAGTTCATCTACCGACTTCCGAGTTTGTACTTGGGATATAAACCGTCACGAAATTAATGAAACATGGTTTCGTCGGTATTTTTACTCGTATGGTCCTTTCGTTAACTGTTTTATACTGTATCACCGAACTGTTAATTTCGTTTGTTATAAAAAAGGCTAGCACTCCGTGAAAACTATATTCTTTTTTTCTAGAAAAATAGACTATTTATTCATCTGATTTGAAAAGCCCGGTTCCTCCCCAATATGTGCCTCAATGATTTCAACTATTACTACTCAGTATCGTTTTTGTTCTTTTTGAATATTATATAGTTTTCCAACTTACGTCAGGTCTTAGACATTCCGTTCTGTTACTTATGTTTTATTACGTATTATTAAAGGAGTTGGTTTTTCATTCGTGCTGGTAATATATTTTTTGTAAAAGGTCTAGTCCTTCACGTTTAGCCAGTCGTATGCATCTCGCACGTAGAAAAGCACCGATTGCCGTTCGGACTGCATACAAAATTGATCTATTTCAAGACTGATCCATAAAAATTAGTACACCATGAAATAATCGTGTAATATAAAAAAAAAAACACAAAAAAAATAAGTTAATTGTTAATTATTTTGAATAAAGAGTTATTATTTGACTACAATTTGAATTATTGCGTTTTTGAATTTTGTAATATAACATATTTATCGTAGATTTGTTATATCTCTGCTATTAGTTTATATTTGAAATATTGGATAAGTTGTTATGTAATTTTCTATTAAAATAACTACATTAGTTCTTATGTCTCCGGTGATTTTTTGTCATAACTTTCAGTGGTTGCAATCATACGTACTATTTTAATTTACAGCGTCATCAGTTTGACAGTTTTTAATATAATTTCTGTTCACATTTTAGGAAGATACTACACATTGTTTTTTTTGCGAGATAAACTTATCTTCTTATCAAGTAATTTGGAAAAACGGAAAAGCTAGTAGATTTTTTTTTTTTACATAAGTATAAAAAATATACTTAATGGTGGTAGTACCGATAATTGTATTAAATCCGTATTTCATTAAATTTATCGCTAATTATAAAAATTGCTACGTAATATTCAAATTAATTTTCATACAATAATAAAAAGTGAAATTAATCATTTCCAAATTCGATATGTTTGAGTAATCATAAGAATATATTGTTTATAAATTGTGAAATGTTGAATAAATTTAACATAAATAAGGATGGTAATAAAATTTGGAGCTTACAATTATAAAAAGGTTAATGGGTGAATACAAAACAGGAACTTTCAGTGAAAACAAATAGAAGACTGGAATATTTGTAAACTAAAAACCAATTACCATTAAAGATTTTTCCATTTTCGTGTAAATAATGTGTGCATAAAATATTTAACTGCCAACTTTGATGGTACTCGTTACTGTGTAGTCGAAATTGCGCATTCGGTTACCAACACTGTAAATTATGTCGAAAAATCACATTAATAAAGGACTAGTTGCAGCGTATTTTACACGTATTTTTATGATGAAAATCAATTTGACGTTTACTGTACAGTAATAATTAATCCTTAAACTTACCAAATTGCAACAGTATATTTAGGAAAATACTTGAAACATAATTTTCATTTACACTTTTTTCTTCGAGCTTTTATGAATTCATTTATACTGTTAAAAACTACGCCAAACTTTTAGTGTTGTTTTTATTCAAATATTTCCGAAAATTTTATACCTTTAAACTGTAAATAATATTCGTTAAAAAGTTTGATTACTATTTAACCGGAAATTTATGCGTAATACATCTAGCGCGCCATGAAAAAGTTCAATGTGGAATAGAATAAATTGCATAATTCGTTGTTTAATGGCGGCAGGCTGTGTGAAACACATCTTTGCATTTTTTTTCGCTTGGATTTTTAAGATTTACTGTAAATTCAGCTTCGTGGAGTTTTTATTGTTTTTATTTTTAATTCATAAACTAATGAAGTATAAGAAGGAAAAAAATGGCGCGGATAGTATAATAGATTTAGCAAGTGTTTTGTGTTACTTGCGTAGAGTATCATCTGATAAAAAAAGAAAATGATACAATAGAATCTTTCAAAGTGAGTTCGGTATATATGTAGATAATTAAATCATATTTAGACAATTTAAGTGATAATTTTAAAATTTTATTCGCTCCGAATAAATTGCTATGCGATCATTTCTACTATTAGGTGCGTGCACTTGGAGTCGATATGGGGAGACTTTTACGGTGTAAGAGCTGTCGGTAGTAACAGACCCGTGCCGTTTTTAGATGCTTTTCCATTGACATTATGGATTCACATGGACCTAGATGCGCTTAATAAAACTGAAATTTTCGATGAAAGCAATACAGCAGACATTTACGTTATGACCTACGTAGCTAATTTAATCAGTGTTCAAATAAATAAATATCAAGCTTTATTTATGACGAAAATATCCAAAGAATTTTCAGAGGTACGTGATACATACGTTGAAAGCAAATTTTTTTGCGCCTTTCCTACATATATTGTGATATCCTGTAGCATAATAACATTTAAATTTGGAGTAATTGATTATTATTTTTTTAATTTCCGTTAAATTATTAATAGTTGACAACTCTAAACGTAAGAGCTGCTTTTATTTATTTACTTTTTTGTTTTTGAAGTACATTGCGTGAAGAATTTAGTATTTTTAAAATTCAATTTTCCAACTTACCAAACTCGATCGATATTCATATAGATCAACATCTCGAATATAATATTTTATGAAATAACTGTAACGTTTTAAAATTTTTTTTGTTTTCTCTTAAATTTAGAGCTTCGTATTTTTTAATTGTTTATTTGTATTTTTATAACGGCTTCCGGCAGTTATTAATTCCATCAAAAATAGATATCTAAAAATAGGAGCCAAGTTCAATATTTAGAATATGCGTGGTTGTCGCCTTCGCCGACAAAAGAATTGAGATCTAAATGGATGCCAAGTTCTGTAGATAATCCTGAAATTTATTTATAAGAATATACAACGTTGTAAAATAAATTTTAAAAAAACGTTTTCTTGTTTTTTTCATAGACAACAATGTTTGCTATTTATTAAAAATATAACTTCTTAAATTTGAACAGTGTCGAATTATTAGCAGATAATTTAGGATAAATTCTAACGATTTCACTTGGCTAGTTTTTACCAATAAACCAAATTTTTAGAAAAGTAAGATATGTGTTGATTTTAAAATATAAAAACAGTAACTTGCGTATAACATAAAGAAGATAAGTTGATTAGCCAAATGTATAAGATAACATGTATGTGAAAACTAGCCAAGTGAAATCGTGAGCTTTAATTTATCCTAAATTATCTGCTTTGTGTAAATAATTCGACACTGTTCAAATTTAAGAAGTTATATTTTTAATAAATAGCAAACATTGTTGTCTATGAAAAAAACAAGAAAACGTTTTTTTTTTAAATTTATTTTACAATGTTGTATGTTCTTATAAATAAATTTCAGAATTATCTACAGAACTTAGCACACATTTAGATCTCAATTATTTTATCGGCGAAGTCGGCAACCACGCATATTCCAAATATTAAACTGGGCTCCTACTTTTAAAATTAATGTTTTTGATGGGATATCATTACTTTTTGTAAATAAATTATGATTATTATTCATTCAAATTCAAATTCAAACCGTTTATTTTTCAAAATAGGCTTACAAAGTGGGCACTTTTTGTAAGTCAAGTTATTGAGTCTCCTAACTCTAAAACTACCACCACTTCGGACCTGTATGGTCGAAGGGAGGAAGTGGCAAGAAATCCTTACTGCAGCACAAAGGGCCCTGCAAATATGTCATGTTATTTTTATCTCTTTTTTTACAAGTATGTCAAAATCAGTGTACAACATCATGTTCATTCCCTGTGCTGTGCTGGAATCGCATTGTTCCATAATATATGCCTTTTTAAGATAGTCATCTATTTTGTAATAAGCTTTGTCGAGCAGAACTTGCTTCGCAGCAATTTTGATAAATTTATTTTCTGTTAGGTCAAGATTATCTCGATTGAAATTTTATTTTAAAAACGCGCACAAAGCCTTAAAGTGCGCTAGCTGTTAATAAAAATCGATTGCTTGGAAAATATTTCAAATCGTAAAAATTCACTGTTTTCTGATTTTTTTCCCCTTTGTATATACACAATTATCCAGCTGGACGCCAAATTTCAACTTTCTAGGTCGCCTGGAAGTGGGTTAGGTTTTTGATCTATGAAGAATGTTCATAAAGTAAGATTCCCTATTTTTTATTTTCGAAACTAATAAAGCTACAAAAAAACGGATATAGGTATTGATTTTGGCATGTTTTTATTCACTTTTCCACATATATTCACCGTTTAAATTTAAGTCAAGAAATTAAGTTATAAATACCCTCCTCGTAGAAACTTGCCGCCAAATTTTGCAAACCAGGTAAGAACGAAATTTTTCAACTTCTCGTCGGTCTCGAATTTTTTTGCATGGTACCTCGTGACACATTCGGAAACTGGTCAAAAAGATTCGAAATGGTTTGGCGGCAATCGGATCGCAGAGTTTCTTTGATTTTTCGCGCCAGTTCATCTGAGATTACGGATGGTTTGCTGGTCCCCATTGCTCATTCTCTACATTCGTTTTACCTCCTCGGAATTTACGGCACCATTTACGAACATGTTGAACACTCATCGTGGGACCATAAGCTTCCACTGTTTGTCGATAAATTTCAATTGGTGCAATTTTTTTACGGTTTAAAAAATGAATAACTGAGCACACCTCGCAGTCAGCGGCAACTTCTAGAATTTCACTCATGATTAATTCACGTAACTCGAAAACGAAAAAATATACAGTATTACAATTTAGCCTAGTCTAAACTTGAATATTGTAGCTACAAAATAAGACTACGTCCACTCCCGCAAGTTTATTCTAACCGGTTTTACAGGGATCGGAACTTTACTTTGTGAACGAGCCTCGTATATGTCAGTGAGTTATAAAAATGCCCAATTTTTAGACCTTAATATCTCAATAACCATTTAAGTTGTATTTATGAAATTTTCGGCTCTGGTTAATTTAACGGAGTTTAATAAATAAACCAAATTTTATGTGTTTATGTTAAATAGATTTTGAGTTATTATGGGATTAAAAATGGCTCCAAATGTTAAAGTGCGCTAGCTGTTAATAAAAATCGATTGCTTGGAAAATATTTCAAATCGTAAAAATTTACTGTTTTCTGATTTTTTTTCCTTTGTACACACACAATTATTCAGCTGGACGCCAAATTTCAACTTTCTAGGTCACCTAGAAGTGGGTTAGGTTTTTGATCTGTATGATGTCAGTCAGTGATAAAAATACCAATTTTTAGACGTTAATATCTCAATAACCGTTTGAGTTGTATTAATGAAATTTGGAGTACTGGTTAATCTAAGCGGGGTTTTAATAAATAAACCAAATTTCACGTGTTTATGTTTAATTAAATATTGAGTTATTAAGGGTTAAAAGTTGCTCCAAATGGTTCGTGTAATATATAACACACGGCTGCTGCGTCGTCGCTTGAACTTGTTGGTTTGACACGCTACCGCGTGTCTAGGTTATGTGGGGTAATAAATTTACAAAGTTTCGATTAATAATTCTTTTTTTATATTAATCTGTAAAGTGAAAAGTCACCGAACGTTAATCACCTTTTGACGTTGTTGTTTCTTTTAACTTTATGCCCTCTGTAAAAATTCATTTATGTAGGTAGCTACGTTCCTGACAGTGGATACCGATAGGTTGACTGGAAAAGGTTCCAATAGTTCATTAGTCATCACCTCGATGATTCCACAAATAGAGATAACTATGGTTACGTCGAGTTCTCAAACAAACGGTAAAGAATCATCTGTAGGTGATCCGGATGATGTTGAATCGTCAATTATTCCAGACACATCCAGTATCGAAACTCGTAGTATTCAGTGGAATAATCATAATACCATGTCTACATTCGAAGTACGTATGAAAACTCAAGAAATAATTAATTTTTTCTTCTTTTGCTAATTGGGACTTTAATTATAGATACGATATTTTTTTGTTTCTTCCGACACATTTGAGGTTTTTAAAATAAATCATGTAAAATAAAATAACTGTGATTAGTTGACTAACATTCACAAGTGTATTTACGTTAAAGTGTGTCCTTTCGAAAATTGTCTCCCTTGAGAATTGATATGTAAATTTGTCTGCGTTGAAGGCAGATGCCAAGCCTAAAAGTGCGTTTTTATGTTGAAGTATTATGTACCGTTTAAACTGCATCATCAATTCATAGAAGATATATTTTGTTTTATAATCTGGTCGCCTCTAATCGGTAATTCTTCATTTAAACTGTAACAATGCAATGAGATTGATATATTTCCAGCTCTTATCGGCTGCGCTAGTATCCACAGAACACACATATGTATAAACCGTTATAAGCTTTGCTCCGTTTTAATAATGCAACCGAAAGTCATTTTTAACAATTATAAATGAACAGTAGTAAACTTTACGTAATTAATTGAGTTACTTTTTAAGAAATATTTTCAATTTACGTGTATTTAAGTAAATATCCAGTTTTGATTAATAACGGTTTATAATTTAAAAGTTTTTCAAATGCAACTTGCTAATAGTAGATCGGCTTTGGGATTCAAAGGACAAAATTATTGTTATTAGATAATATTTTAAATCAAATTATAACACGGTTTTTAGTTGACGAATACATATGTTAAATAGTTTATTCATTTTTTCATTTGATTTTTTGTACTTTCAGTTATTAACTATAACAGAAAATCTGCAGAGAACATTTTATATTTTACGTTTTCGATAAATCGTAAATGTTTAAAAGTAATCAGTTTCTTTACGGCTTAACGAACTTAACTGAAGTTGAGACATAGTAAAACGGATATTTGACAACTTATTTTTTTTTTCTTTTTTTTTCTTTTTTTTTTTTTTTTTGTTAATGGAATGATTAAAAAGAAAAATTTGGTCACAGCTACGCTACATATGTATAGGATAAAGAAGAATAAATCATGTGCGGTGGTCGAAGTGAAAGCCAAAATAGTTTTTACGCGGCACATGAAGGACAAGAGGGCATAAGAGAAGTGGCAACAAATGGAGAAAATCATATATGCCATATCTGTTGTCTTCTATTGTTAAGATTTCGATTATAATTTTCTAGGTTTGAAAAAAAATTGAAAGATTTTTGTGTTTGGATAAAAGTAATTTTTTATATAAGAAATTTTGTATTTTATAAACTTACGGATATTGAACAGGTTTATTAATAAGCTTGTTTCGCATTAAATCATGGTGAAATTAAAAGAAACCAAAAAAAAACAACTAATTATTTGTTATTAACGTAGGATTTGATGCCTAGTGAAACTGATTTCGCGAAAGACGACACAATTGCTACTATCGAAAGTAATTTAGAAAACATCTGTTATAAGAGCGCCTGTAAAACTAGTCCGGATATTACACAGTCCGGTAGCAGACCCACTAAATTTACAAATTTAAAAAAAGGAATAACGCAAATTATGTCGATGGATTTTTCTATGCCAAAGTCGCCACAAGTTGAGGATGTAAGCGATACAATATCAATCAGGTGAGGTAATGTTTTTTTTTTTTTTTTTTTATCTTTGCTCTTTTTGTAGAAGTATTAACACATACACCGTACGCGACGTTTTCCAGTTTGCTAAAATTTAATAATTTCCTGTACTGAAATGTTTCACGTTTTTGTAGGTCGAACTAGAAATAAATGTTATTCATTTGACAATTTTTAAAAATTTTTATATCCTATTGAAGTAAAAAAATAATTTAGTTCAATAGAAAGAAACGTATATTTTTTAGATGGCCGCAAATAGTCTATAAACGTTTTTAATAAATAGTGACAACCTCTATAAATGTAAAAGTAATGTTGATTAAAATTCGAAACGTTTAAAATTGTTTTAACCGCTTAATTATGCCTTTTTTTTTTTTTGTTTTTAGCGAATTTCGATGAATGATCGTTAAGCGCGTTGAATTTATTAACCCTGATATTAAACACGCCTAGTAGTGCTAACAATTTAAATGTGAATGTAGAACGTTGTTTGATCAACATGGAAAAAATGAAGATTTTTATTTTTGAAAGAGTCATTAGGGAACTTCTGATGAAATTTAGTTACATATATCGTATTGTTATGTAATATAGTAATTTGCTACATTATAGATGTACAATTACTGTAAAATGTGTGGCTTACAAAGATTTGTCACAATGTTACTTATATTGAGGGCATTTCAATTTTCTGTTTGTGATGGAATTAAAAGCTGGTCTGAATAGTATGCGACTGCCGATTTTATTGTCTTTCGAAGTGATCTGCTGCTTAATCTATACATTAAGGCTAGAGGGGGGGCAGTATCCATTGATGGCGTATTATCAGTAAATTAATTCTATTGCTTACCGAAAAGATTATTAGAAAATATCTCCACCCTGTGTTATTCAGATGAATTACTTAAACATCGAATTGACGTAAACTTCAAATCACCTGGAAGATATTCTGCACACTCATGATATAATTTTTAGAATGGATATTTATATATCATCATCATCTAGCTCACTCGAAATTCCGAGTAAATTCGGAGGAGAATTAGAGGATAGGATAGCCGCGCAATAGATAAAAGCACGTAAGCAGGAGCGCAACCTGGCTTCCGTGCTGCCGACAACGTGAGAAAGCTACCAATGGCGAGGCGAACCAAGACGATTGGCCTTTACTCACGTTGGTGCGATTGTTCGCCGGCTGAATATTTCTTTATACGACGCTAGCGCACTCGCACGACTGCAATTGGAAACTGACTATAGTCGCTTGTTATCGCGCTACAGATGCAGCCCAAATGTGTCTCAACTGCTGTGTACGAAACTAGCGCCGCATGATTTTTGTCGTCGCCCGGTATCGAACCCGAGACCGCCGGATCGGAAGTCAAGCGCTCTAGCCACTAGGTCAAACGCGACGACAATATATATATATATATATATATATATATATGTATATATATCAGATACGTTATCAAAATTGCTTTTACAGCTAAACGTTCGGGTGGCAAATGCGAACCATTCTAACTCATTTTAAAAAAATTTACAGCGCCTCAGCGTGACGCTGCATATATGCCTAAATGCGTCTTCCATATTTAGGGAACGGTTTTTCCGTGTTGGCAATTCCGTTCTCTGCCGATCAGTCCAATGTAATCTTTTAATATTTTCTCATTCATTTTTGTAGTATTGATCTATTTATTTCACTATATATTCACGCGTGGATTTTTTGAGAATTCATTTTTATTTATATATTTATTTGTATATTATTTACACTTTAGAAATACATATGATTATTGATCACATGTTATTGGTAAATTTCATATTTCAAAAATTTAGTTAAAGTAAAGTAAGTCCCATACCCTTAGTAGGGCGTTGGGGATTGTGAAGTTAAGATTTTCATAATTGTACTAAGCCTAATGGATCTAAGGAGAATACTGGGGCCAGCTCCTTTCTCTCGGCCGCCTTTAGTTTTCCACATTTCTCTGGAACCCAATTCAGTTTCAGATTAGGTATAAACCTGGGAGCGACTTGGATCTGGAACGGGGCAAGTCTCGAACTCGTGTCCTCTGATTTAGTATCCAAACACCTTAACCACAAGACTACCGCGCTTTCAGTTATAACAAATAATTGCATCTAATACAATATATATAAGAAAATAATATGAAAAAATTGGAAGGAAGGTTTTTATTTATTAATGCATTAAAAATAAAGAAAATCATTTTTTCAGGTCCTTCAAATTGGAATATTTTAAAAGAATGAAATAATAATGAAACGTTATTTTTTAGACCATCCCTTTTGTTTCATTTTTTGAAGATATCCTAATTTGAAGAACCTAAAAAAATGATTTTCCTTATTTTTATTGCATTAATAATTAAAACCCTTCCTTCAAATTTTTTTTTTAGTATTTTCTTTTATAATTTTTAGTTATATTTGTGGTCGAATGCGAGCGCTAAAGGGAAACGAAAAAATCTGAACGGTTCAAATGTTATTTGAATAAAAAAGTAAAGGAGAATGAAATTTTTCGTTAAACGATTTTAGTTTTAAATAACGTGATTTTCTTAATAGTTAGAAATACTAATTAGTTGGATTTTTATTTGTACTTTTTTATTAGTCTTTTCCGACCTAAAACCCTATATATCTGCAACAAAATGATCAGAAGCAACGTCATCCTGAATTTTTTTCTCCGCACACATTCTACGGGTCATTTATCTGGATACAAATTTTCATTAAAATTCGCCTTATTGTTTTAAAGATATTAGCGTTTGACAATAACGCGTTCGAATGACGTAGTAATTTTTTTTTTTTTTTTTTTTTTTGGTAAAACTTACAAGTCCAGATTTATCTAGGTAAAAATTTTTAGGAAAACTGGCATTGCCGTTTCCCAGATTCTGGCATTTCAAGATTCGACAAGAATACAAATAAGAAGGTCAAGTTAAATAAAAGCTTTTAAAAATAAAGAAAAATAAACGTAAATATTAAACATTTTAAAATTGAATATTAAATAAAATATCTTAGGAACGTTTTCAGAGGGGGGGGGGGGGATATCATCCTAATTTCAGCTAGAATAGAGAAAAGAAAGACATAATAGTAATGCTGTTTTCATTCTGCCACTATGATATTGTCGCGGAACTATGACTACAATATAGTTTGTTTTTTTTTGTTTTTTTTTATCGTAGCAAAATAATGTTTGTATTGTGATTGAATAATATGAGTTGAATCGCATAATTTTGTAGGTAAATGTAGTATTAGTCGTTGCTTTGTGGTCCGGAGATTCTTACATTAGTAGATAGTGTTCGTAAAAAAACGTCAAATCGTTATGAATGTGGGCTTCTGGACAAAAAATGAGTCATGGTAACTTTATGAAAACGTTCAAAAATCAAATTTCTCCGTTTTCTTAAATTTTTCAACTTTTAGTGCACTTTAAAGAATTTCCTTCTTTAAACAAAACTTTTTACTTTTTTTTTTATTGTCTATTAAAATAATTAAAAAATAAATGGAACTGAAATTGCTGAATTCTTTTTGTACACTTATCCACTTTTTATTTTGATTTTTTATATTATTTTTAAAATTTTGCTGACTCATTAAATATAATTTATGTTGTTCCCTAAGCCTACGCTAATTTTATTGTTGCAATGTTATTTTTAGCTCTGAAAATTGCAAAAATAGAAAAAAGTCAGTAAACAGGAGTTTATAAATACGCTCTATAAAGCAATATCGCTGGCGAAAATCTGTCAACTACGCCAAATGTAAAGCTATTCAATAGCGGTAATATGACAAACCGACGAAATTTTAACACAGTATGAATGAAATCCGCTGACTTATACATTTTGTCGTTAATTCCATCCGATACCGACATTCTTGCTTGTTTATCATTACTTCCAGTTGGTAGATTACTGCGGTACTGTAGTTACGACCTCACAACTGAAGTATGAAAACTGCATAAAAATCATTGCGATTTATATCTCTCGTAAATTTAAACCGTGTATACTGCGTTTATGCTTTCTAATACTTCTTTGATTTCCTCTAAATTAGAGATAGGTGAGAATTCAGGTCTTGTTCATGTCCAAACAATATATATTATCATTGTTATATAGATTAATGTCACACTTATAATAACTTCCGTGATTTATGCTTTGTCTTCGAAACGCGTCGGGTAATTAAATATTATATAATTGTTCAGAATAGTGTGGTTTTAATTTTACTTATTATGCAATATATATTCTATATTTTACTTTATATTTGTTATTTCTTTTTCTTCTGAAGTACTAAAGATGCAGCATTCCCGAAAGGACGTTTTTGACACATTTCATTTAATATTAAATTTTAAGATGTTTGAATTTTTCATTATTTTTATTAACAAATTAACAAACAAAATGTATATCGGAACACAACTTTTCGGAAAATGTACTGTTAATTTAAAAAAAAAAAAAAAAAGCATATTTCAGACGCTGGCTACATAATCGTGGTTGAAACGTAATTGTAAAGCCAGTTTCCAAAACATATTGGTTATTTTTATTTTTATTTTAATTTATTATATATTACCTTAATCGTGACCGTTTTAGCCAGATTTAAAAATTAGTTTTCTCAACCTAACTGTTTTTATGAAAGTATGATTTTTTTTTATAATAGCACTGCGAAAAAATGTAAAAGAAATGCTTCCTGATACGATTCCGATAAGCCCCCCCCCCCCAAAAAGAAATAATACAATTATTATATTAATAATTAAAAAATAAGTTCTTCGCTCACCTTTTACACAACATATTGATTTTTAAAGTAATTATTTTTTATTTTTTTTGACAGTATTATATTATTTAACTTTAGAGGTGAAAACGCTAATAAATCTGAGAAATAGTTAAATAGTCAGGAAAAATTAATCTAAAAAATATCAATGACTCGAAAAAATACAAGTATTTTTGAAATTAGTAACGACGACGCTGATATTAAAGTCATCGCGTACTGGAATTTTGTACTTTCGTGAAAAATAAATTTATAGTCAAACGTTCAAATTCCAAGTTAATTTTAGTTCATCGAAAAATTGATATTAAAGATTTTTGAACGATCGTTTCGTAATTGTAATCGTATTCAACTTAATGCAGCGAAACAAGAAAAAGCCTTTTTCCCTAATATTACTAATTTAATTATATTTAATTAACGGAACACGTTTAGATCGGACGATAGTTCGGACACGGAAAACTGTAACTTAAATTTGTATCAAGATGACGCAAACGCGATGTTCCGTATTGCAAAGCAGAATCGTAAAGGTCGCTCAGTTACTATACATGAGAACGATATTAACGTTGAAGTTGCTGACGATGCGCTTTGCGAAGAAATTTATTCAGATCTCCCAACTCCGACTACCGTTGCTAGTGAAAAAGATTCGTTTAATTCGTTTAGAAGAAAAGATTTGGTTCGTACTAAATCGTGTTTACGCAATCTTTATTAACAATTATGAATACTATATAAATTTTTCATAGGCTCTTCACTACAATAACATTTAAAAACTGTGGAAAGTGTAATATTAGATACACCATCGTAATATGCGATATGAGGTTTCAATAAAAATTTTGTTCGCCTAGAACAGTTTACAACCAATTGGAAACTTTTCTTTTTAATACTGATGAGAGTTTGAAATTAAAAGTAGTAATGTACTTTCCTCAGACGCGTAGCAGCACCATATGTCGTACTTTCTGAGCGAAGTGTTAAAAGCCATAAGTGTTAATTAATTTTATGCTATAATTTAGATTCTGTCGTACAGTAGTTTAATATTTTTGATAATTACGGACTTGAACGCCATGACTTGAAATTTTAATAACGCGAAAATATAGTTTATATTATTTCTCCAAAAAAATGTGTGCAAAAATTAGGGTGCGTAAATTACGCGAGTAAATACGGTATATATACATATATATATATATGTGTGTGTGTGTATGTGGGGGTTGCGTGTGTGTGGATAAATACTTCGCGTTTAAATATTTAATTAGTAAAATTAAGTTTTGAAAAAAAAAAAAGAAAAGAAAATATTTCTTTAAAATTGAAGGTGTGTTTCTAAAATAGGTTGCTGCGACCACTATCAAATTAGGACAGATTGATATTATTGCACAGTCGATTGGCTTACATTCATTAATGAAACTACAGGTCGGTAATGTTTCTCTCGAAGAGTGCTTTTCCATTCCGTGGGATGAATTACAGGTAAGAAATCTCAATAGAAATGAATATTTCACAAGTTCCATTTTTATAGCATAACCTAATGAAATAAGCGTAAGCAATTCACACAAACAACGCCCGTCATAAGGAGGCTGTAATACATTGTAAGTAATCTCGGTACTATTGTACGTTTCAAATTTCTTATATCACACTGTTTGTTTTTTTTATAATCAGCTTTTTTATTTAATTGTATTTTGGTTATATTTTTTATTATATTTATCGCTTATCTTTACACAGAAAAAAATAGAATATTTTAGAAAAAATAACGATTTTTTTTTAATAACCGAAGAAAGTATAAAAAAGTCGATTTCATCTGTACCTATAAAATCAAATTTTAGATTTATTCACTCTTACGCAATAATGACTGGTTTGTCGGTTAAAATTAATAATTATTTTCACGTTAAAATCCGAAATTATCGTTTACTAATGTTATTATCATATAATAATGTATACCTAAAATTTCATTAATCGAATTTCTAATTTATTCCTGCAGCCGTTACTGTAAAAACTACTTTGATAAATTTCATGTCCTTGAAATGTTAACATTTTCTTTTTATATCAATTTTTTAAGTGGTTAATTTAAAAAAAAAAAATTACGTATATTTTTTTCAAATTGAAAAAATATTTCCAAAAAATAAATAAAATGAAGAATCAACGTAAATAAAGATACGTAATTCGTACGCGTCATTATTTGCAAAAATTTAACCCAAATTATCGTATTCCTATCCAACATTATCGTCAGTAATTTTTTTTCCAATCGGCGGCACATCTTTGTACTACATTATCCTTTCTCCGCTTTCTGTTTTGCGAATTTTTCCCCTCATCAACGCCGGAAGGCAGTTAAAAATTTTTATAAACTTTTCAGAATTGTTATAAAGTTGTTTTATTTATTATTTCTTTTTGTTTTTTAAACTATTTTTAATATTTTCTTTTTTGTTTGTTTTATGCATGCTCGTATTTACGCTTGTTCTCTGTTCCTTATCGTTGTGTTCATACTTTTATTATCAGGCACAGCTAAAGGTATAATATACATTTATTTTTTATTTATACTTAAGTGTAATGGATATTTTTGGATAACTTTTGTCATCCAGTTTAGTTGCATGTTCTTTTCTTAGCCTTTTTATGTTAATCGCTTTTAACGTTTCTTTTTATTATTATTATTATTATTTCAAACATTTAATAATTCTTTACAAATATTTAATTTTTAAACTATTTCGCCTAGAGGCGATGTAAAGTGTAACATCGTTTTCTTTTATTTCGGTCGTGTCAAAGTGATTTAACGGGGTTTGCGTGAGATTCTTAAAATCTGCTTCTGCCTGTGCAGAGGAACTTCACAGGTCACTAAAAATAAAATAAAAAATGCGAATGAATAATGCGTGTGCAGTAATTTATTTAAGTTTATAAATGGAGAATACAATGTTGATTAATCGAAGTTTTACATTGCGTGTTTCTGTAGATGAAACTTGACTTTAGTCTCATTTACACTCTAGTTACGTGCATAGTCACTGCAGTCAAAGTACTAGTAAGACAATTTGCCTCTTATAATGACAAACGATATAGCACTAGGGAAAGTTTTTTCTTGCGATGCCGATATTGTAGATGCATATATGAAATATATCGAAGTAACAAAATTCACACGTGTCATATTGATTCTGACTTCTGTTGCGAGGGGCGTAGGTGTTAAGGAGCAACATCAATCGTTTTTCTCATCGTAATGTTATGACGTAAAGAAAATTACAGCATTTCAATCCGAGCGTGTTTTATTTTTTTCACATTAATTATTACTATTCCGTCTTTCCTCTCTCCTGTTCTTTGGTCGGTTCGTGTTTTTTCCCTCGATCCTTTAGGCTTATTCTGTAGATTTTTCGTTGCGACTTGCAGATTACATTCTGGGTATTCTAAACTGTCTTTGAATTTATCTTCAGCAAACACACTTAATTCCCGCTCTATCTAATATATCAGTGTCATGGTTGATATTAACTATTTGCTGTTTAATTTCACAAGATTTGAATAAAGTGGAGTTTTTTAATGATTTGATGGCGCTCAAGATTTTCCTTCCTTATTGCATTCATCATTTGCTCTCTTACGGAAATCGAATCAAGATTATCATTTAAAAGTTTATTTCCAAAAATACTAATATTCTTATTTAAATTTACCATTGTTTTTTCTTTTTTTTCTGACAGCTTTGTTTATTACACTATTACCTCTTTGTTCCTTTCTTCGTATTTGGCTCCAATCTAGCAGAGTATGACGAATTTGGTTTAACTTTACTAATTATTTCATGTCTCGCTGTTCCATTATGTGGGTTCCTATGTAAGTATTAATCAGTTCGGGGTTAATTTAATTTATTAATTTATCTTACATTAATCATTTTATTTAGTGTAGTACAGGACAGCGTGCAAAAATTATAATATATATATATTTTTTTCTTCATTTGTTAAGAGATGGTGTTAGTATATATATATATATATATATATTAATAGAGTTCTAGGTATTGTGGGTAGAAAGTAAAAAAATTGAAATATTTAGTTATATTAACGAGGACAAGTCCATCATAAAGACCGCCTGATTGGAAACCAACCTTGTAGTCTCAGATTCGGTTTTGGATAGTGATAATAATAAAAATTGAATAGAAATAATCTTAAAAATCGTATATAAGAGGAAGTTCAGATTGCGTTATAAGATCGTACGCGTGGGAGGTAATGTTGTAGACATGTACTAACGAATTGCGATCATGTTACTTTATTGAATTTGCTTTGTGGATTACTCCATTTTACGTTCATGCATGTGTTATTGCTTGGAATATGGTTCACCTAGAATGGCGCAGAAGTACAACAAGTTGGATGTAACATTCGAGACTTGGAAAAAGAATGTTGCGCGGTGCAAACAAAGTCAAAAAGTTGCAACGGCTAAAGTAACTGCGCATTACTGTTTGAAATATTTTTATAACGGTTTATTTAGTGGTTATGCGAAATCTTCGTTACACCGAAGATACTTCTGAAGTTGATAAACGAGTGAGTGAAGAGTTTTCGGATCAAAAACGAAGTTTGATGTAATTAATTATACTGAGATAGTACGGCGAATGGGCTAATACATGTCCGATTGGCGTGATTAAACGACATGGAACAGAGGTAATAACTAAATCGATGACTACCTAGAAATTCCAATCGTTAATTATTACTTTTATTAATTTTTAACTGCGTCATTAAACCGTAATTCAAAAAATAAAAAATGTAATTGTTTGAATAATTTTTGATACCGCATTTTAAATATAAAGTATGTAAGGTCAATAGAATTTTAAAAGGATATAAAAAAACACCAGAAATTACAATAATCTAATCAACTTAAGAGGGGATGGAAGCTAAGTTATTTTTCATCACTTTAGGCATGCGTGAATTTTCATTTTTGATTTATTCTCAATTAAAAATATTTATTTTAAAAAAAAAGAAAGAAAAAAAGTATACGCTTTGTACGTGTACGTCTCGGAGACACCGTTCTACTTGCCAATCCTCATCGCCACGATTTATTATCATTGCTGATAGTGAAAATTATGCAAAAATAAAAGCGGAACAAAATACATGTATTTTCTAAAAAGAAAAAAATTGTTAATCTCTGCGCGCTTCTTTCTCCGACCTCCGAGCAACCTGTTCTCTTCAATAACGCGCAGGCATTAATTGAGTGTGTAATATTAATTCGGATCTAATTTTCCGAAAAAAAGTAAAAAACGATAAATTAAATTTTCTGAAGTATGCTTCAGTCTTGTCGATTCTTAGACGACATATTACGTACTTTATTCGCTTAATTAAATGAAGTGGGTGATGTTATGTGTAGTTTTTTTTGTAAGTGTATTTACATTTTTGTTTAACAGTGAATTTTCAATTTTTTTTTCTTGTTCGAGTTAAAATTCACCGTTGAGTTTTTCGAAATCGCTATGTCTACTTATGTGTTATTACAAGCCGGCCTAATGTTGCTTAGGAGGAAAGCGGAAAAAATGAAGTAAAATATGGATTTTGCAGTAAAATGTAATTAGTTCCCGTGGCTTCCTATTATAAATTAGAGATCATAATGGAAATCATTTGCTATGTTTTCTTCAAAATTTATCTAGATATCAAGAAAATTGTTGAAAAATTTTAAATTTCCTTGGAGTAGAACAGCAAATGAAAATGTTTAAAACTTTTCCTAAACAGGTTCTTCAATGTTACGCATTTATTCATTTTAATCATAAATTAATTACGCAAAAATGTAATGTGAATTAAAAGAAAAATTTTATTTATACTAAGAATAAAAAATTATGTTCGTTTTTAATTTTATGTTCTTCGAAGTAAAACTCCGGTAGACTTTCAAATTTCTATACGTGTGTGTGTGTGTGTGTGTGTTTGTATATATCATCATCATCATCACTATTTAATCTCACTCGAGTCCGAGTATGAGTTCTCCACTAAGATCTATGTTTAAAGCGTGTGTGAGAGACCAGTACAATGCGGTGCGTTGTTGTGAAATCACACAGTTGGCAGATTATATTTCGCTCTTAGGTATCATTCTTACCAGCAGGGTTATTCTTTTCTCTTATCGGCTTAACATCCGCTAATTTGGTCACTATTTCGGACCACACTCTACGATTTTGAGTGTAGCATTCCCAGGCGTCCCTCTTTGGGTTAATGTTAATTCTTTTCAAGTCGCTAACGGTGACATCTGCGAATCACAAACATGGTCTACCAATCGGACTTTTGCCATTGGCCAGAACGCCATATATTAATCTTTTTAGGATCCGATCGTCTTCCATCCGGAGGATATGTCCCAACCATTTCATGGGCTTTGTTGTCAGCAACTGATCAACCGAGTGGCAATTTGTTCTCACCAATATCTCTTCGTTTGATACATGATCAAACCATCTTCACCGGAGTATTCTTCGTAGTAACCTCTGATGACACGTGTCCAGTTTCCTAATCTGTTTCCTCGTTATTGGCCAAGACTCGCTTCCGTATAAAAGCACGGGTATAATCATCGCTTTGTAGACAATATATATATATATATATATATATAAAACTCGGTCGATTTCGCCAGAGCTAAGTCTTCTGTATTTCTCCTTACTGGTTCATTTGTAATGCTTATTTATTTTCATTGACTACATTATTCCTATCTTTTTATGAACTAGTAATAGATTAACTGTTTTTTTTGCAAAAATTGCACTAAACTAAAAACTACTTACAAATAGACTATTCTGACGGTAATCTACCATGTCAAATCACAACGTAACAAAGGAACATTTCAAACCCTCGGCGAAAGAATAACGTAGTTATTAATATATATATAGCCATCCAACAAAAATGTATAATTATTTGACCCCTAAATGCGGTCTGGAATTCACAATTCGATTATTTTCTGTATCAATTTGGATTACTAAGTGGTGATTTATAATGCCTCTTCTCCACGGTGTAGTATCTCGGATAAAACTTCACTTAATACGCAAGTTTTTAGTATTATCTTGCACGTTAAATGATTCGCTTTTCATACATATATAATTTCCCCCTTAATTAAAAACTGCATGTTTTATTATCATTTTATATATGTTATTTTATTTTTGGAAATGGCTTTTTTTTTATCTGCATGATTATCATCGCGGAACATTACTTTTAATTATTATTTATCATCTTTCAGTTTAACGGATAGTGGTCAAAAACAAAAAACAAAAAACAAAAAAACGGCGAATATTAATTTTTTGATTATACGTTACATAAGTGAAAATTAAAATCTATAAAGAATTTCGCGGTTTGTATTACTAAAATTAATATTAAAATGTTTCGGGAAAACAAAGTTACCGTTTGCAAGGTTTGTTAACAATTGGATTAAAAAAGGGTACGTCATGGGAATGCCAAACATTAATACGAGTATTCTAATGACGAATCGTAAAATAAACATGCCGGACACGTTAAGGTTTCGAACAGTGACGTGGTTTTACCGAAATCCGAATTTTAAGCGAAAATTATGTTGTTGTTGTTTAACGTGCCGTGTACTGCAACATTGGCCAGAGGCACGGGTGAATGGAGTTTAGATGTTATTAAGGATATTGGATAGTCTCAGAAATCTGAAGAGCAGCTGGACATTCTGTTCATTATTTTCAAGAATTTCAGATAGGGAACTGGACAGACGTAATTGGGACCGGAATAGATTGAATTTCGGGCAGACTACTAGAAGATGGCGAGTGGATAAGGGAACAGAGCAAAGGTCACAAGTAGGGGGATCTGAGTTATTTAATAAAAAGGAATGAGATAATCTTGCGTGGCCAATGCGCAGACGGCATAATATGACTTCTTCTTTACGGCTGGATCTTGATGAAGTACTCCAAATTTCAGTATTTGAGCGGATTGAACGCAATTTGTTCGAGGTAGGAACTTCATGCCAAATCTTCGACCATTTCTTTTTTAGCAGAGATTTGATTGTTATAGAAAAGTCCGATGATGGTACTGGTAAGTCTGGAATCGGGAGACATGAAGTGGCCTCTTTCGCTGCAAGATCCACCAGCTCCTTTCTTATGATGCCCTTGTGTCCCGGAATCCACGTGAAGGTGATACGAATCGAAGCGGTAGATATAACTGAGATTATATTTTTTGCAATGGGATTTTGTGATTTACTGCGTGTTTGCGATAGAGACGAAAGTGAAGAGAGAGAATCTGTGCAAATAAGAGAATCTTTGTTGTACTGTACTGATAGATCGACTGCAAGTTTTATGGCATATAGTTCTGTAGATGTAACTGAAAAGCTGTTTGGTAATGAATACCGTATTACGTCGGAATCATTTGTAAGTACTGCGCATCCAGCCCTGTCTGATTTAGATCCATCCGTGAATATGATTAAATGGTCGACGTAGTTCAACAGAGAAGTTCTTGGAATGCGCCTCTGATTGCCTCTGGTGTAGAGAGTTTTCCAACATGCAAGAGAGATAGGTCAGTGTGGGGCGAAAAGTTTGACCATGGTGGAAGAGTAGTAGGTGTTGAGTAGTAGATCTTCGGAAAACTATTGATCGATACGGAACTTAGTATTTCGGTTGCATATGGCATCATGTGAAATTTAGATGAAAACATCGGTGTGCGCCTGATGGATTGAAAGGCTGGACTCCGTGGAGAAGATATCACGTGGGTTAACAGATTAATAGAAAGCAGTTCACGGCGAAGATGAAGCGGCCACTCTCCGCTTTCGCATAGTAGGCTGATAGACGGCAAGGTGCGAAATGCTCCGGTCGCTAATCTGAGTGCTGCATGCTGTATGACATCTAGTCTTTTTAGTACAGCATTGGATGCTAGGGCGTAGACTGCGGCCCCGTATTCGAGTCTTGAACGTATAAGTGCGCGGATTCACATGTTACGATTAAAATATCTTTAGTTTCAGTTTGGTGTTTAACTTTTTAAAATTATTTTAGAACAAGTTTAATACGAGGGCACGCGATTGGCACGAAGTAAAATTCGATCAGAATTGCAACAATCCCGAGCCGTGGATCAAAGCCCGTTTTGAAAATGAAGTTTGTCCTCCGTGTCCGATTCCTAACACAAATACGAACGTAACGCATTGGAGAAACGCCCGGGCGACGGCCACTGTCGATGACTTACAGCTGAATCTTGGAAAGCCTACAATCAAAAGTTTCTCCGAATTCATCGAGCCATCCACTAAAGACGAATACGACGATAAACCAGTCGAATTGGAGGTAATAACGTTCCGGTTAAAAAGTTAATAAGCACATACTTTTTAGCACGTTTTAATCTCTAGAATGTCCATCCTGTGTAGAATATAATCTCATTTTACCATTTTACATATTTTTTTCGGAAGCCCCTGTGAATATTCGACTGTGCAGATCTCTTTATTTAAATTCGCTGTATAATAATTTTGCAATTTTTGATATGACTTTTTGAAAAGTCATATTCCTTCCAAGATAATGTTTTCGTGTGACTAAATATTTGGCCATCTTACGTTAGATGGGCCTCTTACAATTTCAGTTCTTCAGTTTATCATATTTGTATATTCTTGCATAAATACACAATTGTATACGTTCTGGAACGGCAGTTTTTATCAATTTAAAGCGGAGAGAATGAGAATCAAATTTAGAGCAGATGGTGGATATTTATAAAGCGTAAAGAGTACCACAGGCATTTCGGTTGAAAAAAGATAAGACTTTTAGGATATTCAAACGTTTTAGCGTAGATGAATGGAGATAATTGATATGCTTTGAGAATGATAATCGACTGCTAAGATGGATTTCGAAGTACCGAAAGAAAGTAACAAAGGATAACACGGCAGATTGTTAATAGATATGTTGATTAACGCTGATTTATAGGGACGATAAGTACGAGGTACTTTCCAGAATAGATAAGGAATCCTATAACTTATGATAAGCATATAGAACATTAAAAGCGGTGGAATAAAGAAGAATGTCGCCAGTAAAGAATAAAGTGGAAGGTATAGTAAAGGAGAAACGAAAAGTAGTTTAAGGGAATAAATGTTAAAGAAAGTAGGACCAGACAAGAACCTTATGGGAGACCGCGAAAAGCCGTTTGTTCGAAGCTGAGAAGGAGAATGATCTGAAACGGAATGTTTCTATTATTTTGGAAGAATTCATATTTATGAAAGCGAAGTGGAAGGTAAAGAGATAATTTTACTTCGGAGAATTGGAAAATGAATTATCGAAGCGCTAAAAACGTCGACAAAGATGGCCAGTGTGAACTTCTTTTCGATAAAATACTTACAGGTCACAATCAGAAAGGCTACGGCCATTGCGAAATCCATACACGTTGTATTAGGCAATACATTGGTATTTTCCAGTCACTAAATAAGGCGCCTGTTAGTTTAGAATAGTTTCTTAAGACAACTTGCGAGGCAGATAAACCGGAAGAACGAGGAATTTTCGTCGGCAGGAATAGAAATGATGATAAAGGAATTCCACAAAGGTGGAGTAGCATTGAAGAAAGGAATTAAAAATATGTCCAGAGAGACTTTGTAGAACACCGTTTGAGAAGATTGTTATGGATCAGATGAGAGATCCTCTCCATCTTCAAGATGAGTTAGTATTTTTTCAGACAGAAGCACAGAGCTCGCCCAGACAAGTGAAGTTAAGAAGTGTGAACATAAATTTGAAATGTGAGAAACAGAATGAACTTCATCGCCATTAGGGGAACATAAGAAGAAGCGAGCAACTCAATGTCTTCTAATATTTTAATTTGTCTGATTATGTAACGGTGAAAATTATATTTAGTCTGATTCAATTATTAATGGGACCGTCAAAATGGCAACCGGTTGGTTGGCTTCACGTGTTCGCTGAAATCAATGATCGGTTCGTAAGTAGATTTCCTGCTCAAACTCTTTACTGATTCTCCTGTCGTTCCTATCATGATTTCTGGACCGATTTTTATTCTTCCGTCTTTTCAAATTCCCATTTTTTCTAACTTTCTACACAGCCATCTCCTCCCTTTTCTCGATTCAATCTTTTCCCTAACGTTAGCCGTTCTATAATTTCCCCTATAGTTCACCCACGGTTTAAAGTTATAACTTTTTTTTTCATTTCTCTCTTGTTCAATCGTCTTTGTGTCCTTTTGACGCCCCAGAACTGATGTGATGTAGATCCCATCTTATTCGAATGTCCCTTTATTTCCTTAGAACGTGCGACCCATTATTCGAATTTTCCAAGTTTTGCCTCTCCACTCCTTATAGTATCTATGTTGCTCTCCCCTCTCTTAACGCAGTCCTTTTGTTAGCCTCCTTTATTTCCTTAATTTCAAATCTTTCCTAATAAAACTAACAGTTCTCGCATTGAGTAAGCTAAAAAAAATTTAAAAAAAAAAAGAGGCGGTGTACGAGGTGTAATCAAAAAGTAACGAGAATTTTTAATTTCTTCAAAAAGTACCTAATCTTCAATGTTTATTCATAGTCCCTTCAAAGGATTACCTCTTTGATATTTTATGCATTTTTGCTACACCGTAATTCCCAGTCTTTCGGAAGCAACACTGCCCAAAACGTCTTTTTCAGGTTTGGTATCTCGCTCTGCGATTTCGCCTTTATCTCATATCTATTGTTGAACAACGTTATCCTTTTTAAGTGTGTCTCCTTGGAGTTTGGGAAATGGGAAAAAGACGTCTGGAGAATAGATCGGTTGCTGCACCGTAACGATGTTATGCTACCACGAACTGTTTGATAAGCAAATATGCGCCGGTGTGTTATCGAGGTACAAAATGCACCAGCTGTTTCCCCGAAGTTCGGGTCGTTGACTATCTCACGCACGTTGCGTAAAAATTGTAAATAGCACTCCTTATTGACTGTGTACGTACGATTAGTCGGTAAAAATTCGTAATAAACTATTCCATTCCAGTCAAAGCGTGCGCAATTACAAAATTCTCGTTGCTTTGTGATCGCATATCGCATTATAGCTTGTAGAACGGCACGCGAGATGTTTGGAAATTATTTATCAGCTTGCGTAAAATATTAAACCTCAATTATGTTATATTATTTTTTGTAATAATGGTGTGGAATCGACGTTCTTATTAACACCGGACAATTCGTTTGTTTAGGCTTTCATAAATAACGTTAGGATAGTCATTAGAGAGGAACTTGCCGAGATGAAGTCGGATTATTCAAAGCCAGCAGCGATTTTGTTAAAAAGACTGAAAGTTTTTCGTAGTGAATCAGGCGCGATTGTCATTGAACCGATGCCGTCAGAAAGCGCGGACGATAAGGATATTCATAAAAAGCAGGACGGTACCGATTCGTCTTCGTCATCGTCCGAATGCCAAATGTTAAAAGAGGAAATAACGTTACTACGCAAAAGACTACAGGCTATGCAGTACTTAAGTGAAGAAAATTGCAGTTTACGACAATATCAGGAAGAAACCAGAATATTAAGGTTGCGTATATGTTTTTTTTTTTTTGTTTTCGTTAACCTTCCCTGTATGTAAACACTTATTAGGCGGAATTTATTGTAACCGGGACAATGATATGTTTTTGAAGGTGGTGGATCAGAGCGGAAAACACTAATCAAACAAATTTGCGTAAGTGTGTGTGTGTGTGCGCGCGCGCGCATGAATGTATGGGTACGCATTTAAATATGTAGTGACATGTAAACGAATGATGTGCTATTTACTTTCGATCCATGCCATTCGATGCCTTTCGACGTAAACCCGTGACCATCAGATTTTAGACAAATTTTGGCGCCGGGGTTTTCGAATAATTAAAAATAAAAAAAAAAAAAAAAAAATGTGGAGCATAGTTGTTTAGTTAACGAAGCTGAATACGACGTCAGTTCGTGCGGCTTAGCACAAAGTTAAATATAGTTTGTTTTTTTTTAATTAGTTTTTTTTTATAAGTTTGAGCTGTCTACGCATACATGTGACGCATAATCGGTAAGTTATTGATGTAGCCTTTATCGGTCACAACAAGTTGCCACTCGCTTTCAGTTTTACGATTCAATTTATATAATAGAAACACACTATGGCGTTATCGCGCACCGCTAAAACCGTGGTTACATTGGATCAGAATTCGTACAAAAAATTGGTCGTACAAAATCGTACGAATTCTTACGACTTGGTCTGAAAGGAACAAACGTGTACAGAATTACGCGCGCGGTTATATTGCTTGCATTTTTTTCGTACGAATTATTACGAAATCGTATGACCAGTTTCATACGACTAATATATTTTGTTTTTTCATCAAAATTCGTACGAAGTTTATATTACAGTGCCCGTTTTTTTTTTTATTTTTGTGTATTGTAAAATATGAATTGTGAAAAAATAATCAGTCGAGTTGAAGAAAGAATATCAGATGTCACACACACTGATAAATGGTTTCATTTTACCAAAACCTTCGAACAAATTATAAAAAAAGAACGCGTAATGTAACTACTGCCTTTTCGACCGACGATCCCTTAGAAAAAGAAAAAAAAAAAAAGAGAAAAAAAAAACCTGTCTCCTATAAATTCACTGTTCGTACAAACGACATCGCAAGTAATGTAACCCCACCTCATTCGTACGAAATTTTCTTACGATTTCGCATGATTTCGTACGACCAATTTTTCGTACGAATTCTGATCCAATGTAACTGCGGTCTAAGAAGAGTATCTGAGGACCGGCTTGGTTTCTCTCTTTTTTTTTTCTTTTTTTTATTTCCTCTTTAAAACTATTCATTACCTCTTTTTTAATTAAATACGATCCTGAAGGTACAGAAAACGGAACAAATTTAAAGACACGAGTTTACAATTTATATTTTAAAATTTTGCAAATCGTCCGTAAAATTATGCTATAATCAAAAAGATCGAAAATCGACAATATCTTAAAATCGAAGATACTTTGTACAAAAATTATCAGCTTGTTAAATTGATAATAGCTATTATAGATGCGGTTAAAATTCATTCATAGGTTGCCTACCATATTGAAAAAGTGTCTATAATCAGTTAATATATTATGTGGTGGCGGTGCGTGTAGTTTTTAAAGAATTGGCAAAATCAATCCTTTTCACCGACTAAAAATAGGTTTTTTTTTTTTTGTTTTTTTTTTTTTGTTTTCAGATTAATTAAAAATATCAGTTTCAATTTCATCATCTGTCTGTCCGAAAGCGAAATATTTCAATAATTAGTATTTAATCTGTAATGGCCCTTCGTTAAAAATTGGAATTATTTCAGGTTATTTGAAATGAGCACGTGTAAAATACTTCTGACGTAAAAGAAAAAGCACAGGTTTTGAACCAAGAAAATTTTAAGTTCATTTTTAATACTTCATTAGTACACGCATCAACTTAGTAAACTTATTTTTCTCAATTAGTAAAAAATATTTAAGAATGAGAAAATTATATTTAAACTTAAACTTAAACAGAAGTATTTGAAAAATAAAAGCAAAATTTTAAAATTACATAACGGTTGCCGGCCCCGATTAAAATCCATATCAGACTTTACTCTAGTTTATGTATCTTTCTAGTCCACCATATTCGTCTATTGTTTTCGGTAAAAACCGCGTCACAATTTTTTCCATTGGCGTTTCGAATAATATTACTTTATTTATCATCAGAACAAAACATTCGAGCTGGACTACGAAAAGCCTACTCCTTAAATAAATATCCAACATTTGCGAATGTGCATCCGATTGGTTACTGGTTTTTCGTTAAGTTGACCAATCACCGTCTTCCAATTTGAACCGATTTTTAAGCCGTCATCTCTGTTAAAATTTTTCTAATGTTTTCCGATTTCAATCGCTTCTCTAATTATTAACCGCTTATTTTCGATCCTCGCTAATTTTTTTTTTTTGTGCCGCGAAACTTCATATTCGTGTGGTCTAAATTTCGCGGGACAAACTGGAAAGGTTGTACACGTAAGAATAAAAAAACACGAAGCAGATTGCCGACACAAATGAGTGGAAAATCCGTGGTAGCCGAAACTAGTGATGGCCCAAAAATCGCAGCGCTGCTTTTTTGTCACTGCTTCGACAAATGAGGAGTTGCGATTTAGAGCAGTGATCTGAAAAACACTGCTCAATGCCCCGGCTATTACTCCGGCGACAATAGCTCTGAATACTGCTCCAATGACAATTGCTCTGGCTATTACTCCGCGTCAATTGCTCTGAATACTGCTCCAATGACAATTGCTCCGACTACTGCTCCAGTGACAATTGCTCCGAAGAGCAACGAATAGGAAAACGGTGTTAACTCTTCTGTTGACTGTTCCACTACCTCTTCTCATCCAGACGCACTGCACACACATACACACATCAAAACACATAGCCATACGAAATATGCGCCACTATTGGCGCTGCACGTTTTTTTCTGTCATACAATTTTCTTCATAATCACGTTTCATCTTATTTTCTGAAAATTAAAATGAACGATATATGAACGATTTAGACTTTATCGTAAACATTACCGCATCCATGCTTTTTTTCACTATTTTTACGTGTGTCATTGTTTTTTGCTTTTTTTTTTTTTTCATTACCATTATAGATACGTACAATGTATGTTTATAAAACAAATACAATTTCTAATATTAAATAATTAATTTTTTATCCTAGAAAAGATTTTGCTTTAATATTATTTTAAATTCTTAAAAGTTTCCTATCATTAAACAAGACGCAAGTATAAATATTAGAAAGAGTCAGTTTTTAATATTTTTTTTTTTTTTTTTGCATTAAAATGCGTTATATGATTTACATTTATTTCTATTCCTTAAAAATATTTGTATTTTTAATTTCATTGTAAAACATAGTTTCTTCAAATTAAAAATGTGGGGTGCAGTAAACAAAAGTGATAAAAAAATTTTTAATTTTTACATAGTCGCGAATTTATAAATCTTTCTATAACAATGTTTTTAATTATGGAAAAACATATTAATCTTCATTATCTATTAATCAAACGTTTATGTCAGTTGTGAGGATAAACATAATAATTTTGTTTTGGAGCAACTGCTCCGGAGGAGCAGCAAAAAATCACTGCTCATTTTGAAGAACTGTTCCGGGCGGAGCTGCTCTGATAAATCAGTTGCCGGACACATCTCTACAACAATCACAACACGAAAAGAAGTATCGCGCACAAAAATATTAGCGAGGATCGAAAATAAGCGGTTAATAATTAGAGAAGCGATTGAAATCGAAAAACATTAAAAAATTTTTACAGAGATGACGGCTTAAAATCGATTCAAATTGGAAGATGGTGATTGGTCAACTTAATGAAAAACCAGTAATTAGCCAATCGGATGCATATCTAGAAGTGTTAAGTATTTATTTAAGGAGTGGGTTTTTCGTAATCTAGGTCATTTTGTTCAGACGATGAATAAAGTAATGTTATTCGAAACATCTATTGCGACGCGGTTTTTATCGAAAATAATAGACGAATGGTAAATCAGAAAAGCCGCGAAAGTTCAAAATGAATCGGTTTTTTAAAATTATAATAGGCAATTTTAGTTGCAAAATAGTATATAATCGAAATAACCCTACATACATAATAATAAATTATCGCGTTGCTCAACCGAGATCTCTTACTAGAGTCTGTTGGTGCTATTTTACCGGCCAAATTTTTAATAATTCAATCGAATTGTTCTTTTTATGTGTTTTTTTGTTTTGCTCTTTTTTTTTCCCCCGCGAGAAAGAGAATTAACTAGATTACAAATTAATTTCAGATCGTGTTTAAACGCGGCTCAGGAAGAGATTTCAGTTCTCTTAGACGAGAAACGTTCCTTACTGAATTATACGAAAAGCATCAAGAACAGTTCCGGTTTTTCGGAGAATTTGTCTTTTAAAAGGAGTTAGCATACGTGTTGGTGTTTTGTTTGCAATTGTGTAAACAAAAGGTCACCGGTATGAAATATCGTCTCAAACGTAGTCATCTTTTCTTCTTTTAGTTCCGAAATATTTTCTTTTTTACCTTCACTCGACGACAGTTTCGACGATTATTAAATTATTGTTATTTATAAATTTTCTAGAAAATATAACGAAACGAGTGACACAGTATTAACAGACGCGTTCGTATTATTTAGTAACACCTTAACTTTTATTATTGTGATTTCAATTTATTGTGATTATATTTTTAAATATATTACGTTCCATGAATATTTTTCGTTAATTAAGTTAAATTTTAAGGCGTCCTGTGTAATCAAAGACGCGTTTGATATACTGCCGCACGTAATATTTTGATAAATTTTAAGAACTAACCTGAGTGTCCGAGTTTTTTGTTTCTTTTTCTGAACGTCATGTAGCAAAATACAGAGAACAAAAGTTGGAACAATTACATCACACAGATAAGAGTTGTTTGCATTTATCTCTGAAATCGATTTTTTTTCTTTTAATTTTAATCTTAATATTGTTTGAATTTTATTTAAAAGAAGAAAAAAAAAGAAAGCATAACTGACTTCTATTATTATTATTGTTGTTTTGTGCTAGCGCTATTATCATTATAATTATTAAGTCTCTTGTAAGTTAAAAAAAAAAAAAACAAACAAAAAAAACCAAAAAAAAAAAAAGCTATTGTTAATACAATTACATATGAAAGATAAATAAATGATTAAAAAGTTAGTAAAGCAGCTAAAAAATAATGGTTCCGCGCTACATTTTAAATCTTCCGTTTCGCTACGGTGTTTTTTAAAATGTTTTTAAAATAATTCACGACAGTGAAACGTAAAATTTCCTCTTTGACGACCAATGGTAGTACGCTTTCGTAAATAATTTTTTAACCAGTGTGCCGCAGTTTGTACACATACCTTGACAACAACGTTCCTAGACTATAATATTCAATTTCGATCATGGTGTCACTGGCGAAACCCGGATAGTAGTATGATCTCACACCGTAACTAAATTAAATAGGTCGTTCTCGCGGATTTGTCGATTGACTCCAGAGCAACAATCGTCTCGCCAAAAAAGTTTTGCGACCTACGGAAATTCGATTACCTTAATTTCCGATCAAAAGAGAAAATTAAAGAACGCACCGCATGTAACATCAACGGAAAATTGATTTTTAAATGCTCGAGTGTGTTAAAGTTAACGGAAGAAAAGAAAATATTACTTATATTTTTGATGAATGAACTTCACGCAGTGGTGGCTACAAGTTTATTATTACGATAATTATAGTAACAATTTTTTGCTGACTACTATTACTATAGACCGGGTATAATTTTTAAGACTATTGCGTTAAAGCATAATAATACGCTCAATGTTAGTATTAATCTAGTTGTTAACTTTTTTCCTATTTCTTTTTCCTTTTAATATGTTTTTCGATGATTTATTTTTTACAAGGTGATACGAATCGAAAGAATGCGAATTACACCGCGCTAATTCTCTGTGTCAACGGGAGCCACGCTATATCGTGCGTGTGCTCTCTTCGCATTAGATAACCTTGAAATTTTGCAGTGTCGAAATTGTATTTTTATTTAAAATTTATTAAGTCGGTTAAACATTTCTTCGTAACAAAAAATTTTTATAATTTAACCTTTGATAATATAATTTTCAGGATTTCGAGATCACCTTGTACTGTTCAAGCGAAAACGTGTTTTTATGTTACCATTTTTTAAATCACCGTAAAAGTATTTTCACTTGTTTTACCTTATTTTCAATTATTCATTATTTTTCTTTTCTATTTTTCTTGTAATGATTTCTTCTTTCTTTCTTCTTTTATCAATTATTATTATTGTCGTTTAATATAAATTCTTCCATTTTTATGAATTTTTACCTTTATTTAATACACGTGTTTTATTTTTATTTTTTTGTTTTTTTTTTTTTGTTATATAATATATACGTTTCGTTATAGTTTGTTTTTTTATTTCTTTACACGTTGAATATTGATTTTTAAAATGGAAAAACAACGTGCATTAAAATGCTCGCAATAAAACTCTGACTGCACAGAGCATAAAAATAAAAGAGAAAAATATTTTCATCCGTATCACAAAACTTTTTTAAATTCCGGAAACTTGTACAACTCTAGTCATGATGTAGCTAATACCTTTTTTTTTTTTTATTTGGATTAAAGAATATTAAACTGCAGTGGATAGAGGTGGTCATGAATAATACAGAGTTACTCTTCAGTCGTATTGCTCGATTCCGACCGTCGTGACTACCCCTCCTATTCGTACACATTCTAGCTGTACAAACTAGGCAAGGCCGTGTCCACGGGGGGGTTAACCCCCCCATGAGAACTGAAATAGTTATTATGAATACACAAAAATCTGAAAAAAATCACAAATTTAAAATAAATATTGATGATTTTTTAGGGTATTCTTAACCACCTTTAAAAGAAAAAAGAAAAAATATGCTTAATATTTTTAGGTACTTCATTAATATCTTATGCAAAATTTTTTATTATGAGTATAATTAATAACATATGTAATTTTTATTAATGTTCATATACGGGGTACTTCATTTATGTGAATTATTAATATATAAATCGAAATGGTGGAAATTATTAATAGTACGAATATTAGTGAAAAATGTATTGTTATTTATAAAAGAAATATGGAAAGAAAATTACCCCCCCCCCCCCCCCCCCCCCAAATTGTGGGCACGGGCCTGAGACTAGGTAATGCTCATGACAATTGTTATATGCAACGTGAATGTACACGCAAGCACTACGAGACCTAAATGACATCAAAGCAATAATATTTATCAACTTTGTCTATTGTATGTTTCATTTCCTAAATCTTGTGTGTGACACTTAAATAACGCCCCGAAGTATTTGAAAAAATTTGAGATTTTCGGAATATGAATGAGACCGAAGCATAAATCCGTTTTAAGATTCTATACCGTGTCTTTTTTTTTTTTTTTTTTTTTTTTTTTTGGGAACAAAGTTCTTTAACACGGGCTACCTAAATGGCGAAATCGTCACGTAACAGTATGAGCTGCGAGTATTGTGTAAGCGGCCGCACGAAACGCGATTGTTTCTTCCACAAAGATTATTGTTTCATTCCAGGAAAACCGTAAGGAACTTCGTTCCTGACTGGGGTCCTATAATCGCACACATTATTTTTTCCATTCTCTTTATTTCCAACTGCAATATATAAAACAAGTATCGTTCTCGATAACTTTAATTTTTGCAAAATATTATTAAATTCAGATCTCATCCAATTATTAACACTGTGTAGTACATCTAGAAACAGCGTTTGTTAATTAAGTATTAACAAAAAAATTAATGAATAATTACAGAAATAACAATTATTCGGTATTTATTTTACTAATTTAATCGACTTGCAACGGTTTCTAAAAGCCGGGTAAGAATTTTTCGATTTCATTAATGCAACAGAAAAGTATCGATTAATTTGTTGAATATCAAATAAAAATCAATAACTTACGAGTGGTTTGACTTATAAACTTCAAAATTATCTATAACTGCAAGCTATCCGATTACCTAGGGTAGCAAAAAACCAAAAAAACCGTCAAAAGTGAAATTTAAAACGACATCAAAAGTCACCCTAAAAAAATTCATAACTATCATCACTAGATAATCCTTTAAAAGTGAAACTGAAAATATAAAACAAAACGTAGAAGCTCTTTCATAAAATCAAAAAATTACGGTTAAAAAATACGATTTGAGTTTTATATACAAATAATAATTGATTTTCAATCATTTATTCACGTTGTAATTGGTTAAAAAATTTAAAAATTATTTCAATATTAAATCAAATAGGCAGAAGTAAATAAAAATTGAAAATTTGAAAGCATCGTATATCAGCAAAATTGGTTTATTAAAGATTTCTCTCTATATAAATATAAGTCGATATATAATACGAGGACGGAGTTTAAATTGTTCGTGCAGTATTGGAAAAACGGCAAACAGTGCAAAACTACTAATCAGCCTGTTCAGAACCAACCTCAAGGACAGAGAGCTTTGATAAAGTTGCATTAATTATAAATTCCAAAAATACGATATTACCGCGTGGTCAATTGAGCATGGCTCTGTCACGATGTAGATGTAAATGTGGAATTAGACACTATGCAGCGGAACATTGTATAGCATTTGACAAAGCTTTGCGATAAAATCTCTATATATTAAAAAAGTTTTCATTTCTTTCCTTGTTTTATTTTTTTGTTGGCATTGTAATTTGGTTTAGAAATTTAAAAATTATTTTAATATTGACGAAATAAACGGAAATAATTAAAAACTGACAAAGGGAACATCAAAAGTGCGGCCACCGATTTGATCGAATTTTCTGCAGATGGCAGCATATTCGGTAAAAAGCGAAAACTAATTTCACCGTGTTTTTTTTATTAGTCCGTGAAACATGAGAAAAAAGCGTCTAAAGTTAGCGAGCTGGCGTACACGTGGTGTTATCAAAAAGGAACGAGAATTTTGCAATTTCGCGCGCCTTGACTGGAGTGGAATAGTTCATTATGAATTTTTACCGACCGATGATACGTACACAGTCAATAAGAAGTACTACTTACAAGTTTTACGCAACTTGCGTGAGGTAGTCAACGTTCCGAACTTTAGAGAAACAGCTGGTGCATTTTGCATCACGATAACACACCGACGCATATTTGTTTATCCAACAGTTCGTGGTATCATAACATCGTTACAGTGCAGCAACCGATCTATTCTCCGGACGTCTTTTTCCTATTTCTCAAACTCAAGAAGACACACTTAAAAAGGACAACGTTTTTCAACAATAGATATGAGATAAAGGCGAAATCGTAGAGCGAGATACCAAGCCTAAAAAGGCGTTCCGACAGTGTTGCTTCCGAAAGACAGAGAATTACGGTGCAGCAAAAATGCGTAAAATATCAAAGAGGTAATCTTTCGACGGGACCATGGAACAAACATTGAAGACTTTTTTTTCCTCATCACAACTGACCAACTTTAGTGGTCATTTAGCGATCAATTTAATAGGATAAAGAATGTTTTGTGGAGGGGCAGTACTCAATAGTACTCCTTCTAAACTTTATAATGGTTCGGCAAGATCTAAAGGCTTATTTCGCCACAGTCTGTGTATTTCACCGGAGTTATCCAGCAAATTGGGAGCATGGGGATTCATGCGAGTGCTAAGTTGGACGGCATGTTTATTTGCTTGTCTTTTGATTTCATCCTCCACAAACATGACGTTTAAGTCATTATGGAGGGAACAATATGAGACGTACCAGAGGGCTGCAGTAATGGTTCTTAGTAGCCTATTTCGATATCGCCATATTTTCCATAAGTTAGATGTTTTTGCGCAGCTCCGCAGCTACAGCCAGATCGGTTTTAAATCTATTTTATATAATAGAGTTTTATTTTCTAACGACAACCCCGATCTCTCAGCTAACAGCCATGGTTCTAGTTTTAAACCTGAAATGCTCGATTTTTTCCGAATATGAGTATCCCAAGTCGGCCTAGCGTCGAAGTGCATACCTAAATATTTTACGCTACTGGCACATTTGGTATTACGACGTTATTTATTTTGATTGGCAGGCGTTCAATTTTTTGATTTGTTAATGAAATATACGTCGACTTACTTTCATTGACTACTTGCACCATCGTTTTAGCCAAGTCTCTACATGCCCAAATGACAGCTACAGTTTTTCTGTGGCTATGTTTTCACACTTATCCACGGTCAAGATGGCTACGTCATCAGCGTACAGAGCTACGTCTGTATTACTCAGCGTCGGGAAATCGGACGTGTCGATTAAGTATAATATTGGACCCAGAACGCTCCCCTGCGGGACCCCGGCCTCTTGTATATTCGATTTAAATAGTAGACAGAAGTGAGGAAGCACAAGTTTAAGGTTATACAACAATCCCTGATGCTACACCCTATTGAAAGCCTGCTGGACATCCAGAATATTCTTATTTTCCAAGCTATTTTCAATACCCTTCGATAGTCTGTGAACCTGTTCTATAGCGTTGTGATGCTTACGAAAACCAAATTGAAAATCGGGAATAATTGTATTAGTAGATAATGTTGGAAACAACCGGTTTAAAATATTAACTTTTCCAGTATCTTTGAGAGGACAGGAAGCAACGAGACAGGTCTATATGACGAGACGACTTCAAACGGTTTGCCAGGTTTCGGTATAAGAATTATCTGCGAAAACTTGCAACCCAATGGAAAATATTGGTTACGAAAGACGGCGTTATATATTTGTGTTACAAGTACAATACTTTTACGTGGTAACTCATTTAAAAGCTCCGCTGTGATTAAGTCAAATCCTTCCGTTTCATATTTTTGAAGAATTGTATTTCACTAGGGGGGCAGTCGGTGTTGTTATAGGTAGACTTGTGTGCAGCGGTTTTTCCAGGAATTCGAGGCTATCTGTGGAGTCAGCAGCTTGAGGATTCGGTGTAAATACTCCGTGAAAATAATTGGCAGAAAGCGCCGCTTTATCAAAGTTAGTACGAGCCCAACTACCCCGTCAGGTTTTTGTATTGGCGGAATACGCATAGTTGGCCGTTGAAAACGTTTAGTCGCTTTCCATATAGTGAGTAATCGTCGTTTTTGGTCGGCGGCGACAAACTCGACAGGAATGTTGCTAGCGTTTCATTTTTATTTTCTCGCAGTACTTTACGCAGTTGCTTAGTTTTTTTATTTAGTTTCGTTTTAATAGCCGGATTTCTCATCGCATTCCAGGTTTTTCGTAATTTCTTCCTTTCACGCATTTGTGTTAGTATGTTTCGGGATACTATTAGACCCCTTGGAAGATGGCTAGTTACACAGCATTTTGTATAGTTTTGGTTAAGTTTCGTACCGCTTGATCAATGTCGTAATTACTTTTCAGCGGTATATTTAAACTTACGTTAGTCCCTAGATATTGTTTAAGAGAGGGAATAGGTGTAGTAGGACGGCGTTTTTGCAGTGATTTTCATAAATTTTTTTAACACACAATAAATTTATATATAATTTATTAATATTGCGAGGTGGTCACTTTATAAGTGCATATATACTTAAGAATATATATTGTGAAATTTTCAAATTTTCCCTCGAAAATTAACGGAGATATCAGCTGCAGCACATTGTAGGTCCCCATCCGACTGAGCAGTTTGTGTACATCTTGGAGGTCGCAATTTTCATCCGAAAGCAATTGCGCAAAGAATATACTTTTTCTATACATGTCTCTTCTATGTGAACCTCACTCCCCTCAAAAAAATTGAAAATTAGTAGTTTTCAGAGGAGAGTGAACATAAAGCATGATCTTTTACCATTTTTTTCTACCTTTTTTTTTTTTTTACAATAAAAAACGTACTTTAAGTAAAGATATCGTTTAGGATTTAGGATCAAATAGAGCGTATCCATATATATAAAGAAACTATATGTCAAATAGTAAATCAATTGATTAAAAACTTTTTAAACTAGAGTGTACACAAATTCGAAAAAAGTGGTTTCGAGAAAAACGCGTTTGAAAACAAAGCTTCGACCCTTTATTAACGAAGGACACTCACTTAATCGGTTATAACTTTTGAACGAATTGGAATTTTGTTTTGAAATTTTAAGAGCATATTTTTGAATAGTTTTACAAGCGATTTATGAAAAAATAAATAATTGAATTTTTTGAAACCTCTACACCTATCCCCCCCCCCACCTTAAATAAAGGCCAGTTGTCTTTTTTTTATTGATAAGGTATGGCCTTAGGTGTTTTTGTCATTGACGAAATGCTCACCGTTAATATAACCGAGGAGTGGTCTGACTAGATCGAAACAAGAGTCTGCTCTCATATATAAAGATGGCATTCCTTTTGTTACAAAAAAAACGAGTAGACAGGGTTTTTCCTGCGATCCTGAGGTCATTAGGTAGGCTCGCCCCCCAAGAAGTAACCTACATTCTGGCTAGAAGTGAATTTTTCCACAATTTTTCCTCTGGGATTATCCAAGCGAGAGGGTTTGCGAATTTTTGAATTCCAGTCTCTACCGGATATAAATTTCTTTCCTAATGACCCAAAATATTTAACGAATAGATTTTCATCTAGTCGCTCATTTCGAAAGCAATATACGGCGGAAATAGCGACAATTTCGTTAAATAAGTATAATTTACCGTACAAGCTTCTATTCGCTTTTCAAAAAAATTCTTCTTCTCATACTGCTTGATGGTTTTTTTTTTAATAATAGTTGAGCTACCGCCGCGAGCTTTGTTATCTGACCTAAGGCAGCTGTACACATCGTAATTGGCAATGTTGAAAACTGTTTTATTTGTTTGAAAATTAGGTAATATTTTTTGAAAAAATTAAAAATTCCCGTTACTTTTTGATCACACATTGTATTAGCTCGCGAACTGTAGAAACGATTTTCTCGTGTTTCACGGGCTGATACAAAAAAACGGTGAAATTCATTTTTGTTGTTTACCGAATATACACCTACCGAATGGAAAAAGTTGTCTCAAATCGGTGACCCGCGCTTCTCATGTTCCTCCTGTGAGACGCACATAAAACTGATTTCATAACGAAATTTTAACAGATGGCAAGAAAGATCTTTCGTATCCCGCGCATTACAACTGATACATTTGGGTATGCCATTTTTTCCCAAGCATTTGCAATTTTCTGTGCGTTTAACGTTACGTGCAAGGTTTCTTAGGTATTTAGCGAGCGAAGTGAGAAAGTGCAAATCTCCTCGTTTACTTCAAAATTTCAATTGTGATTTTTTGCAACTTGTCTATCAAAAAAATTTAATTTACAACTGTGTTGAAACATCAATGAGCAAATCGAATGGTGAGTAGAGTCAACAAGCATGGCAAGCAGCAAGCCCCCTTGACCACCAATCTTTTTTTTTTCCTTAAATTCTTTTCTTTTAAGAAAACTGTTTTCAATCGACATCATTCTTACCGGTCCTTTATTTTAAAAAAATCTCAGCAATTGCACAACACACACACACACACACATATATATATATATATATATATTCTGAATTGTCAAAATTAAAATTAAGGAGATTATAAACGGCAGTTTGATAAATTTTTTGACGATATTGTGCATCTGCTTATCTTAGTCAATAGCTGTTAGGCGAGATGCGGAGACTGCCAAGAGTATGTCTTATAAATTTCTATTTTGGCGTAGGTGTGATGGTGACTGTTTCACGTACAATGACGCAGAGCGGCTACTAATGTTACCCATGGATAAATGCAGCGGAAAAACAGTGTACCACTGCTACATGCAGGTACAATTGATACCTCTGTATCATAGTGCTCACTCGAAAACAATAACGTCCTGTACACACGTTCTAAGGCCGTTCATTTATTATTCAATTATTTTTCGAAAACTATCTTTTTTCTCTTTTTTTCCATCGCGACTTCAATAAACACCCGCGTCAATTCTGAATAGATATTTTTTTGTTTTATCTGGTCAGTGTCTAAAATTAAACAATTCAACGGCATCTTTTAGAATCATGATCACAAAGAAGTTCGAGACATTCCCCAATTGCAACTGCAGTCACAGTACACAGTAGAGATGCGCAAATTAACTCCACTAGAGCAGTTTTGGGTACATATATGTGTCCTTTCCGACTGTGTATATATATCCGCTTCTCAACTCCAACTCCGATCGAGTTACGTATCTTATATCTATAGCGTATAATCGCACTCTTCGCTGTATATTCAACTCCAACTCCGTGTACTACTCGGAACACACAAAGCAAAAGAACGTCCTTGAACACAATGCGCATTTTTTTCGTGCAATTCCGATTTACCAACACTTTTTTTTAATAAAGGAGCTAGTTCGCACCGCGTTAAACAACGCGTAGCATTAAATTCGTGGATCACATTACTCATTCAGTTTTGAAAATGTTAAATCACACCGTCGCTATTACTGTACTGCAATCTACGATTCTGTGAAAAAGTAATAAGGCAAATTTTGACAGTTGCGCACCCAGCTGTCGCCTTTCGGAGTGGAGATATATCAAATCACTCCGCGCCAGAGCTGAATTCAACTGTGTCCGGAATGACAATATTTGTTCGTTGTGGGACGTCTTTTGGAGTTGAGATACATTAAATCATGTCGTCGGAGATATATCCGACTGTGTCCAACCGCGGATATATTTCCGAGGATATAACTGTGTCCAGGGTTACCCATGCCTAGTACACAGTCCTCGGAAAATTGAAATATCTTCTGTATACTCTAATATCAGTGACACTTTTCTGTATCCCATGATTTCTAGTTTAGTTTTATTTAATTACCCTTAATTGGCAAGAATAACGGTTAATAGTAAGAATAATAAAGCAGTATCATTAGTGGTGAATTAATTTTAATTCAACTGTGAACCCATTACCATGTAATTTTTCAATATTATCATGTAGTTTTTCTTTTACTCGATATTTGCTTAACTGGATATTGCCATATTTGTTATAATTATTGCAACTAATTTGTAAACACAACTTGGTTATGTTATTGCCTTCCTAACTATCGCTTCTAATTGTATGTACATACACTCTCTTCTACACAAGCTGGATATTATTTAAACTTCTTACCTTCGCCTCTGCTTTGGTTCTCCTAAATCTTCCCCAATACCGGCACTCCTTGCTGAAACGCCTTCCCTTTTCTTCATAGATCCTTTTTAGGCTGTTGATCCCATTCTCTACGTTTCTCGTTGACGTCCTCTATACTTATTCCTTTCTACCTCTTCATTTTTCAAAACTGGCGCTTTACTGCTAAGAAAATTCCCATTCTACTTCATATTTTTTTGCGTCTTAGTTCTTTTTCGTTTTATACTATTTCGTCGAATAACTTTCCTTATTTTTCCCTCGACTTTGTCGCTCTTTCCCATTCTCCCAATGTAATCTTTCTTATTTCTGCTAAATCTCTTCAAAAATCTATAGTCAAGCACGAATTCTATAATACCATCAGGTCCTTATTTCTCTTCCAAAGACCATATTTGTGGATGGTTTGAGGGGTCCTGGTGGAGTTGAAGCCTCATTTATTTTTCTTGATATTAATCATTTTCGGTCTTTTTGTTTTCCTTCCTTCTGTACTATCTTTATCGATGAACTTATCGTCATCTTACATTCCATTGTCTATATATATTCGCATGGCTCCTTTTCCGACTATTTGATTATCTCCGACTCCATGAGTACCCTCCTAGCTGTTTCCTCTCCCTTTCCCACTTCCCACCGACTTTTGCGATTTTGTCACTCTTCGTATTCGATGCCTTATCTATAATCTTCTCTAGTTTCATTAACTATATCATTTGTATTTTTTTGTAGATCGCAGCTTCTAATGAAATCGACCAATTCAATTGTGAACTATTAAAAATATATTCACTTCCAGCTAACCGTAAGATGGCGCATCAAAATAATAAAATGAATTTGAATGAACGTGCATTTATTTTTAATTTGATCGCAAAAATTAATACACCCTATAAACCATGATTATACAACATTGTAAGACTACACTCATAGGAAACATTAGGCATGCGCTAGTGCATATAATACCGAATATAAACGATGAAAAATAAAGACGAGAGTAAATCGATATGAAATGTGCTTAAATACTAACTAATAAATATTCATTATTAAATACCCGTCCGTTTACAATAGATTTACTAAAATTCGGAGTTTTTATTTTTCCGTTACGATGAAATGAATCGATATTCAAAATCGACCTTGTCGTCAAGCATATTTTTGCTAAAAATGGCGTACGAACGATGCGTTTCTTTTTTTTTTTTGTTATTTCGATTATATATATATACATATATATATATCTCATATCGAGTGTAAAAATTTAACTATTAAAATTACTTCTAAAATGCGATAATAGGAAAACAAACAATGTGATGTAAATTACGGTAAAAGCTAAATTCATATTAAAATTTACGGAACGAAAATTAAATTGTACAATTTTAAATAGAAAGTTGAAAATTTATTATATCACTAACAAATTTAAATTAATTTTTAGTAAATTATCACAACTGCATCTGACGAATATATTTGGAAATTTTCCTACGTCTTTAATTTAAAATGAAGTTGCAACTCGTTTAGAAAATAAATGAAACACACACACACAAAACATTATGGTAAATCATGTTTTGTTTAGGCGAGAAGTAACTATCACAGACGATGATAATAACATTTTCAATAAATACAACACGCTATATACATAACATAGTAACGAAATTTATATATATATATATATATACACACATATATATTTGTAAATTATAAAAAGTAAAAAAAAAAAAAAACTCGTACTCTAACGGTATGATATACATATGCCTTTTCCATATAATACATTTATCATTAAAAGCATTTGTACTATGTAGTAGTCTCATGTAAAATATATACAAGTTATTAAGGCACACACTGAGTAAAGAAAAATGCTTACATTGTGTAGTACAACACACTTTTCTTTAACGGAAAAAATGTACACAATCTGTAAAAAATTTTTTTTGATAAATTTAAACAATGTAAAAAAAGTACCAATTAAAGAACCCACCCGTTCAAATATCAGTTTATTATATTATCTACTCTTAATAGCGTGTATGCAGCAGGAACATTTGAAAAATAAGAAGAAATCCGACTGTTAGTTTAAATTATTATACGTAGAAAATAAATAATTAAAATGAAAATCTTTTAAGTAATTAACTGCTTTCGCATTTCAGTTTTACAATTATTTTTTTACTTTTGCTCGTTGTATTTACAAAATTAACGATTTTATTAAATATTTTTCTCCGGAATCATACAGAGCCGAGAAAATGTTTATATTTTTTTTGTCTATACTGAATTGCGGGTAAAAAAAGTGTCAACTTGAACGCGAACAGCATAGAAACTACAGCTGCCCAACGTTTACTACAGACGAAATAAACGGATTGTAAATTTACTTAACACAGATCATTAAACAATTAATGTAAAAAACATTAAATAATATAATTACAAGGTTACATTTTAAACTTTTCAAAAAAAAAAAATCCCCTTTTTAATTAATTTATTTTCTTTTAATCTGTCTAAATTATCTTCAAAAGTTTTAGTCTAAATTAATATTGAAACTAACTACCTTTTTCATTTTAGTTAATACTGATAGTTTTTATGGCACTTGAAACTCGCATATCGCCTTCTTCCATTTTCCTGAACTAACCGTTTTTTTTTTGTTTTTTTTTTAAAGCAATAAATTGATACAATAAATTGCGGCGTTAATGATTTTTTACAATTTTAAAATTTTTTCACTTTTTAGTTTAAAATAAATACCTAAAAAAATTTCGAATTTGCTTTTCGTCATATCGATTTTTATTTTTTGTAAGCCTTTCAGATGCATTTAATTGTTTTCAAGTAAATTATTCAGTTTAATAGATGAATTCACATGCTAATTTTTAACATACAGCACATAACTTTAATAAATTGTAAAATAGAAAAAACAATTTTGTATACGAAATCATACGACAAATGCATAAAAATATTCTATTTTGGGACAACTTTTAGTAATTTCGATTAACTAAATTTATATATATATATATAAAATAAAACACGTAAACATGTTTTCCAATTGATTGAAAAGAAAGATTATATATATTTGTTATTTACATTTGAGACTAGATGCATATTTCGCGTTACCTATTTTTGTGTTTTCCGACATTGTTATTTTCTTTTACTGTGCATTTCAACAAAAGTATTTCTGGTGTGAATACTTGAAAATAATTTTTGTGCCATTATTTTTATATTCTTTAAAAAAAAAATACTTTTGAGTTTTTACTTGGACATCAAAGGTTAACAAATCGTTCATCTAAAAAAAAAGTTAATTTGCTCATATATTAAATGATTTTTTTTTGATAAATATTCATTTTCAATAAGAAAAAAAGCAACAAAAAAACATATATATATATATGTACTGAATATCAAGAGAGATTGTATCAAAAGGATATGTATTTCTTAATTTGTCCGACCCGCAACTCTTTAAATAAAAATAAAGAAAAAAATTATTAACAAGAACGAAAAGGTTGTGTAAAATTTAAATATTAATACAAAAATTAAGTTTAAAAAGAAATATTAGAAAATTAAATTTACAACAGATGTGTTTATTTATATGAATAATATACTTATACGAGGGAAAATACATTTGTAGATACGTAAGTCTTAATAATGAATTCAGGCATGAAAAGAAGCAAAAAAGAACACTTTTATACATTGCTTTTGTTTAATTACATTAATTTTTTGCTCTGTTTTAAATACCGTTTACGCGGTAACTTGATATAGACTTATTTTCCTTTAAATGTTATTTACTCAACTAATCGATTATTTTTTATAATGAAATATAAAAATTTAATATATATATATATATATATAGATCATCACTTTACTAAATATAGCCCAAAAAAGGAAAAATATTATACTGACAAAAATTTTAATTAAATTCGGTAACATATACACACGCATACGTAATGATAAAACCGATATATTAGAAAATATTGAAAAACAAAAACGGGAGATACCCCCTTCGTGAAAACCAGACAAGTTATTATCGGCCGGTTCTCTTCTAATAATACATTAATGAACCGTATTTATTTGAAAACAGATTACATTGATATATATATGTAAATTTTACATGTTTAACACAAATGATAAAGTACAAATTACGTAATTTGGTCCCTCCGCTTTTAATAAAATAGCTAAAAAGTGCACTTTACAATAATAATTTATCAGCTATAGAGAATATATCGAAAACCTTATCGCACGTATTACTCCACTGTAAGCATCAAAATATCGCAGAATGCAACGTTAACACGAAACGTCCTATAACTGATACAACTAAAATAAAACTATTTACATAATGAGAATCAAAAACAAACTTAAAAATTCCGAAATTTAAAGATACTGGGATTAATATAAACATTTATGTAAAATTTTGTTAGCTTTAAAATATCAACTGTTTTATTAAATATTACTTTGAAAAATTAAGAAAATGTATTACAGGAAAATTGGTAAATAATAAATGTTTAAAATAATTTAAGGCGATATAATTTTTTGTTTCCTACATAATATATATAGTTTTATAAAAAAAAAACACTAACACATTAGTAACTAAAAGAATAAAACAAATAATTCATAACAGAGATCCTTAATATACACGTGCATATATATATATGTATGTATATATATATATATATAAACACATTTTCGAAACACAGCATTAACTCTATATGGTTAGTTTAATAATTATAAAGAAGCAATAAAACACATAAACCTAAACAAGTTTATGCGTTCATAATAGGTTGAAAGATAATGTGGCACATTTAACAAATACATTACTTTAACATGTATCATAATTATATAATAGTTGTGATGTAATTTGAGGAAAGAAGTTTCTTTTGGAATACAAATGGAGTAAAGGGAATTAAATATTCCAACAGAATGTTACTGCTTTAATCGGCTTAAAAAATATATAATACAATCTCTATGTACAACAATCCTCTTTTTGAATAAATACAAAATAAATAGAGATGACTGAAGACCTATACATATACTAAATAAATATAAAGTGATCTATGTGTTGCTATCTTGGTAACATTCTTTAAACTATACACAATTTGAAATAAAATTAAACATATTAATATTTAAGAAGTAAAATAAATATCGTTAAAAATACTGTACTGGTTTCATTACGGAAAAACAGAGATACATATTTGAAAACCGCAACATATCAGCTGCGGTGCGAATCACATATATTGAGAAAAGTATAAGCTAATTTACACGTATAAATGTATATTTATAAAGCACACAAACGAGCTTAATTTCGTCAATATAAACAGCTTACTTAAGCTATTATTTTAAATATATAAAAGCTATAACAATGGCGTTATCACTTACATAAATATATACATAAATGATGAAAATAATAAGGAAACTTACTATGTGATGTAAATGTGTTTAAAATCCTACGATGTACGATCGTTTTTATTTTTTTTTTTTTTATTTATTTTTTATTGCGCCTATATATAACAAAAGTCACGAATAAATCGAAGTAAAGTAAACACTGTGAATATCACAGTAAGCGAGAAAAAATTAAGACAAGCAGCCTTTTACACACAATTTGCACAAATATTAATTACAAAATTTTTAAAAAAAAAAACAAAAAAAAACACACTCACTGTTGTCATCATTTTATTTTTGTTACTCCGTAAACCATAGTCCGGAGGGTTGATGATACTGCGTTTTAGGACTTAAATAGCCGTAAGTAGCAGCAACGGCTTGATGGGTAGGAAATACCGCAGCCGTTGGTTGCATGTGCGCTGGTAATGGATGCGAGGTATGAGTCGTTAATAACGGTCGAGTGCTAGAATGATGAGCTGGAGGAGGCAGAGCACGTCTAAATAATAATAATAAAAAAAAACAAAACAAATATAACAATTTTAAACGCATTATACATATTGAAGTTTTTTAAAAATAACGAAAAAAATTCAAAAAAAGTAAATTAAGAAGTTCATATATTAATTGAATGCGGTGATTCGGTAAAGAAATTTAATGTTAAAGTTCAAATCTACAAGAAGTACACAGATTACATTTCACATCTAATATAAAATTTTATTATTAATGTAATGTTCTTTAACTGAGTTTATGCCCCTGCCGGAGAATGTAATTTTAAATATAGCTCATTGTCAATTTTATTTTTTAGTAAAATTCGTACTCACAAAAAGACAATTTTATCTAATGAATATTTTAAAAATTCAGCCGATACTGTTGGTTCGTTATTCTCTAAGAGAAATAATCTACCAGGTGTACAAGTATGAAATGCGGATTTGAAAAATCAGATGTCCACCAATACAATGTGTATTATAAAAATTTGACGCATATGCAATTTTGTTGCGCCATCAACATGTGTCAAATGTACATCAGTGATAAATTGAAAAACTGTTTGCGTAGTATTGTTTTGCTATGTTCAATATGACGACATTTGTGCCAAATCAAGAGCATTCGCGGACAGCATTAATTTTTTATTTTCATTTGAAGAAAACTGCTGCTGAATCATACCGATTGCTTCGAGAAGCTTATGGTGAACATGCTCCATCGTAAGATACGTGTGAACGATGGTTTCGGCGTTTCAAAAGTGGTGATTTCGATGTTGCAGACAAGGAACACGGAAAACCGCCAAAAAGATACAAAGATACAGAATTGCAAGCATTGCTAGATGAACACGATGCACAAACACAAAAACAACTCGCAGAGCAATTAAGCGTTAGTCGACAAGCTGTTTCCAATCGCCTACGAAAAATGGGAAAGATTCAGAAGGTCGGCAGATGAGTACCACATGAGTTGAACGAAAGGCAGATGGAGAGGCGCAAAAACACATGTGAAATTTTGCTCGAACGATACAAAAGAAAGTCGTTTTTGCCTCGTATCGTTACTGGGGATGAAAAGTGGGTGTATTTTGAGAATCCCGAGCGCAAAAGATCATGGGTAGATCCAGACGCACGATACACATTGACCGCAAGACTGAAGCGCTCTGGCAGGAAGACGATGCTCTGTGTTTGGTGGGATCAGAAGGATGTGGTCTATTATGAGCTGTTAAAGCCTGGTGAAACGGTTAATATCAAACGCTACCAACAACAATTAATCGATTTTAACCGTTCGCTGCTCAAAAAACGACCAGAATATCAAAAAGGGCAACACAAGGTAATTTTTCTCCATGACAATGCTCCATCACATACGGTAAAACCGGTTCGCAACACATTGGAAGCACTCAGCTGGGAAGTGCTATCCCATGCGGCTTACTCACCAGACTTGGCTCCTTCCGATTACCACTTGTTTGCATCGATGGGTCACGCACTTGCTGAGCAGCGCTTTGGTTCGTACGAAAATGTGAAAAAATAGCTCGATGAATGGTTCGCGGCAAAAGGGGAAGATTTTTACTGGCGTGGTATCCACAAATTGCCCGAAAGACAAGAAAAATGTTTAACTAGCGATTGAGCATACTTTGAGTAAACCACTTTTTATCATTCTTCCAAATTTAATGTGTTTTTTTTCGAAAAAAAATCCGCATTTCATACTTGTACACCTGATATATACTTTTTAAAACTCCCCCTGAGATTATTAAATATAATCCTTCTTTTGTAATTCTTATTTTATTCTTATTCTTTTTTTTTTTTTTTTCTTTTCCTAAATCGATATATATATCCTAAAAAATCAACGGATAATTCATATGCCTGCCTTTGACACTGACAAAAAACTCTGCAATGGGTTATTGTGCATTATAGTTTTAATTACTTTGTTTTTGTTTCATACATAAAATAACAAATAAAAATGGTTATTAAATCCAATTGGTATTCTCGATCTGTATACACGACAATATAAATAGGTTTTGCAGTTATAATGGCAACGTTTAAGTAAAATATGTGAACTTAACATAATCCATCGACAACTAACCAACATAAAATAAATTTTCCGAAATTATTCTATTCGAGAACTTTGTATGTTCTATAAATTGCCTTTACTTTTAAAAAAAAAGGAAAACAACAAATAATATTCATTAACTGGACTCAGCAAGTTAATAAATTTAGTTGTGGGTGTAGGGAATTCCGATTAAAATTTACCAAAATCTATTTTCTAGTGAAAATATTACAACCGGAACTTTTATTGCAATGCAACTTTTTTTTTTTACTAAAGCTAATAAAAAATAAAATGGTGCTCTAACCCAGCAGAGAATGCGCCCGGCACTTGTGATGCTGGAAGATATGCTGTAGCAGGTTGAGTGGTAGTGACATAAACGGCTTGTCGTCGGAATAGATCACTTTGATGATAAATAGGCTGACCGGTAAGCGGAGACAAACCTCTTGCGGCATTAGACAACGACTGAGGTGATAAATGCGTAGCGCTGCAACATAATTAGCACACGATTTGGTATATTTTCGATATTACGCGAATGAAGTTACACAGACGCGTTTATTTTAGCCAGAATTTTTAATTACACTTTTAAATTCTGTTCCGATACCGGTCGGTATCATTATGGTGTGTTATTAACATCACAATCTTGGAGAACAAAGTTGAGCATTAAACGAATTACGAAATTAAAAGAAAAATATTATCTTTTTCATCTTGAAATAATTCAGTCTGACTTATGTAACTAGCTGAACCAACTATACACACTAAGAATAGAGTTTATATTTTGTAGTACAGAATTTCATAAATCTTTTACCGTAAAGACTCCAACAGATTAAATAATTTTAAAAATCCGAAAATAATTTGAAAACTGGATTAATTGGAACATCAAAACTACAGGTCTACCAAATACCTTTCATCAGTTAAACGCTTCTTTCTTTTTTTTTTTCTTCATTTAACATCTAAAAATAGGAGCGGAAGAATTTAAAAAAGCTTGGTATACGCATTTTTACAACCACAATAAAGAATTTAATTTAAAAAAGCTTCTCTTGGGTGCCGATTTTCTATATGAAACTTTTATGGAATACGTTAAATTTTTATATTTCAACATTAACGACTTGAAAGTAACATGACGGCCACTCAAAAATAATTTTTAATTCTCACTTTAAAAATTCCCGACTTCCCCCCAGGTTAGCAATTTAACTGCAATTTGTTTTATTTTATATTTCAACATTTTTATCTTTTCTACCATTTTTTATTTACACTTTAAATTTATTATTTATTTTTCATTTGCATACTACATTAATTTTCGTTCGAACGGGTTTGCAGGCAGAATTGTATAAGGGAATAATAAACGCGACAAACTGAAGCAAAGACAAATAAAATATCTGCGGGAAGAAAAAAATTATTAAATTTTTTTAGTCTTTTGAAATTATCTTATTTATATTGTAAATATTGGACTATTATAATGTCCACTAATTCGGGCAATATACACGCTTTCTTTATTATTACAAAAAATAATAATAAAAAAAAAAAAAAAAAAAAAAAAAAAAAATCGTTTAAACATTGATCAAAGCACTTCTGAATTATGAAATTTATTTATAATTTAATATTTACATTTGTAATTAAAGACGCTGACTTCATGGGCCTTACAAAACTCAAACCCCCTTTAAAAAAAGTTATGTTAAGTCTAGATAAATTTGATATCTTTTCACGTACAGGCAGTAAACATAAATATTTATCTAATCAACGGAAAAGTAGACCTATTATTACAAGAACGGATGTTTAGTGGAAAAAATAAAGGCAAACTGTAAAAAATGAGTGCGGTTTTGACGTGACAACGTCTTATAAATTGGTTTGCCGGGTGACACTTGAAGAAACTGCGTTACGCTCCGCTCACGTTATGCGCTCACAATGAGAGCGACTGAGAGGCACGCGTCCCTTCCACTCGGGCATGGTTAGCCCGCCTAAGAGGGAGAGAGACAGACATTTTAAAAATATGAGAAAAAAATATGAGAAACAATAATTTCTAATTTGTTCAATTTTAGTACAATGGAGCCAGATGTACAAATTAGTGCGAGATTCTTTGTATAAATTAATGTTTTAAATATAATTCTTTGTATAAATAAATGTTTTAAATTGTTACTATTATTTCATCCTTCTTCCTACTATACGAATGAATATTCACATTAAAATTATTTTACCACTCAAAGTCGTTGTCACGTAAAACTTTCGCCCGTATACCGACTTTACAGGCAACAAATTTTTTTTGTGAGCACTAATAATGTTTGACCAACAGTGTTTTCATAAAAAAGAGAATTTTATAAAATCGATCAACGAGTGAAATATATTGCAAAACGTTTTTACTTTTCATTTTAAATAATTTTCTTATTGAAAATATCTTTTGCTATATTTAGATTTTTCTCGGAAGTCAAAATTTCCGGCTCGGTGGCAATATTGATTTAACCGAGTCTTCTTTAGCTTCTAACCTTTTTCTTTCACGTGTGCATGTTTGTTTTATCATCTTCTCTATGTCATCTATTTCAAAACGGGTAAATTAAATTAATCTCATCAAACGTGCTTGGAAGACGTGCCGCGTTATAATAATCTAAATGTTTATTCGTTCAACAGAAATGCTTTACTTAATTTGTTACAAACTCGTACTTCTAATTTCGCTTGTCTCATTCTTTGTGTCTCGCATAAAAAATCCTAGACAAGTTTAATAGAAAAAAAAAAAAAAAAAAAAATTACAATGTTGGACTAGCGGTAACAAAATATATGTAGGCCAAAATTATCGTTAATGATCTAAAATTTAAGGTTTATCAGATTCCATAGAACATAAACTGTAATAATTGCCCTAGATGACTATTACTTTCAAAAACATTTCTTAAATTAATCTTAAATTTATACAACTTTACCTGTAGGTTTGATGAACTGGTAATGCCTGCTGAGACCAGGCCGATGATCCGGCTGTCTTCGACGCTGCGATAAAATGTTGTTCACGACCAGAGTGAGCGGCGGGCGGTTGTAATTGATACGTTTCCGATGAATTAGCAATAGTATTCCGTTTATGACAAAACCGTTTATCACTAAAAAAAAAAAAAAAAAATATTCACATTTATATATAAAATATTCCTTAAAATTACGAAAGAGGAAAATATTTAAAAAGTTTCAATAAAAAACCTATAATTAATATTTAAAAACAAAATAAAAACAAGGAACACCTCTCAGCTCTTTAGTATTTTATAAGAGACAGCAGAATTACAAAAATGTATACAATTTTTTAATGGTATCGCTTAATAAAATTTTAATTTATTCGTTTTAAAAATCTCCGAAACCAGAAAACCATTACGGTGTAGTCTCACAAATGACAGAATTAGCGGTTTCATCTGCAGAGCAATCCACACGATGATTCCGTAGAAGACTACATTTGAATAATTATGACAAAAGTTTCTTATGGTAGGTTTATCGTTTAAATTGCCGTCAATCGACCTGTAAACGCACACAGATCAAAAGACCACGTTTTTAATATTCTGGAAACGAAATTTTTGACAAAGATGAAAATCGAAATCAAAAAGACACATAGTAAACAGATGAGCAATGAACGGAGTGGAGTTCTTGAAAAATATAAGACATTTAAAGGTAGACGCGCATTCGACAGACGTAAATGCTAACAGCTGTAGGGGTGTTAAGGCAGATGCGAATATTAACGAAATAAATGGTTATGTAGTCTTCATTGAAAATCCGAAGTAGTAAATCAAGTTTAATATTCAATTATAACGAAACAAATTTTCTTTAAACAACTTAAGTGAAATAAATTTTGAATTAACCGTTTCAATTATATCTAACCGGTAATTTTCTGATACAAATTTTCACGAGAAATCAAGTTCCGCACGTAAGAAATAAAATGCCGTTTCGCCAATCTACTTATAATGTCACCGAGTAATTAAATTCAGATGCAAAATAATTTCGTCAATAATATCTTTAAATGTTAAAAAACTCTTCTCGCATTTACCGCTGCAAATATTTTAATTAAGTTTCCAATGGGATCTTATCTTATTTCATGGAGAACCATCCACGATGAAACAGTTTAGCTCAAGTTGATTGATTTTTTGTTTTGTTTTATTTTTGAAGCACTGATTTGGCGTTTAAAAAACGTGTATTTAGTAACACGCGGAATTAATTATCTCAATTTCACCGGAAAAATATAAAATTTATGCGTCACTTTTACCAAACTCTTCGATACAACAGTCAAATTGATGCGATTTTGGCTAGCTTCAAATGCCGCTTATTCGCGAAGAAACAATCTCAGACGAGAACTTTATTCGAAACATTTCCTCTCCGCTTATTAAATATTGCCAGTGTCCTACTTTGAATTCATCAGTAACAATCGATTTATTATTACGGTCACGTTGACTGATGGACGTAATTCGCAACTAAAACTCATGGAGTTTAAAAAAAAAAAAAAAAAAAACGGAAAAATTTGCTTATGGCCCCTTTACTTTCACCGCGTAACAGTAATAGTGGCCCCAGAAGCGGCATATGCTTTTATGTCATCTGTTCATTAACAACTTTTTAACTGGATACGAGCAGAAAATTTGAAATAATAAACTATCTTCTGTTTGTTTTGAGAGGGGGTATTATGGTGTAGAATTTTGAAAAAATCATTTTTTTCCGCATATTCTTAAAGTTTAGACCTTTAAGAATATACCCTCGGGAGAAAATTTTAAAATTCCAATAATTTATGGAGTTATAGTTATTTTAGTGACGTAGCAACAGCTGACCATTTTCGGTATGATGACATTATATAAATGTATACATATAGATAGTAACCACAAACACTTAAAAATCGGTTAACTGAAGGTCACCGGAACGAATTTTTTTGAAAACTTTTTGGTATTCAGTGTTCAGTTTAGCTCAATTTGGCTTCAATCTTCAAGAATCTAAGGTTTCATGAAAGCGTGTACGGCAAAACTTTGTCCGTGAAACTGTTAGAGGGGATATCCAAGTCTGAGCAGATAGCGACAACCTTCCTCTTAGATGCTTTGTACAAAATGGCTCAGTTGTCGTTCGATCTTGGTCATAGAAAACATATTTCACCATGTCTGCCGTGTACGCATCACATTACGAAGCCGCGTTTCTGTGTTTACATCCAAAAGGACCGAAAATGTCGCTCGGAGCTGCCGCTAAGTACATGAATAAGTAAGCGGGCGAAACGTTATTCCGACGTAAAAAACGTCGATGACCTAGTGGATCGTGGCTCCGTACGAAAAACAATGAAAAAGGAGAATAAATCGATTTTACGGGTTTTTGAGAAGAATCCTTGTCTATCACTGCGTGGGGGGCAAGCGATTTCGCATAAAAAAAAGGTCTAAATGTGTCATATGGCACTATAAGAAGACGTTTACTGGCTCATGAAGTGAAATTTCGAAGCACAGTGAAGAAACCGCTACTGTCCAAAAAACATGTCAAAAAAAGACTGAATTGGGCGAAAGAAAATTTGGAACGCGATTGGGACAACGTAATTTTTTCGGATGATGCTTCTTTTTAGGCATGTTCTTCTATCACTCATACCTGGTCTAACCACGTCAATAGACTCTCATCTAGCGAACCGTTAAACACCCGGTAAAAGTGTCCGCTTGGACTTGTCTCTCAAAGCAGGGATTTGGCAAATTTGCACATCTTCACGGAAAATTTGACCGCTGCCAAAATGACTAAAATATATCAGAGGGCTTTATTACTGTCTGCCAAAATATTGTTTAGGCGGAAAAATGAAAATCGGCTACTGCAAAAAGACGATGACCCAAAACATTGAAGTGCTTTTTTGTACTGCATGGAAACAAGAAAATGACGTTAACGTACTGGATTGGCCATCGCAGTCGCCAGATGCAAATCCAATAGAAAATGTGTGGGCGATTCTCAAGTTGAAACTTCGAGGGAAGAAGATCTGGACCGTCAAGCAGTTATTTCGATAAATTTGATTGATATGGAGGTCTTTTCCTCAAGATTACGCCAAACATTTAGTAGAAAGTGTACATCGGAGATGCCAGGCAATTATTAATAATGAATGCGATTTGACATCTTTTTAATAATAAAGCATCACGATCTACACCATTTAGTAAGTGTGTATTTCTTTTTCAAGTCATTATGCCCAATAATTTTTGAGTTTCGCCGCACACGCTCTTATGAAACAGACTGTACGTACGCTGATCACAGTTTGAAAATAAGTCGTTTTGATTTTAATTTTTATGTGTAAAATGTGGGCCGGATTCGGTACTTGCAGCGTCACACATCTTTTAGCCGTGTTCGAGCAAGAAAATATTCCCTGATATTTCGCCAATTCACGATCTCTCAAATATCTGCTATCATTATATGGTTCCGCCGTCAACGATGCTTACTCGGCTAAAACCAAAAATCCCCGTGCACGTTCGTAAGAACAGTCGAATCGGGTAGAGATTGCGTTGGTGTATGAGTGGTAGTACCGTACAGTTGTATCGAGTAACATCGAGTCGAGGAAGCATTGTAAAAATCCGGTTAAAATCAGATATACACGGAGGAACAACGACAATTGAAATAGCAAATTATTTGTCTGCATTTTCAATGAAAATTTTTTACCAATTTTAAAAATTACCAATGCCATGGAAATTACTATTGGTTCTAAAACTTGTGCGTTCGCTACTAAACGAGACAATAGTCGAATTGAGCGCTCTGAATAACGAGCTTCTGATCTTCTAAGGAAGCTAGAACTGCTTGTAAATCAGAACTAACTTTTTCCGAAAATATCTAGTTTGAAGTCGAAGAAGGCACACTTTATGGAATCGCCGATTAATAAAATGTAAGTATAACGTTCCATTCTAAGACTTGGACTGCTGCGGCTGCCTGAAACTTGCTCAGAACTTTACACGCGTTTTTCTCAAAACATTTTTTTTTTCAACATGGTTGACATGGTTTCTCAAGTTCTGTTTAACCAATATATTTCAAATTTTGTACTAACCTTCAATATATCCCTCTGTTGCCCCTATCACTCTTGTATCAAAATTTTGTCTTTTACTACTTAAAAAAATTAAAAATTAAAAAAAAAAAGCCGAAAATGTATTTTTTTTCTTCAGACAATTTTGCGAAGAAAAAAAAATCCGTTTTCTCTTAGATAACGACTATAACGACATTCTTACTAATTAAGATTCTTTTTTTAAATTTTATTTTACACGACCAGAAAGGCTGTAATCGAGTCAACCAAAAACCCCCTTTTTACCCCAACTTTCTTATAATTTCTTTAATTTTAATTATTTTTCTTCCAAATTTCTTTTTGTATATTTTTAAAATATCGATAAATATCTTGAAAAAAAAAAATAATAAAAAAACGTGTTCATTAAAATCGTCAAAAAATATGTATAATCGCAAAATTGAGTTTAATTTTAGATAAACCCGTATCTGCTTTGTTAGCGGAAATTCTTTTCGTCGAAAATTACCCCACCTATACGGAAAGAAAGATAAAAAATGTTGGTAAAGAATTATCGGATATTTTCATTGAACTGCGGCGAAAAATTCGAAAGCGCGCGTAAAATAAGCCCAAAATTATTAAATTCCGTTAGAAATTGCGAAAAATAATGAAAAATCGTGTACTAACGCAGCGTAAACAATATGATCTTGATTGGTAACGTAATGATAAGGATCCTTGCAAGACGATCCACCGCTGCAATATTGTATTTCCGTCGCAATTGCTGTCGGTTCTTGTTTAGTGATCACGCTATTTATTGTACTACCGCCAGAAGATCTACAGTCGGCCTGAGCCTTAGCCAGCAATCGCTTCTTCTGCGATTGAGAGAGCGAATAATTCGAACTGAAAAATTAATTTTTCGGTAAATTAATAAACACCGATCATTTGTAATCATAACGTTAAACAAGAGGAACACCGTAATAAATATAATCTAACCTGTGATGTGGTTCGTGTTTAACAGTAGTGTGAGCAGGAGGAGCCGCCTGTTGCATGTAAAGCGCGGATAACTGTGCCTGATGATGTAGTTGACTTTGCGATTGATGCACGTAGTGAGGCTCAATTTTGGTATTACTCGAAACACATATGCCCTATGAAAACAAATTAACGTGCGCAATGTAAAAAGATAAAATTTACGTAAATATCGTAAATTATACAACGGGACACATCTGGTCCTCCGATTAAACTTAATTATCGTTTGATCCTTCAGTTTCGGTTTGGTTCTTTTAAATTTTCGACATTTTTTTGGATTCGGGAGCAGACTGTTAAACGCACAAGTGTACTGTGAATCCAAGAGAAAATCAAATATGTAAGTATATCTCGGAACAACCGCAGTCGGATCGATGATATAGCTAATAACTTAAAAAAATAACCCAAGTCACTGATTCCGACATTTGAATATTTTGCATCGCTATCGACAAAAGTGCAGATGTAAATAAAGCTCAGATGGGCGGATTTTATAAGTAAAGAGTTTTTCGAAACTACCGAGGCACGTGAAATAATATTCTGATATTTTTTAACGTGCACATGAAAGTTACAAATAAATAAACACTAAAAAAAGTAACCTTCTATTGCAACTTTTACTGTGATAATAGTCTTACCTAAGTATGCAAGCAGGGAGGTTGGTTAAAACATCTTTTCAATATTTTTAGCGGATAATTCATCAACAAATTTTATGTTCCGAAATTTCACATATTGAACATGCGTTAAAAACTGTGTCACTACGACTGTAAATTAATCATCGTCATTTAGTTTTTAGAAGAAACAAAAAGCGAATCTGCGATGCACCTTATGAAATTGAGTAATTTCTTAGTTTTGCATGGATTTTTCTAGCTGATGTTTGAAATTACAGTTTTTTTAGAACTTAAAATGACGAATTTTAGAAATATTATTAAATGTGATCGATAAAATTAAAAGAACCGTCTTCTTTAGTTGAAACAATTACCGTTGTCAATTTAATCTTGAACTGCGAAGGAATACTCACCTGATTAATTAAGTTTGCGAAAAAAAATCAAAAAAAAAAAAAAAAAAACTTATTTCGAATGCTGCCGGGATATATTGTTATAAAAATTGCAAAAATTAAAATTTTCAAATAACGCCGCTCAAATTAAATTATTAAAAGATGAATTTAATAGATATTTTGACTACTTAAAAATGTGAAAATCAACTAGTTACGAATTTCCCCGAAAAATTAATTTCAATTAAGTTAATTCGTCAAAGAGACAACTTTTATTTTTCATATAATACATATATTTAAAATATTACTGGTTTTTGTAAATATGTGACCTGGTCTGCGAAACCCGGGCTGGTGTGCGGAAAAAAGTTTTCGTGATAAACGCGTTTAAAGTTGAGAGTGGTAGCGCGGTGTAACGTGTTGCTACGTCAACACTATTCTCCCACTTCTTGTTTCTCAGCACATCTGCCAGATGTTTTATGACCTTCTGTATGCAGTGATGCTTTTATAAGAAATATTACCACAGCTAAATCAAACAAATTTCCCTCTACGTTATCAAATCATTTTGGAATCGTGATGGTTTTAATTACGCGAAATGGTTTCGTAACGTGAATATTAATTATCTGTCCTGATAAAGCTGTTTTAATTTCAATAAAGTGAAAAATGTATTCGGAAGAAGTTGAAGAAGAGTTTCGTAATGCTGAGAAACTCTACTTTGACAAATTGGATGATCAACATAAACTTGCTGCTCATAACAGTGATGAAGAAAATCCAGATGAAATTCGTACTCTCAACTCTTCGAATAATTTGGAATTATCTCTCCTAGATGCAGACGAAGAAAAAATAGTTTCAAGATTTTTTGAAGAACCTTGTTGTAATCGAAAATGTAATGTTTCAATACCACGAGATGTGATCGAGAAATCGAGAAATAATTTTTTTAGAATTAGATAAAGTACAGCGAGATTTAGTCAAATTGAGCCAAATTGAATCAGGTAGAACAAGTAATGTTTTAGATAAGGTTTACGAGGAGATCTGCGGACGAAAAAAAATATGGAAAAAGAAAAGAAGTCGAAACCCGGTATGATTGGACCACCTACCTGAAGCAGTTTTATAAACCTTCAGTAGGAATCACACACCACTTCAAAATTTCCTCAGATGGCGTAGCAGCAAAAATGTATGCGAACAGTGACGATATAAACGAATTTCAATTACTGCTACAACTTATTGATGATAAGATGCCTGAGAAAATCACTCCAAAACGTTTAGATTTAGAACGCCAATGGTATCTTTACAATAACATAAGAAGTTTAGTTTCTGATATCGCTAAAGCTGATATTGTGACGCCATTACCTGAAAAACCCTTAATTAAAGAACCGAAACGGAAAGTAGATGAAAATTTGCCGATATCAGAATCGAAGATGAAAAAATAAAACCAAAAAAACCGAATCAAGATAAAAATTTGACAAAATCAAAAAAAAAAAAATAAGACTGAAGTGGTCATGGTAAAGAAAAGGAAGAAAACCGATGAAAAATACAATAAATCCTATCCAAAAACCTCAACACCGAAGAAAAGAACTCGCAAGAAGTAGTTTGTATTAATTTTTTTTTAAAAATTAGCTATTTTTTTTCTATTGTAGTTTTTCACTTCTTGTATGTTTTTTTGAAGTTCTTATTTTCTTTTAAAACACGATTTGTAAAGAATGTAATAAAGATAGAAATTTGGGGTTTGTTTCATTAAAAAGAGCGCGCTTTTTTCTACAAGAATAGTCAAAAAAGTGAAAATTGATTTTTTGACACATTAGCTCGGTTTTCATAGACCAGAGGTCACATATGTGCTAATTTCTGTGTATTCACTGGTTTATAGTTTGTTTGTTTTTTTTGTTGTTTTTTTTTAATTTTAAATAACGTGGCCAGTTATCGATCTTCAACGTTTAATGTATTTTTTGGTAGAAAATGAGAATGACACGTTTGCTTTAAACGAATACGGTAGTGACGTGCTAAACAACTTATTAATCAGTGAAAAACGTCAATCAGTGCGCCAAGATTTGGAATATTTTTTGTATATTACAATATCTCGACAGAAATTCCTGTGTACAACTTAAATTTTCGGATGATTTATATGGTCCGATTTTATTTTTTCAAGATGCTTCATTAAAAAAAACTTTTAAACTTAAATAGCCAAGGGACTACACTGTTTAAGTGTTAAATATTCTTCGCACTATAACATTTCGAAAGTTAATAATCTTCGAGAATGTAATATAAGTTCCATCGGAGCTGTTCAAATACGCCGAATTATTTCTTTACCCTTTCGCTATTGATCTCAATTATTTGAACCGATAAAAATACGGGTTTTGTCGCATATTTCTGATTACGTTGAAAGTAAAATTAGCGAGTTACACGCGTAATAGCTAAAAATACCTTCAACAGATTGTTTTCTGGCTATGTAATGCTTAACGTCGTTCAATCAAAATTACGTCTCAAAAAAAAAAAAATATTAAATAACAGTTACATTTTTCATTTCCGCCATATGAGGAAGTCTTTTCGTTGGACTATAATTTAAAACATCTTTTAAAAATAACATATCTACCATTTTAAATAGTTCACAAACATCACTTATTCACAAGTTTGAAGCGCCAGCCATAATAATTCGCAATGAACTACTTTGCTTACGGATACAATAACATCAGCTTCCTTGCGGTGTGATTAAAAAAAACCTTACATTCATTTATTTTACAAAAAGATAAATTCGACTTAATAATAAAAAGTGGAAGATAAATATAGAAACAATCGTGAAATATGTGAAAATTTCGAGTATTTTAAAAGAAAATAAGAAATAAAAATAAAAATACCTGCTGCGCGGATGGTGTTGCTGTGTATATTATCGGAGGAGTTAACCTTGGAACAGTAGTGCCTGTGGTAGCACCAACAGTGGCACCAGCCGCTGTAGTGGAACCAGTCTGATATGTCTGATAATATTTTGGGCTGCTACTTCTCTTTCGCTGTACTTCTTCAACGTCGCTATCGCCAACGCTTACACACGGAATAACATTTTTTCTACTCTGTGACTTACTACTACAATTAGTAGTTGGATTTTTATTAATCGATACAGGTTGCGATGTACTGAAATGTAAAAATATAAATGATAGTTGAGCTAAACAGGTGTACAATGCAATAAATGTGAAAAATCCATCTACATTCAGCATTATATGAAATTCATAAATTTGGATTCCTCTAATTTCGGTTTTTTAAACAACCCTCGCCCTGTTTTTTATTAAAGTTTTAACTACCAGTATTTCATTTAGATGGTTTTTTGTGTTTTCTCTTTTCGATAAACTCAACATAATGTCAAACTCTGTCGTAATTATACGTAGAGGTCTTTCGGAGAGGTAGGCAAATTTTTGTTTGCTTCAAAAAAGATTATCCACAAATGATGAGAAATTTCTTTTTAGAACCCTGATGTAATTTCTATTATAATTTCCTAAGCATCGGTCAAAAGAAATGTTACTGCATAAAAAATTCTAATTTAAACTATTTCAATGAAAAAAAAATATTCTGTAACAAATCCAAATACAATAAAATGTTAATTCGTACGCAGATAATTCCTTACAATATCACAAATTAGGTGTTCGTATATTTTCTTAAGCCTTTTTTAAATACTTTGTACAAACCATTCAGTTTATTTCAATAATTATTCAGTTTGTTTTTTATTGTTTTTATTTATTTTTTAATAAGTCATTGTTCCAAATGTATATCTGCAAACAATTTACACATTTCACTTTATAAAATTCAAGCGATACTGTTGTTAAATTCTACCGTTTTTCTTTGAAAGCAAATATAATTTAATTCGTGATTTTCAATTAGTTTCGGAAAATGCGATGGAGCGCGAATTATTTAAATTCTACAGTATATCGCCGTTTATTTTTAAATTAATTCTGAAAAACACATACTAAACTATACTTCACGTATAAAACTATAATCGAAAACAGGAAGTTTAACCATTTTACTCGTTTTTAGACAAGTTAAAATGATCCAAAAAGAAGAAAAAAAGAATCGATGCAATATCATATGCTTGAAATACTACCTTACTTTTTTAACTTTTTGTCAAGTAAATTAAATATTTTAATCAAACTCCTAGTATAATTTTAATACCGACAATTACGTTTTTACAAGTATAAATGACCAGTTAATTATTTTTAGACAATATACGTATTACAAGGTACTTGAATTTTTGATTTATTTTTCTATCATTTCTAACGATCAAGCGAATTGCAATGAAAATAAAATGAAAAAGTACCATTTCGGTGTTAAATCATCTTCACTATCCGATATTGTAATTACAGTAAGAGCTGGAGATGGCGTGTCATTGATGGTTATCGTAGTCTGATGACGATTGATGTAGCTCTGAAATGCAAAATTTTAAACTTTATTAATATTTTTTTTTTTTTTTTCAATAACAATGCAATTATTTTTCCAACGTAAAATAATCCGAAATTTTAAAAATCAGTATAATTTTATAATTTTTAACCACATCTACTTGACTTGTTTCTAACGTTAATTATCAACTAATTAAATCAGAATGTGTTCGTTTTATACTTTTAGACTTCGTTTTACAATTTTTATAATTTTTCTGTCAAATAATAATCTATAACTGCAAGAAGCAGTTCACACGAAGAAATGTGAGAGAACGGTAGGCACAAACCAAAATTGAAACTAACTCATATATGGAAATGATATAAGATATAAAAATTACTAAATCTAGGCTCTTAAGAGCATTAGTCTTTCTAAGAGTGTCACACGTGTCAAAAACCTGGACAATTAACACATCGATGAGAAAAATGATAGAGACATTCGAAATAGAAGGCTATCGGAAAATTCTCGTGGACAGCGCACAGAACGGAACCGATTTTACGTGAACTCTAAGTCGAACCCAAACAGCGTCTCTTAAAATACCGTTAAAAAATCTACATTAACTTACTTTGGTCATATAACAAGAATTAACCTTACTTTGGTCATATAACAAGAATTAACAGAATAAAAAAGAACGGTCATTGTGAATAGGAAAAGAAAGAGAGGTAGACTCCGATAATACTTTGATCAAATAAAGTAAACTGACCTTAATCTTACAACTAATTGAACAAACAAAAGATCGTTTTAAATGGTATCTCATGTGTAAACCGAGTTGATAACTCGCAAAAAAATGTTTCCGGCATTTAGATAACGAGATGAAAGAAGAATATCTAAATCGATTGATTTAAATTTTGCCTACACTATAAATAACATTTGAAAAAATTTGTAACTAATGAAATTTGCTTCATTAGCTGACCTTTCACCGTTAGGGGAAAATTAAAGAAAAATTCTGCCCTTAATATTTCAAATGATTTTATAAAATCACTGCAGATTTTTATTTTTCATTCTACCGCTGTAATAAAAACGATTGACCTTAGTTAGAGAAAGAACTCCGACAATGAATTCCAGAAATTCGAAATACATTTAAAACATGTAAATCGCTACTTTTCCGTCGGATTAAATGCATAAAACTGTTTTTCACTTACTTGATTATGAGCTGGTGTTTCGTTGTATTGCCAATGATGATAGTTATTATGTGCTGATGCAACCACGGGTGAATGACGGGTTCTAGCATTACGAGAATTGTGATGATATTCTGTTATAAAAAAGGAATAACAATATTAAAAAGCAAATACATAAATACAAGAAAAAAAAAAATCAAAATTACTAATGAGAAAAGTAGAATTGTATTTGCATTATTACGGTAAAACAACGTTTACGAGGAATAAAAAGATTACGCGATATTTTTGAATTTGATTTCCCTTACTCTAAATTAAATGTTATTTAAAAGAATTAATTACGACATGGCGACAAAAATGGAATTATTAGAAAAATGTTATCGAGAAAACATTCAAGTTCCGAATTCGTCTACTATCAGTTGAAACTGCATTTAAATTATTCCGTATTAATCTGTCTTGCGTTTTAAACGGGTTTTATAGCTCATAATCAAAAGAGATTTTGAAAGTTATACTAGAATTAAATTCACTACGAACTGACCAAAATTAGTTGATTGAATTTATATTTTAAACATCATTTATCGCCAGTATGGGCTAAAGTAACTAGTATCTTTTAAAAACATTACAAGCTTCGTGTTCAGAACAACATAAAATACAACGCACATGGGCACTTTCTTTTTTTCTCCTCGAATAAAACAGTAAAATATTCATCGTAAACGTTACACGAGCTCAACTCGCGTCAGTCGAACAAATTACACTTCGAAAGGGATTAATGAATTTATTAAACACTTGTAAAATCACGAAGTTATTCACTGTTTAAATAATAATCTACGTTAAAATCAGCAATCTTCACAGAAATTGTAAAATTTTAATACAATCATAATTACTGGAACATTTTTATACGAAACCGTGTGCGAATTAAATGTTAACATGATCTGACCCTTAGTATAGACTCTAAATATTTCATTTGAAGAATTGTGAAAGTAAAAAGTTTATTTTTAAATCAAATTTACAATGTTTAATCGATTAATATTGACTTCGCAGAAAAAAATATAATAACAAAAATAAGAAATATTTTTTACAAAGTAAAGGCAATACTCCGAAACGAGTAATATTTTATGGAATTCACGAAGAATCTTTCATAACGAATTTCGTGCAAGCTCGTGCTAGATAATTTAACATCGACATTATCCTAGAATAGGACACTCTAAAATTAGCTTAGAGCATACAACATAAAGAGCATTCGCAAACACCTAGAAAATACACTTAAAAAGGTTAAAAAGAAAATTTTGCGATTTTTTGGTTTCGACTTTTAACTTTTGCTCTTTATTTCACAAAACCTGCGCGTGCGCCGTAAAACGGGTTCTATATTAAAATTAACTCTAGTAATACATTTATATGATCACGTAAGCTTTTTGTTATTAACCACTTTCATAACAAACTACATATCACTGATCATCAGATGTGGTAAAACAATCATCACGACATTTTTATTTATTCTGATTAATAATATCAAATGTAGACAGTATTAATTGAAATGAAATATTAAAGCTTTAAACTAACCGATAGGGGAATTGCCTTCTTTGACGCGTTTCTTAACTGGACTTAATTGCGTATCTTTTTTATCCGAACTCCTTGGAATAGTTAAATGATGATGGTAATGATGATGATGAGATGTGGAATTTGACTGCAACATTTGTGATTTCGATACATTTGATGATCGTTTTTCCCAGGTCGCACACACATTATTAGGACTTTCTACCAAGCTATCGTAAACATCTGTAGCAAAAGCGACGGGCCTCTGCTCCTATTTTGAAAATATTTTTATTTATTATTATTATTAAATAATGTAACTAATTTTATTTTCATATTTTATTATTTCTTCTAACACAGAAATAGCAATGAATGCTAAAATTTATAGGTATAAATTTAATTAACATTAAAAAGTACGTAGTCTCCGGAGATTATTAGCTTACACGCATAATATGTTACGTTTAGCCGACAATAGTGGATTAAGAACCATTTTATCAAACTTTGCAACGGCGACTAAATAAATATATAAAAATGACACAGTAAAAAAGCTACTGCTGTGAACGAATACTTATAACAATAAGAACTTTGCTAATGCTTCGGTTAGATTATCTAGGAAAAACAGTATTTCATTAAGAGAGTGATCGGTGTCAACGTCGTAAAAAGTAATGAACTTCGCAAAGAAAAAATGGTTTCTTTGGTAACTTGCTCTTGGGCCAATAGGGAACTTTTGAGACACGCAGTTAGTATGAACCAAGTATTTTATTCAACTATGCAACTTTTGAATTGAGGTTCAATGTGTGCACCGTAATTAAAAGCTATATATTTTTGTATTATTTTTTAACGGAACCATCGCGCAATTGATTTATACTGCTGGACGAAGTTTCCATTGTTCGGTAACTTCTTCCGGCTGAAAAAGAAACTGATCTATTGTTGTTTCTTCCGAATCAATTTACACGCTCTTTCAGGCGGTAGGATTTCCTAACGCAATTGATTAACACCCCCTGCTTTGTCGCGCGCGCGTTGATACATATACATACACCTACACAAACACACGAAATTTCGGGGAAAAAAGACCTAATAAGATTCTTAACTGGGTATACTACAAGTGTAATGTAGACAAGTACGTTGGGGGAAGTTATTTATTTATTTTTAAGTTCATACACGTCGAAAACCTATAGTAGCAATTTTATTATTCAGCCCTCACACTCTTAACGACCAATTAGACGTATTCGAAAATTATATTGCATTTCCAAATTATACTTCTTTCCATATTTTCGAATAATTCGCATTGCAAAACTGCATTAAATATGTACGCTAATAAAGAGATTGTCTAATGAAATATTATGACGTTTTTTGCAACGTTCGTTAACGATAACTATTTTATTTTCGACTGCATTGAGTTTAATTTAAACATAGAAATACCTTTTCGTCTGATGTCCTACGATTCTCTCCATATAATTAAAATACAACTGATTAGTCATATTTACTGTGCAGTTTTTTCAACAGTATCATCCTTCGTGTGGTTTTTCATAATATCCATCATTTTTACGCATTAGTGTATTAGATTTATTTGAGTACACTTATTTTTTTTTTAAAATATTGGTCTGATTTGGTTAGACGCTTAAACATCCAAAGAACTTAAAATACATACAAAAAAAAATAAAAATAAATAAATAAATATATATATATATATATAATTCATACACTAACAATGTTAAAGACACCTTCTCGATCAATTTGTGAATTTGGGAAATGTTATTCTGCATTAAAAACGGTTTTTAGAAAAATAGCTTCAAAATTGAACGAAAACGTTATCATAAAAAAAAATAATTTCAGAAAAAATCGTCTGTTTCTAATGGTTGTATGAATTGTTATTCTTTCTGAGTATAGTCTTCATACACCTCTATGAAGAGTCCAAATTTCATTCACATCGGTGGAGCCGTTTTTGAGAAAAAATGATTTTCCGGTTTTTTTTTCCAATTTATTCAAAAACCGAAACAGGTAAAGGTCTGAAAAATTTGCAGTACCAACATGCTCTCAAAAAATGATCCAGATATCCTTCTGGGGCCGATTCACTATGCTTATTGGCTTTTAGCAGAATGCCAAATCGAAGCTAATAAATTTAAAAAAACACCGGATGATTGTTAGTTACAAACCAATGTAGTAAATTTATCGGTATTTTAGCAGGGTTGGAATGATATTATCTAACCGAAGACAAAAATGATTCTATACAATATCCGGTTTAGTAATTTATGGCAAGTTATATAGAAGGAAAAATATATCAAACCAACCAATTTAGCTTCTGCATTGGTTTTTTCATTGTATGCAATTCCGCGATCACTTGTCATCTAACAAAAGTTAACCCCATTAAAATGTTTCCTCTTAATTTCGTATATTAATGGGCGTTGTCAGATAAGTTAATGAAAAATTAAAGATTCACAACTACCAAATAAAATTAAAACACGTTACAATTGAGATAATGAAAATAATTTTGAACAATTAATGAACTAAAGGAATCAAAAAGTAGTGGCCTTTCGTAATCGATAATGAAAAATAAAAATGAATTTCAGACACTGAATTAGTGAACAGAATTAAAAAACTTTAAAGTAGAATAAGAACCTGTAATAAACCGGAGGAATCGACAAAAAGTGGCCTCCTCCAATCGGTAATTTCAGATAGAGGCTGCTGAATTGTAGCGTGTTGAGTTGGTATACTTTGCCACGATGGAACAATCGTCATTTGTCTTCCAGTTGTCGGCCACGTTGTCTGAACAGCCAGCATCTGTCGACCACTTTCTACCATCGACACAGGGACGTATTGTTGCTGAGCAGCAACCTAAATTTAAAAAAAAAAAAAATAGATACCAAAATAGTTCATTGTTAATCATTTAATTTCGGAAAATAACAAAAGTTAAATTATATCTCAAATTATTAATCATTACTTGTTGCGATATTATAGGCGGCTGAATCTGTAACTGCGGCGCAGCTTGCTGAGCAACGACTGTAACGTGTTTTGCAGGAGATGGCATAGTTTGGTAACCGCTTGGACAAAGAATAGATAACTGATGCTGAAATGGATCGGTGCGAGTAGAACTAGCATACTGACGTGCAGCAACGGTCCGACTGTTATAAAGCTGATACTGAAAATACAAATATTGCAAAAATTTAGAATCGTTAAGTATTTTTAAAAATTAATTAAAAACAACATTATATACACATGTGCCCGTGCACACACGCCCTCCTTTAAACATAACGTAATGCAGAATCTATTGTAAAAATTATATTTTGATAAAACAAAGTGTTATTTTTATATTTATTATGCTTAAAATTCTATCTAGTCAAATGAAAAAAAAAAAAAAAAAATTCATGAAACTATGATTCACGCAGTTGCGACGTCTAAGTAAAATTCCCATTCTTGAAAATAAAAAATATAAATTAAATAAGAACTTTAATTTGCAAAATTTATTTGCGAATTTGTTTCATTTTTAGCTTTTTATATAAAAGAAATGTAATTTCTCTTCTCGCTAATTATGGAAAACACGTATATGTATATGAAGCTAGTTGTTTAAATCATCAAAAAAATTTTTAATAAAAATTTCTATTCCTAATTTACATTAACTTCAAAAATATGAATGCCAACAATTTATTATTTAATAATCCATGCCATTATTCAGAATTTAGAGGTGCATTTACGTATGGCACGAACTATTAAGTTTATATTTAAATTTGGATTGCCGCGTGCAAGAAAAGCTGATCGGATCTAAAAATAAATACAAGAAGTCTACCTGTCAGTTAGGATATTCGGAAGTAATCAATTCTATATCAAGTGTTCATTTCACCAACTACTTCGAGAGAACCGACGAATCAAAAAAACCAGGTAAGTTGAAAATTAAATTGTATCTAACAATTAACATCGTCGTTTTATTTTCATTATTATCATTATGTTTGTATAAGTAAGTTGCTTTACTGAGAATTATGTTGTCCGCGTATGTGTGTGTAATTTGAATCCAGTTTATTATTATTAAATAATTCGTCGACGTATTAACATACTGTCACGAAATTAGCGATCGCGTTAAAAAAAAATAATCATTAGAAGTTTTGTTATTTAACGGCCCTGTATATATTAAACCCAAGAAATCTACAATAGGAAATCAATGGGATAAATATAAACGGGAAATACGTAAATCATCTTTGTTTTGCGATGATATCATACTAAAAGCAAAGAAACACAACTTCAGAAAATGATACCTGAACTAGAAGAAACGATGAAAGAAATTGGATTAAGAATAAACTCGGAGAAAACAAAACGAATGAAATGTGAATAAAATGAAGAGAAAGGCATAAATATAAATTTAGAACAAGGTTCTGTAGAAAAAGTAGACACCTTCATAAACTTAGGTAAAAAATTTATAACCAAAAAAAAAAAAAAAACAAAAAAAACGCGGTCCTACACAGGAAGTTAACAAAAAGAATACAGCTTAGATAGATAACATTTGGCAGAATGAAAAAAAAATTATAAAGTAAGACAGTCCAGCAAACCAATCCAAACTGTTTAATCAGTGCGTCATACCGGAGCTGAGATATGGAGCGGAAACCACGCCTCTAAACAAAAAAAACTAGTGCATAAAATCGGAAAGGCTGAAAGGCTAATAGAACGCGTGTTACTGGGATACGATTAAATGACAGAATCAGAAATTTCAATATATAGGAAAAAATGCAGGGTTTGAAGATATTGTAGCCAGAATTGCATCAAACAAATGAAACTGGGCAGGTCATGTCACAAGACTTACAGATGGAAGATGGTCAAAGGAAGTACTGAAAGGCTGCTTGAAGAAGATATTGAAATGTGTTTATAGAAAAGAAAATTTTTCTAAATATTGTTTTTTTTGCGCCCCATTCATTTAATCTATTTTAAAGTTGTTTTTTTTATTTCATTGTCTTTGTGGTTATGCGGTTAAATCAAAGAAAGATTGAAAAATTTTCCGAGACATTAGTGAGACATTGGTTAAAGTGTTCACTTCAGCAATAATAAATTAAATTTTTATATCAAAAAATGGAAAAAACGTCCAAAAAATTCATCGATTTTGAAGATTTTTTAAAAACAAAATCATTCGTTTCATGTTAGGAGGAGTCACCGTATTGTAAAGATATTATTGTTTGTTAATTTGCAAATGAAGCTTCAGCTTTGATTAATTACGCATCTTAATTATAAGTATTTTGATCATAGCTATTTAGATCTGAACCAGAATAATTTATAAAAATTAAAAAGTGTGCCTAACTGCCCACTAGTATATTTTAAACATATTATCCTTTATAGTAAATATTATTAAAATTGAATTTTCAGTCTTTTAAACCGTTATGATTCTTTAAAATCGTAAAATAATTTAAAACATTACAATGTATTTTATGTAATTCAAGTATACCGAATGGTATCGGATGCCAATGTCGCGTTTAAATGACCACTCGTTGGGTCGCACAACATTCTTTATTCATCTTTATAATGATATATTTTTAAAATAACGAGGAAATTTTTTATTTTTGGGGTCTTGCGAAAACTTTATAATAACTCAAATCTGTTTGTATACACAAATGCAGTGTTATCATAGTGATCGGCTTCAAAAGAACTGTATGACATCCTAAATCACAAAGCATTTATACACAATTTGTAAAGCGCTCTATGCTTAAAAGCTACCGAACTAAATCGACATATACATGGAAGTATATAATCATTGTGAGGCTCACACAAAAATTTGCCAAAAGACACGTGGTAATCTGTAATGAAAAATCGGTTAAAAACGGTAAAACGTTGTGAGACCCAAAACGGGCCTCACAATGTTTGGACGGATCTAACAGCATGAATTGATTTTCCAGAAATGGATAGCCAAACATAAATATATTATATACAATATATATATATATATTGTATATAATACACATGATGTATGTATGTATATCGAGAATCCCGTACATTCGTCAAATTTTCGGCATGTGCTGAGATTGGGGCTGTGAGTCTTTGTGTTAGTGGCTAGCGGCAGCGATATAGCTGCTGGGTAGTATTACGTTAATTACTAGAACAATTGGTGATCATTTTACGTCCTTAGCCTTTGTTGTAACCGGTCAGTCAATGTCGTCGTAAGCGTTGTTAAGTTGATCTAGCCAAACATCCGTAGTTAAAGCCGCGTTACATATTTTCTGTTATATCGCCACGCCGTGTTTTTTATTTAAAGAATTTCCCCCATTTTCCTAGTCACAATTCGTTTCGTTTACTTAGTTTACTTCGTTCGATTGTTAAAATCATATATTTTTTATTTTATCGAAACATACTTGCTTTTTTTTTATGAATTTTATTCCGCTACTTTCATTAACAAAAAATGAGAATTATAGCCATTCCGGATTACATCAATCACGCTTATTGATGTTTCTGCTATTTTTTTTTTAAATTGTGTCGCCGGTCACTAGAGAGCGGTGTCTGCAGTGATATTCCTTCGAGAAGAACCTCTTTTATTGCCCGTGTGTTAATACATTTTTTTTTTTTTTAAATGCCCAGTGGAGTTTTGTCTATAGTTATGTGTTTTGCTTAAACCGAAAGTTAGAGACCTGAAAATTGCCCGGAAGTGTACAACTCGATTGTAGAAAAAATGCGTTAAAATACAACGGTTGTTTTACATATTTATATATAGTGATGTTTTCTTAAAATATCACTATATAAAAATATGTAAAACAACCGTTGTATTTTAATACATTTTTTCTACAATCGAGTTGTACACGTATAAAAACGTCACTTCAAAAGTTTTGCTACTAAACATAGGTGGAATGGAAATAACACAACTTAACCTAGAAAGCGTAAAAATAGCAAGAGAGCAGAATCACTAAAAAATACTATTTAAAAAATTTAACCACTCTAAATAACGAATGTCTTGTGAAATATTAATAACAATAACAAATCAAATAAACAGTAACGGCAAAATACAATTAGTAGTTTCTTATGTAAATTTTAACAAGTTATTGTAAAGGAAGCAAATGAACCAGTGAAATATATGGAAAAAAATAATCGCAAGCAGATTTTATCCTTAATTTTTGACTACTAATTTCTTTTTTTGCATTTTCAAGTGATCTATAAAAACCAGTTTTATTCGTGATTAGACACATATTCCATTATTTAGGATATTTGCCGCTCTTTTCCAATTTAAAATTTATCTTAGATAATGAATTACGTAATTGTTTAGTGTGCCGTCTTTAAAATTTTTCGATCGAATTATTTCTGCTTCACAATATCGAAAATCGCTTTCTAATATGATACGTAGAGTAATAATATTCAACAATAAATACCAGATTATCAAAAGGAGCAGGTGCAGGAGGCGGCGGGGCTGCTACAGTACGTTCACGCATTATACGAGGTACTTGATTAGTTAACTGACTGTTGAATGTTAACGTAACATTTCCGTTTGATGAAGGCACGAAATTAGCGACGACTGTTTGAGCCTGACCAGTAGTTCCGTGTGATGTTGTGCTAGAATTGCCAGAAAATCCGTTTCTACGACATACTTCCATCATTTGCACGCTAGCCTTCACACTGTTGCAATGAGCGTATTCCACCAAATGCGATAACGTGACAAACATGTGATTTAAAGCTTCTCCGGGAGTTATTCTACGCTCCTTTAAATATATATGAATACATTTTCATTTACCGTTTTATAAATGCTAAATTACTATAATTAAAAACCTCGTCTAAACATATATCATACGAGTATATAAGACGTAATGCAACATCAACAAAAAAAGTTGTGATATTTAACCAAATAAAACATACTGTCACCTGATCCATAGTTAACATCCGCTTCAAAAGATCTATAAACTCTTTTCTATCTGCCTTTTCTGCTAATAATTCTCCAGCATCAAAATCCGTCGGCACATTCACTTGACCAATGTCATCAAGACAATTAAATATATACTTCCGAGCTTCCTTCGATTTTACTGATGTCTCTGTTTCATGTTCTTCTGGAGTCTAAACCAGCATTTTTTACATAAAAATAGAAACACATTTTCACTATAAGAAGTTTGTAATAAAATCATTTTCATAAGAAAAAGGGAAAAAAAAGGGAAAAAAGGAAAACAAATATCTTTTTATAAGCGCTTTTACAAACTTTCACGAGTGACAAAATTATCAGATTTGCGTAATGTTAATAATAAGACTATTTAACAAAGATGAAAATTAGTAAACACCTTAAGCCGCCAGTATGGGTAAGTACTCTCCATATCCCGATAGAAAAATTTAGTAGTCTTAGAAGCATTATTCAACATATGCTCCGTAGGTAATCCTTGTGTCTGACTTATGTATCGGATTTGATCGTATTCCGAAGAACCCGGATATAACGGCCAGCCTAAAAATAATTCAGCTACAACACATCCTAATGACCACATATCAATAGCTTCGCAGAAAGGTAAACCTGTAGGAAACGATACAATTACTTTAATTATATTAACTAGTTAAAATAGTTTTAAATATAAATGAGATAATTTTAACAAATGCGCCAAATAATTACTGTTATCTAAAAATTATTCTTTAAATGTAACATTCGTTTACAAAACAAATTAACTTTTCCTAAAATTGAGTATAAAATCGCAGACCGCAGTATCTTCTAATATATTGATGTACTATATCCGGTAAAAAATTTTTCCTGGTTTAATTTTCAAAGAAATTAGTCAAATTATAATATCCAAGGTAATTAATTTTTTTTAAATAAACTTTCCAAATTTTTTCTGGTTTTCCAGATTTTTCAAAATAGAAAACAATAGGCACACAAAACAACAAAAACTAATTCCCACATATTTCACAATATGGTTTTGCTAACCTTAATACAGCCAAATAATTTCAATAAAATCATAATCCTTAAATATAACTTTAATTTATCATCAACACGTGTATGAAATTTGTTCCCAGCTTGATCGTCTGCTTCATCGTTTCGATTAGCAAAATCTGATGAGACTTTCTATCAACTGTGTAAAATAAATATACTTATGTGACCGGCTTCGAAGACACCCGGCTTATGCCTAAAACGCAATATGCGAGTAAAACGCGTTTGAAGTTTGGGAACACGATTTCATCATTTCCAACAGCTGTTACATTGTTTTTTGCTTCTGTACAATGTTACCGCTAGTATAGGAGTTATCCGGGAATTGAGAGCGTGAGGAATCACGTGAAAATAGGGGGACAAGACGTTGTCACGGAGGAAGATGTCAAAATGGCAGTAGAGGGGGTGGACTTCGAGGTCGAGGTCGCCCTTAAAGTGATTACCATAAGTAAGAATGAAGCAATTTTTCGATTACCCATTCATTTTTTGATATATTTTAAGTAAGTTTTCATATAATCTCCTAATTTTTCTACAGGTTATTGGCAGTACGTCTTATTTTTGTAAAGCATAAAATTGTAAATAAGAATCAAATAATTTTTCAGTTACTTTTCCATTAATTTTCTGATGTTTTTTTTTGTAAATCGTGCTGGCATGCAGAAGATGTCTTTATTCTTGTACAGCTTGAAAGTGTAAATAAAAATTAGATAATTTTTCACGTAATTTTTGTCAATTTTTTTTCATGTATTCTGCACGCATTTCATAATTTGTGTATTTTTTTGTAATAAATATTGGTAGTATTATCATTCTTGTAAAAAATTAAATATTTTTCGTTTCAGCAGCACCATGTCACAAAAAACAATTCATTACGAGCGAAAAGGGGGTTCTCTCGAATGTGTAATCTGTTAATTATCGAAAACGAGCGAATTTTCAACTATTTTGCATGCGACAGGGATGAATAAAAATGGCTATATCGTCGCTTATAATTATTATTTTCAATTTCTACCGACGGCACGTCATACAGAACGGTTTGAAGACATGGAAACCGTCGAAATCCGAAAATTGATTTCTTAGGCATAAGCCGGGTTTCTTCGAAACCGGTCACATATACTAAAGTTCTGCAATCATTTTTAATACCTTTCAAGTTCTATATATCACGCAAATATTTCTATGCCTTCCGCAAATTTCCACATTCTTAGTAATTCCACACGAGACGTTGACTTTCCAGATATGTTGATTATCGACTTCACCCAACCAATTTAAATTTATTTCAGACCAATAACGAACGTTTCAATTAGTAATAAATTTTAAATATTCTTCAGTATAATTGCGAGGTTTTTAATATATTAAATTTAATCCTTTTCTCTAACATTTTTTAAATTTTCATCGAAGAATACGGCGTCATATTTAAAAATATTACTTTTTCGATTTAACTGTTTAACTTCCAGTTCAGGTATACCAACTCTAAGATAAAACAGGAAATTTTCAGTTTCACAAACTTTCACACCTTGTTAACGTATTGAAGCTATCTCGATAGAACTACGTTTCACTTCTTTACGTCACTCCTCAGTATGAGTTAAACTTTGAAGAGTATTTTAAGGTTGGAAACAGAGGTTTCAGAAAAAATGTTTCAAACAAAAATTCGTTTTTCAAAATAAAGTCGGAATCGAAAAAAAAAAAAAAATATTCTACTTTAAAACATTTCCTTATGATTTGAAAAGGGCACTTCTAGCACATAATAGAAGTCGGAAATATTTCCAACTAATATGGCATTACCAATACGCAGCTTCGAATTTTTATTTTACTAGACATTCTAGATTTCAGAAAAAGTGGACAGGTGGTTTGGAACACCCGTATATTTTTCAAAAGTTAATTTTCTAAATTTTTAAATGAATATCGTATTTTTTCTAAATATTAACGAAGATATGTCAATAAGGGGAAAAAATCAACTCCCCAGTTATTATAAAACGGACTGTAGACTTTTTTGTCTTGTCTCGCAGCTATTACGTCTTGTTTATTATCTCATGATCATTTTAGATACGAATTGTACTCGGGTAAGTACTGCACTTCAAATTTACAACTTATTTCTTTTTTTTTTTTTTTAGCAAATATGACGTGTAAAATTTAAATAAAACAATGCAAATATTCTTTTTTATTACTGTGCACTAAATACAACTCATTTTATATACATTAAAAGATTTCGAGCAATTAAGTTCTACATACCTAATATTATTTCTGGCGCTCTGTAATATCTACTTTGTAAATAAGTATTACAAACTGCTTTGCTAACATGCGAGGCACTACCAAAATCAATTACTTTAACTCGGTACGGTTGACGTTGGGGATCAACCAGCATGATATTCTCCGGCTTCAAGTCTGCATGTATTAAACCCAATTGCTGTAAAGAGAAAAAAAAATTATATATACATTACGAGATTATTAAATAAATTTATATATTAATAAATTTATTATAATAAACACCTTAAAACTAATAAAACAAGAACACCTCAGAAATAAGTATTGAAACATCTAAAATACCTCATGATTTAATCTGCTAATGGACCCGAAATATGTGACAAAAAATTCGCATAAACGAAATTTAGAAAAAAAAAGTATATAAAACATGAAATACAACAAATTAGAGTATAAATATAATAAGTATTATTTCTACTACATTTACTTTAACCATCAGAAAATATTCCACTTCAGTATTAATGTTTTTTATGTAACATAACCATAAAATAATTTAAAGGGTGCTACATATTCAAAATACGTTCCTGCATAGAGTGAAGCCGAAGATAATTTCAAAAAAGACTGGAACAGAAACTTTTAAAATGAAGGGTTAAAAGGGTGTGTTGCAAATTAAATTCAAAAACAAGAATGCGAACGGAAAGTACAGTTAATGGAAGAAAAAAGTGGAACAAGAGGTAATCGATGATACAGCCGCACTTTAATATTATTGAAAAAAAAAAAATAAATAAAAATAAAAAAATGAAACCGTAATTACTAAATTATCCAATAACCTAATGTTGACAGCCGAGATAATCAAATCGTCATTTAATTAGCAGCTCAACTTTTACTTCAGATTCATTACGATTAAATATCACATAATATTTATCAAATAACTTTTTATTGAATATTCGTGTTCATAATTCACGTTAAAAAATCAATATTCACCATTTTTGACTAAAATTTATATAGTCACTATTAAACTTTACAATGTTACTGGCATACGTTTTCTCAAAACCTGCATAATATGAAAGAAAAAAAAACTGGAAGCGGACATATCCGCTCATATTTTTGTTAATTTCTGAGCCACATATTTTACAAACATATTGTGAAAACAATAATCTATCGCAAATAAAACAACTAGAAATTAGAATTTTATCTTTATAAATACAAAATAGTATTCAATTTGAAATATCCGACGCTACCTTAATAATGTGCTTGTTAAGAACAAAAACATAGCGGTTGAATAAATCATTGTATTTCGTAAAATTATTTTGTGGTATAAATTAAAAATTTCCGTTGTATCAAGGTGAAAAAAACAATTACTTTTGAAGATATATATAATCCATATTATTATTTTAAGTAAAACATGCGCAAAAGCGAAGTACTTATTTTACGAGTAATTGATATTAAAATGGGTGGGAGGGAGGGGGGGGGGGACATTAGTGCAAGAAGGAATAAAAGTAAGTGTTCCATTATGTAAAAAAAAATCAATGGGATCTTTAAAATGTATTAATTGATAAACAGATATTTTCAATGCAATACTTTTTTTATTAAATAACAAGTCAAAATATATGCATTACACACACAACATGACTTTCTGAAGAACATAACATAGTCGACTAGACTACTACTTTGCGATATATAACGTATATTATATTACTGGTATAAAGAACGTAATCGTTTCGGATCGATCCTATCTTGGAACATTAAAATAATAAAAAAAAAAAACGTTAAAAATCATTCGTATACCCACGAAGATATTTCGATTTGACGCATTTTTTACTTTATTTAAAGCATAATACTTTGACGCGCAAAACTGATTAATTAAAAATATGTATTTACTTCATTATAAATTTAATTTATTGTTGGTTATATCAACGACTACAGTATTTATTTACGGCGCGTTGTATTCAAAATTTCAACAAGAAATTACGGATATCAAAACGATTCTACACTGAAGATATTTGAATTACATGGGATCAAGAAATTCAACAATAAATTCTTGAAACGAATTTATTAAATACCCAATTTTCACGAAGCACATAAAGTATTCCTAAATCATATCACCGAACGTTTTCAGTACGTTCACGAAACTTAGTTTAAAAATAATTGCATTAATTTACCTTTTTTTGTTACAATTTTTCGTTATGATTTTTGTTTTTATTTTTGGAACGAAGTTCTTATACGCAGCTTATCGGTAGGAGTAAACTGGCAGAAAAGGCGAGGTAACAAAAATCGCGCTGTACCAGGCGACCTTCACTCTGTCCCTTTCTATTATATACAGGTGTGTGTGCGAGCGAGTATCGAGATTCGAGCAGCAAGCATTGTACGCGGTCAGCTGTATAAGCCAAATTCTAAACACGTGTACTTTTTATTGAATTTGAAAATTGGCGCGACTTTTTTGTACGATGTTAGCACATTTCAACCAGTCTGATGATTTATTTTTTGTTTTTGTTGTTTTTGTTTTAATTCATACGGGATTTATATATTGTGACATTTTTTATCGTATACTTTATGAATGACTTTATACTTGTACATCTACCTAAAAGTGAAAGGAACTTCGTTCCTACCGGGTGTCCCCCTCTAGACATCACTTCTCTTTTTTTATTTTTTTATAAAACTATTGTCATAAAACTTATTACGTATAAAGTAACTTATCGCGACAACTTTCAACTCCCCTATGCCGAATTCTTACTAAAACAAACTGATCCAATAAAATAGTAATATGTAATCAGTTAATGCGTATTGTATGATACACACGTAATTTGCAGTCTCGTAAAATATTAAGTAAACTTACATTTGCCACTTATTTATAAGAAATTGCATTATAAACATCAATGCTATTTACATGAAAAAAAAAAAAAGATTATTTTGATTAACTATCTGAGAAAACCTAGAATAGCCAATAAAACTAAGTAAAAGTTTTTCAACCAAAACCTGTAAAAAATTGGAAGTTCAGTTTGAAAAAAACTCGACTGATTAAAAAACGAAAAAGACTATTCGATTATATATAACGAAAAAACCACTCGATTAAAAACAAAAATTGAGGTCAATAAAAACTAAAAAAGATCATTTAATCTGATTAATAAGATGAAAGGTAATTGATCAAAAAACGATTTTTAATGGAATTAATTATACTGAAACTATTATTTATAAAAAAGTAAGCGCTTTTCACATTTAAAATAGGCATTTGTTTTTTTTACATATTTAAAATACAAATTTTTCCTTAACTTCTTTCTCATAATAAATTGCAGTTTCATTCTTATTTTAGTAACATATTTAATTAAATTTAAAATCGCGTACCCCACATAATGAACTATACTGATTTTCAATTTTCGACTTCAGGTGAAAATTCAGTTTTCAGTTTTTTTTTTTTTTTTAAACCGGTTAACCGAACAGATGGATTAAACTTAATAACTTTAATAAATACGAATATTTACTTTCACTATAAAATGATGAATAACTTAAATTTCATTTGCAATAGGCGAAAAACGAATTTTTTTTGTCAAAACCATATATTTTTTATACTAAATTATATCAAATTTAACCTGTATCTTTCAAAACTTGTTAATTTTCATTGCGTTATTTTTATCCAGTTTAATGTACTTATTTTAAAGTTTAGATACCACTTTGTAATAAAGTAATTTCCATTTCCAACTCCAGATCAGTTTAAATAACTATCTCCTAAATAAGGTTTTATACATGATGACCACTTAAATGTAATTTTTGAATTCCCGGTTTTGGTTACTAGAATTATACAAAAGCTTACATGAAACTTTTTTCGCTAGTTTCAATAAGAAACACAACAATTGAAACGGAAGCAAATAAAACATCAACAGAAACGAAAATTTGAAAATCCAATTTTTTAGTTTTTTGAAGTTGATTTATTCATATTTTAAATATTTTACCATTATAATGGCCACTAACTAACTCAAGCAATATATGCTTACTTTATTATTACAAAAGTTAATAATGAAATTTATAACAGGTTAATTTCACCATTTAAACAATTCTGACTTATAAAATTTATTTGACGTCTAATATTTACATTTTTAATCATACACATTGACTTCAAAGGGTTTACAGAGCTTAAGTTCCTCCAAATGTTTTACTAAGAGGGTTCAACCCTCCACCAATAAAAACGTAAGCGCTAATAAAAAATTTTTTTATGCGTTTCGTTAAAATTTTAACCAAAATATACTGGCAATAAATATAAATATTACCTCATCATGAAAATAGACCTGCCGTTATAGAAAAAGTCTTTTAATCGAAAAATTCGACGCAAATTGTAAAAGAAGAACGAAATTTTTTTGTCACTATTGATAATATTTGATCGCAGCAGCACATTTTACACAAATAAAAAAGAACTTCGTAATATATTATTAAGTAAAGTATATTAAAAAATGCAATCGGTTGACTATTTTTACTTTCTTTCTCGGTTTTACAACAAAATTTCACAAAATTCCCGGTTGGTTGGCCACCTTGTTATATTTAATTTATTTCAAAAACGGTGCTTTAAATTACCAGACAATTTTTTTTTCTAATTCTTACTTTTTCATTTTTCCTTATCCTCATAATTGAATCCTCTTCTTTTTCATAAGCTTATTCCTTTACAAGAGTTGAAAAACCCTATTTTATTATTTGCTAGTCTGAATAATTCTAACAGCAAAAATGCTACCTGGTGGTAATATTTTCTAAACCTTTTGTCTATAAATTTCAACGTGATTATCAGTCTTTCTTTCAACCGTAAACCAAATAGGACTGCGCATTTATCTACTTCATATGTCCAAGAAGCGGTTGCACAAGCATAACTGAATATAATCACTCAAATACCGACACAATTAATACAGAATCATTACTTAATTTACATCTGAAAACAATTCGCTAATAGTGCTGAAATTACTTGTAAATGAATCAGCGATTTAAGGTATTAAAATGGTTCGTTACAAGAAAAGGGATAATCATGTTAGACTGAATAACAGAATATTCTTCTATAAATAATCATTTAATAATTCCGTAAAAAATACGTCATAAATAATAATACGTTACCTTCAGTTTAAGCAGTGCTGTTAATACTTGCTGCAATATAGGACGAATATACTTAAGCGGTAAAGGACTGAATTTATTATTTTTCAAAAAGTCGTATAAGTTCTGTTCCAGCATTTCAAAAACCAAACACGTGTGATTTTTATGTTGAAAGCACTCATATGCGCGTACAAAATTGAATTCGTCGGCATTTTCTTGACTCAATCGTGATAGTATGCTTACCTTTAGGAAACAAAAAAGTAGCGTAATAGACGAATAGTATGACGTATTTTATTAAATAAATTAAAGTATAAAAAAATTCTCTGTTTTATTAGCCATTTATTTTATCAAAATTTATAAATCGAGATATCACTAAAATTTTAAATAAGCTTTTATTAATGAAACACATCTTAGAGAATGGGGAAAATACCGTTCTGGTTTGTATAATCTTGATTCTCAAAGCCGTTGAAATTTTATTTATATAAAAGAACCGCGTATACAGCTAAAATTGGACTATTGTTTAATTTAATTGAACAAATTAATTTATCAAAAATCTCTAGCTAATAATGAACAGACACCTTAAAATGATTGTAAATTAATTAATAATCTGAATAATATGTATTAGTTAACATAATTTAGGTAAAGACAAAAAAAATGGGGGGGGGGGGGATTCGCAAACAAACCATTAGAAAAAGAAAAAAGCTGGTCCGGCCAACAATTTTTGAATTGGAAACATTATTCTTTATATGAACAGACATAAAGATGCTATATTTCAATTAACAGAACTATATTAAAAAAAAAGATCGAAATTATAATCTAACTTTGGATGAACCGAAGGTTTTAAACAAATATATTTAAAAAGCGGCGTAAATGATTCTTTAAAAGATTGAAAGTTTACAATACTTATTCAATGGTTATGGCACACAGAACGTACACGATGCGGAACAAATAATACTTCTTTATTTTTCAATAAAAAAAACTTTTAAGAAGCTTGTCGTGATGGAAAATATTCCAAGAATAAACTTGTTATACTTTTATTTCAGGTAACGGAAGTGATAATAAATGCCAACTGTAATAGCGAAAAACGTAAAACTAAGATGTTTTAACAACAGCAAAACACGGATAACAAACAGAAATTTTTGTTCCTTCCTTCACTCGTTAAATACAAAATAAATTATTATTTTCATGGATATCGACGCAGCTTATCCCAAGGTATATTTTTTCTTTCAAATCTAAGGTGATGCAATATTTAATGAACCGTACAAATATACTTTAATCATCCCATCTGGAAATTTCAGGAAACTTCTAAGCGGGCAATACAGCAAATTCTCACGTAAACTCTATTTTATAAAATCATAAAAAGAAATAAAAAAAAGAACTAAAACAATACAATATCATAACAGCAACATGGTAGTACTCATAACATAAAATTACTTTCCAAAGTTGGTTATGTTTCCATCTGATAATAATGAAGTAGTAAAACTAATGAGGATAAATTTGAGCAAGATTTGAAAGTACTGTGTCCAATAAAAAAAATATAACATTTTCAGATTATATTGCAGTGGATCACAATTTGGCAAACAAGTGGTTTTCAAATAGTCGAAAAATTATGTGAAACCTTTGAAACATACATCGTAAAAGTAAATGAAGAAAAAATAACACCATCACCACACATAATACTTTACCAAAGGTTAAAGCGTTTATATTAAAACAAAAATGACAAGGATAAAAAAAACTTTTTGAATATGAAAAATTGTTTTTTAACAAAAAACAACACATTCAAACATTTGCATGTTATTTATTTCCGACATTCACCGTTTTTTTCTGAATCCTTTGGAAAACGAACGATCGAAATTCGACTGTATTTCTTTTTTCTTTTTGAATAAGAAACAATTTTTAAAAATTTATTGCTTCCGTGAAACTCGACATTTAATAAGACTCAGGATTCCAGCGATATCGATAATATTGTAAATTAGAAGCAGCAAGAAATTAAAAAGAAAAAAAGTTAAATGAAATTTTATGAATAAATTATAAAAGAACAATTATTAGAAGCATTTACAGATTGTCCATAATTCTTCCCTTTTTAAAAAAATATATCACAGTTCCACTCGTACATTGGTTATTTTTGTTGTTCCCCATGTTAAACAGCCATTTTTTCACCAAACTTTTGTCGAATTCGAAATTATGTTTTTTGCATTTGAATTTTTTTTTTTTTTATATATGAGTAGCGCGAGTCAGCTCCACAAGCAAGAACGTGTTGTTTACAATGTAACTCAAAAAAAAAATACACTTCCGTTCTAGAAAAGAACAAAATTATAAGGGAAACATCACTAAAACAGTCAAATCTTTACAAAATGATTTAACAAATATAAGTGATTTATTGAAACGCAGCTTTGAGTACAGCGGATGTCTAATTTGATATAAACTGAGGTACTAATTCCAGTAAGTAATTGATGATTAACCAAAAACCAGGCTAACCCTGCATCACCGCAAACGTTTCTTCTCTTTTAAAAAGTCTTATTGTGTTCGATTTGAATGCACTCCGAAGGACATGGTTTAAAACAAACCTCATGTAATTTTTACGGTTATTTAAAAGATATCAACAGAAATTTTATTTTTAGTATTTTGAGAAGTGTAATTTCAAATTGCATTTTTATTTTTAACTCCATTCAAATTTTTTTCATCATTTAAACAAGTTTAATAACTGTATACCGGTTTTTTAAATATAAAACAGTATAAAAAAAAGTTCTTCCGCTACTTTGTTTAAAGATATTAAATTATATTCAAAAATACATCGTAATATACCGTTTAAAAAATACAATTTTTATTAATAAATTACAACCATGACAAACAAGCAACTTTTAAAACAGTAGCATTTCTACTAACTTTTTATTCTTTCAAACTTTTTTATGTAGCGATCCATATCATTAAACATTTTAATTTTTGTTAATATAGTTTAAACTAAAACAACATACCTCAATTTGACCTTGACGTGCATAGGATGGATGATTTTTTAATATTTTTATTGCGACTATCTCGTTAGTGCCCTTTTTCCAACATTTCACCACCTGCAAAATAATACATGTAAAATATAGATTGTACTTTAGTATAATAAAATATTTAATTACAAAAATCATAACATTTGCAAAACATATTGATTATATACGTTCATAATGAAGGGACAATGATTTTTAATAAGAAAAGTTATTTTTGATATTATAATAACAACAAAACGTATTATTTTGTTAACTAATTATGAAAAAAAACCAGCTTTTATAGCAAACCAAAATGTTTCTAGTTCCGCATTTCCGTTTCAACAAGTATTCTAAATTTAAAAAATTAAATTGCCGCATTCTACAATTTTATTATTAAATAACTTGTTCTTTTACTCTCAACATTTTAGATTTAAAGTACACAAACTGTACAATTCAAAATAACTGAAAAACGAACTTATATGTAGTGTGTATCGGTATGTACTTCAAAATTAGTCTCTGGTTTTCTAAAATAATTGTTTTTGTCAAGAACCATCTCTATTTTTTCTTTCAGACAGGATAATAAAAATAATGGCAATTAAAGTCAAAAATTACAATTATTATTACAGTAAAAATATTAAAAAATTTCGGTTATTTAAACCATTTAACATACATTGTTATGATTACAGTTTAAACAGCTGCTAATAGTTGACATATTTTTTTATTATAATTTTACTTTTGAAGTACTTTTATTATTTTTATTGTTCATGTTTCTCTTCCATGCTACTAAATTTTTATATATTTATAAATGGCTTCATAACTGTATTTTTAAAAGTACTACAAAATTTTAGTTTATTACAACTGATAGCATTCTACAGTCGCGATCACGTGTTTTTAAAATAAAATGAATGTAATGTCCGAATTTAGTTATATATTTATATATAAACACACATCATATTTACTTGTTTCTGGTCAATAAAAAATTATATACAAAAACCATGATTATGAAATTCATTACTCCGAAACATGTCGGATTAATTGTGTGAATTTTTATAATTGAAATTATATTTCCGTTATATTATTTAATAATATTTTATAAATAATCTAAAGAAATTGAAGATATTAGTAACATTAACATAAACAATTATGTTCTTTACAGTATACTAAATATAATTGAAGGAAGTAAATGTTAATACTTTAAAACGTATAATTCACATTTCGTTTACATTCAATCTATCATTAAAAATACACATATATTACATTACCTGTCCAAATGTTCCCCTTCCTAAAAATTCTAGAACTTCGTACTGCGTTGTCATGGAGTATAAAACTTCGTGCTGAACCAACTGATAGTCTCCGTCCGCAGTACCCGATGAAGTACCAGCTCCAGCTCCGGTTCCCTTACTATGATTGGTTGTAGTTGTAATTGTAGTAGTACAACCGTCTTCAGCTCTGTCCGCATTACCCTCGCAAGATTTCCTCTAAAATAGCATCACGGAAGTTTAAAATTTCGCCACATTCAAAAAGCAATTCTTAAAAAGATATATAATATTAAAGAGCACGTTGTAATAAACTTTTAATGAAAAAAAATAATAATTCTTTAAAAAATTAACCTTTCATCTTTTCCACTATGGTAATTTAAAATAAAAATATGACTAATCAAAAAAAAAAAACAGTAATCTATAAATATTTATAATATATTACTAGCTAATTTAAAATATTAAAAAGACACCGTTCAAACAATAAAAACAAACCTTTAGTCCACAGCGGGTATAAGAATCTAACAACTTAATTGTTGATGTTCGTACGAAATTCTGATTACTACTGTTGGTAGATGGGCTTGATTTAGCCTGCGCATTATTGTGTCTTTTATTGTTTCCCGAACCACTGCCAGAAGATGTGGACTCATACGATGAGGTTGTCGAAGAAACTAAATCAGAAGATGTGATGTAATGGTGATGATCGAGTTTACGTTTCTTATAATGCGTGAGTACGGTACCTTCTGACACCCTACAGGAAAGCTGTGGTTGGGTGAACATGTCACACTACAAATGCAACTAAAAAAAAAAAAAAAATAGAACAGTTTTATTAGTAAGTATTCTTTTAAAAATGTTTATTTAAAACGAAATAAATGTTAATGAAAAGTTACAATGAATCCTGATCGAGTTTTCTTTAAAAACGTAATTATGAAATCACGCACATTTGAAAGATCAATTATACATGCAATAAAAAGATTACAAAAGCATACCGTTTGATTAAATTACGTACATTACCCACACGCATATACATGAAAAAATCACATATAACCAAAAATTTTCCAGTTAAACAAAATTATCTTAATCGATCTACGTTAAATAGGCAGTTCTATTTTTTTTTTTAACGTGTAAATTTAATGAATAAATTACAATCTGGTGCGATAATTTAAATAATTTTACATTTATATAACCGCAAAATATGTACTAAATCGTTGTTCAGACCGCAATTAATTCCCATATGTTACAAAAAAAATTTAAGTATATTTTTAATAAAATTAAAACTTTATACTCTTTAACGCACAACTGTATAGTGAATTATTTCAAATTAAAACAGTCCATTTATTCAAAATAACATAAATGAAAAGTGTAAAATTTACCGTTCTGTATAACGTTTTTCGTTGGGTAATTTATTTTTCATAATGTTCACAACCGTAGTAGCATGTTTAAAAACTGCACATCAATCGATCATTACAAAAATTCGCTGATGCTAAAGAAAAATTAATTTACGAAAAAATAATTTCAACTAAAAAGATATACAACATGCTTTTACTCAGTAACTTAAACACTACGTATGTTGGGTATTAATTACCCATGTTCTTAAATTAACCGTTCATATTATATATAACAGCACAAAGAAATTTTTTAAAAATTATTTCAAATAAACTTTACATTTACACAGTTTCACTGCTTTGTATATTATTATAATAATAATTTATCAATCCGTGACGTGTTTCTACTGTCGCTCGCAATAGCCACAAAGGAAAAAGCAGAACGTACAAAATAACGTCAATTATCACCGAGCGAGCACTAACGCGACAACCATAGTGTGTGTGTTTCTCACTTACCACTACAAACTCACACTGATGCTATGAATAATACTGTTTCACCAATACTAAGAATACCAAGTACAGAAGCAGATCTGACTATACGTCAAAGCCCCCTCCAACGGCCTCTTTGATCGAAATGGTTCTGCTAAACAAAGTTCGTTCCTCAGGACGATTTTTTTTACATATAACCATTCTACGTCAAAGGTAACACGAAGTAGAAATAACTATAAAACAAACACATACATATGTAATAAATTTAAAAACAAACTTTCTGCTTTATAATATCACGTACACGTTATTCAGTAAATGTTGTGAAGTATAACTATTTAATAATGAACTAAACACAATTAAAGGATTATATAATGATCACAAAGAAATATCATAAATTTCATAATTAAACATTTCTGTAAAATATGAAACAATAATTATATTATAAAAATTAAAGTAGCAAAATTTTTAAAAAATCACTACAGAATTTTAATAAGAAGTTCAAAATGAAATAAAAAGTTATGCAGGTTCCACGAATATTTAAATTAAAAATTTTAATATAGGTTTGTAACAAAAATTATGAATATCATCATTGGGTTTTTCTTTTATTTAAAAAAATATATATTAATAAAAAATAAAATCATAAGACAGAGTGCAATAAACACAACTTTATGATCCTATTATGGTACATTAAAGATGTCTTCACGTCAGAATCATTTTCTTTTTTATCAACATATTTGTTTTTTTTTTTGTTATCTTAATAAAGATTTTAATTCTAATTAGTAACTCCTACAGTTCTGCATTTTATTTCATATTTATCAATTATTATAATATAATATTCATATTACATCGTATATATGTTGAAAATTGCTATAACGAATCTTATACGGAATACTGTTTCTATTTAAGAATATCGCAAGAATTTACTGATCGTGCAATATAAAACGCTGATGTACTATTTTTTAGGAGAGGAGGGCTCATTAACTATGCAAATTAACAAGTGAAATTTTTGCATATTTTCAACATGTGACAACAAAATTCGAACCAGGTCATACCTAAATAAAATACTCCTGTCTATCCAGCTACTAGTTACTCCATGATAGCTTGCTAATATATTGATATTTATACTGATGTGGTTCGAATTTTTTGATACGCTGTTATTAATATTAAAGCGTAGTTATATGTGAGAATATATACAATAATACTGATTATGTAATATCAACAATCAATATTTTCATCATTCTTCAGTATTTTATTTGTTAATTTAATAATAACTGGTAAATTGCATAAATTTTGTTTTTTAAAAGATTAAATTGATCGTGAAATTGATGTTATTTGTAATTTGAAAAACTGAAACAGAAATGAATAACAAAAGTTAATTTTAACATTGTCGGTCTTTACATTCGCAAATTAATAATAAAGACTGGTCCAAAATATTTGCAACTTGGCATTTGTAAAATGTATAATTTTGAATGTGTGTATACATATGCTTCGTTTATTAAAATCTGTACCGAAATTCAGCGCTTTATAGTTTTAAATTGTAACAAAAAATAGTACTTTTGAAATGCTTATTTAAAATTCTAAATTTATATTCTATTAATGCAATAATAAAATATTTAATTAACATCTTAACTTTTTTTCAAAATAAACAAATAAACTATTATTTTTTGAATAAAGAATATTATTATTTTTAATTTGGTACACATTTTTTTAGTCAACTTATCATTTTACAAGAAAACTTGGTAATTTAGCATTCTCTTAATTTTCTAAAAATTAATAAAGTATTTAAAAAGAAAAAGAAAATTTAAAAAAGTAGGCATAACATTTGCAAATTTAACATTTACAAAGAAATTTTGAAACATATTTCTAAACAGATTTACCATATGGAGCTAGAAAATACTTAAATTCACTCAATTTAGAAAAAAAGTGATTAATTATTAAGTAATAATAAAAAATCAACATGTTTCTTGCTATGATCTCGGAAATATATTGGTTATTTATGTTTTTTAAATAACATAAAAAACAAATATATTTCAGAGATCATCGAAAAAACATGTCGATTTTTTATTATTACTTAATGATTAATCACTTTTTTTCTAAGTTAAGTGAATTTAATAATTTATAGAAGTGTAAAAGTTATTCCAATTATTATTTCTTGCGTTTATAATAGCTTTTTAACATTGATTTGGAAATATCCAAAATCAGTGCACTATTTAATGCTGGTGCTGCTGAAAATTTTAAATCTTCAAAATTTCTACTAATTGCCGATTTCTTTAAAGTAACGATGTTTTTATTCAATCGAAATACAGCTTCACATATATGTAACTATTCTGTTTCTGCAAGAACTTTAATACATTTTAAATAATTCCTCAAATATCAAGTCAGCCATGGAAATAGTTCCTGTAACAGTAATATAAAAATATTTCTTCGTTTTTTCAAACAATCTTTCTTCTATCTTTTATAACAAATAGTATATTTTGAATTCAGGCACGTCAGTGTTGCTACACAAACTTTTTGTTTATTATTTACTATATTTTAACTTATTTTTAAACAATTTTTTTAATTTATTTAGATATTTATTATGAAACCACAGCTTTAACCAAATGAAAATATTAATGCATAATACTGACTGCGTAAGGTTGTTTAGTTTTTCATCAATACTAATCAATATTACTGGCATTACTGTACCGACGGTACTACGAGTATTCACCAGGCAAGATCCAATGTAGTGATAATATTAACATGGGCGTCGCCAAGGGGAGCAGATGGAGGGTCGTTGCCCCTCCTTGGGCTTTGAAACGTTTTAATGATGAGCATTAGACGCGCAATCAGGGACAATTTGGAAAACTTTTATAATAAAGTAGTAGAACAGTTTGCCAGAAACCCACGAAAATTATGTTTTAATTAAGATTTTATTCTTGTTTAATAAAATATTAATTCATTACAAATTATACATTTTATTTTTCTTATAACTTATATCCTCTTTCTATCATTCCCCCCCCCCCGCTCACGGGAGGCGGCGCTCTTGTATATTAGCAGAGAAGTTTATAACGCTTGGATATCGTATATGAATTTTTCAGATTTCGGACAATTTATAGAATCAATTTTTCTTTCAAAGTTACTTAATTATTATATAAAATCATTAGGCATTATATAGAATGTAGACAGCTTCTTTGACAGAGTACAAAAGAAATGCTTTTTAATTTTCTAAATATTGCCTTAAATCTATTGGTCAAAGTAGATAAAAACATTTTATTCTTTTCATTTGTTCAATCTTATTTTTTATAGAGCCAAAATAGCAGTAGCTCTATTTCAAAATGATCCATTTCCTTTCTATCAAAAAAATCTTCTTTTAAATAAGGGGCATCAACATTGCAGTTTTAATCTTCTCTTTTCTATTCATATTTTAAAACTCAGCTCTTTTGAAGTCATCTGACCAGTGATATCAGAATAGCTAAGCTTTTTTTGTGCCTATCATTTTCTTTATATTTAAATGTATTCTCATTGCATTGTTGATAGAGAATGTCACGTTAATTTGTAATAAATGTTTTTATAACAATTTTGAAACAATGTATGAGTGTTTCAAAATCAGTTAGATTATAATAATCTAAATATCATAAATATGTGAACTTACAGTTAATATATGGTGTATTTCAACATTGTGAGCTGTTACTATGATGTTTGTCACAAATAACCAATATTCCTATGTTTTGGTTTCATTTTGTAGGACCAAAAAGTCCAACAAATTGAATAATAATTAAAACAGTTCATTTGAATATCATCTTTATTTTTATATTCTTTCTTATAACTCAATTATCTTCACAGTTTTGCACATTTGATGTCACTAATTGCAAAAAAAAAAGCTGTCAACTTCTTGAATATTGATTAAAATAAATAATATTGGTACTACTAATTATAATGACTTGATACGTAAATTTTATTGAAACGACTGTTATGTTTGCTTTGACTACTAATACTAAGACCATTAAATAAAACATAAACACTATTATATTACTCAATGGATATTAAATATATAGATTTGGATACTTCTTTGTATAAATAAAAAATGTATAATTTCATTATACTTATAGGTTACATATTCTCATTATTTTTTAGTTGTGATTAGTGATGTTAAATAACGGTCTTTTCGAAGAACTGAATCATAAGTTCTACTTCTCTTCAAAGAACGGTTCTTGAAAAACGTTCTTGACCTTGATTACTGATAACTTTCGTCAAAACCATACTTTCATCTCCTTATTTACCCGCAAGTTACGATTTCTGTTGTGACGTCATTACTGATTCATTTGTAACAAATAAGGGTATTAATAGTTTTTTTTAAAAATCCTGCTCTCGGTAAAACAGCTCTTTTGAAAGAGTTGCCTGTAAATTTATAAATTTTCTCTTCATGAATTTAAATTTTACATAAATATTACTCTTTTTAAAACGTAATATTTTATATTATAAAATAAGATAGCTATACAATAATCTCTTTTCAAATTTAATATACTGAAAATTATAATGAAGTACTTTAAATCAATATCAGCATCATGATATCATATGATTGTAACTTATATTTTGCTAGATTTATTATAAAACCAAACATGAAAATAAAAAAAAAATAATTTTATGAAATATTAATATTTGAAATGTATGAATTTTTAAATAATATAGTACAGATATGTTAAATACAAACTGTTGATCAATTTGGATGATCATTTATTCAACACTGAACTATACGACTACTTGTTCTCTATAAGGTTACTGAAGCAGGTTATTCAATTTTCGATATTTTTGTAATTCCTTGCGAAAATTTTAAATCTTACTATAAAAAATGAATATTAACAATACTTGCTGTACCAAATTTAAATATAAATCAGGATTGAGCAATCACATAAAATTAAAACATTGTAAATTTATCTAATTATGTTTATATAACAGATATTAATAAATATAATAAAATATTTACTTTTAATTTATATATTTTACAGCAATAGATAAAGTATGATATATTTGTTCATACTGTAATAGCAATTTCAATATAAAAAAGGAATTAATCAAACATATTCGTCTTTACTAGCCGTAAATGAAAAACTAGTTTTTAAATAACACTTTAAATTAATGTATTTGATTTTTGATTCATTTTGTATAAGTACACATTAATTTTCCTATACCGAAAATCAAATGTAATATAATAATTTAAATATATAAATTTTTAATTATTAATTAAAATTTCATTTTGTCATATATTTATTATTTTTTTATCTGTTGTATTCTATAATTTGAATTACATTACACATAACATTATGCACATTTTTTAATATTTTGTAATATTTCTTTTTGCATATATTCACTTATTGGTTGTAAGTTTTCTAAAATCCTAAACTTAACTATAAAACGAAAAAAAACAACAAATAATTCGATTGCAACTATATTCAAAAAATTGTATCCTTAACCCTGGTCTACAAAATTTAATGTTATTAAAACATTGCAATTTTTAAATTTAGTTCTGCATTAGGACATTTGAAATCTACAGATAAGTATCTTTATTTTCTTATTCTATAAAATAAATTGCCTTTTAATGCATTGGAATTTGTAAAATGATTTAATTTTTCGATAACTTAATCGATTCCGGTATAAAACATAAAACATAATGGTAACAAAATCACAAATAATTAAAACACTTCGTTTCCTTTTTAAATGCGTATTAAATTTAACAACAAATTAAATACTATTTAGTAACAATAACGTAAACCCTGATCTAAAAATTATGGAACAACATTAACAACAGTTCTTCGAAAAGAGCTAACTCAAAAATACTTTTTTTTATAATGAACCGTGTACACATATGAGTCTATCTAACTCAAGTAAGTTATTAATTGAATTCAAATCGGAAGACCGGGACAGATTTTGAGGAGAAAAAATTGTAACGTCATAAATCAGCTCCCCCTTGTTTCTTTCATTGTTGCTGTTTATTCATTGACGATTGTGAATGTGAAGAATATGAGTATATATTATGCAAGGGCATCGTCAACCGTCGTGGGGGGGGGGGGGGGAGGCAATACGATAGAAAGAGGATATGAGTTATAAGAAAAATAAAATTTATAAGTTGTGAAGGCATAATATTTTATTAAACAAGAATAAAATCTTAATTGAAATATAATTTTTGTGGATTTCTGACAAATTGTTCTACTACTTTATTATAAAAGTCTTCCAAATTGTCCATGATTACACGCCTATGAATACTCATCATGGCCAGTTGATTAAAAAGTTTCAAGGCTCCGGGGGGGGGGTATCTGGCCCCCCTGCCAACGCTGGCGACGCCCATGATATTATGTGTTGCATGAAGTATAAAATGCTGGCTTAAGTATTTGAGGAAGAGGATGATTATGTTTTATTTAATTATTTATTTACTTATGCTGTATTGTAATACAGATCAAAAAGTTCTACCTATAACTGTTGTATGCACTTTTTTTTAATGTAAAGATTGTTAATATTTCAAATTGTTTTCAAGTTCAAACAAGTTTGCGGTTTTAAATTAAAAAGTTATGTCTTTATTTTTTAATGTTAAATACTATCTAAAATTGTGTATTTAACACTCATACTTGTTAATAGGATAATAAAATTTTGTTAACGTAATGTATATTTCTGAATCTTGAATAATATTTTTTATGTTAAGTAATTTTTTTTTATATGCTTTATATTAACTTCGCCAGTTTGTAATAGAATTTTGGAATCCATTTTTCACCCACTTCCCAATGTCCCAATGATTTGACATTTTTAGTATTAGTCAGAACTTGATGACAATGTAATATTATGCAGAAAAACATCACCTACACCTACAAATAAAGTAAAAAAAGGAAAATATTTGTAAACGGAATAATTTTTATCTCCCCGGAAGCAACGGATCCTCAGCCGGTCTCGTTATGCTTTCTGCCACAATGTGACGACTTGATAGAATCAACAGAAGTTGTCCTACACCTCCATATACTTTTAATACAATCTGAAAAATATGATAATTATATAACCTCTAAAAGGTTGATTAGCCAAAACGATAAAGAAGCTCCATATGAATTAATTAAAAAGACATAATATGATGTAAATAATAGTGAACTAAAAATAATTTAAATACCGTGAATGGAACTAAAGGATGAAGAAAGGGTTAATCAGTCCACTGCTTCACTCGTATGTTAATATTGTAAAGGAACTTTTTTTTTTTTTTTATTTTGAATTGAAATTAATTATTTATGTCTACCTCTGTTATGTAACTCTGTGATTTTGTTAAATAATAGAGACAATCTCAGTCAGCAAAGACAAAGGGATAAATAGAATTACCTGGGTAGTTTGGTAGAACGACTGTCAAATAAGAGGCCGTGAGAAAATCTACATAGACAAAAATAATAAAACAAGAAAATATATATAAATAATGAACGGTCACATTGTACACATTGGCGAGATAGGAGTATTGCTGTTATTACACAATGAAAATATTGTTGTCTTCACAGAAAAAAAGCCGAAGTATTGTTAAAAGAAAGAAGAAAGGTTACTGACAATATAGCGTACTAGAAGGAATGTAGCAAATGTCTAAAGCAAATAAACTGACATGACTGTTGGAAAAGCAGGTAATGCTGGAAAGCAGATAAACAAATGGCGGTACAAATTAACAAACATCCTGAACAAAGATGCGAAAATCGATGAAAGAAAAATAGGAGGGTACTGATAAGATGCGAAAATTAACAACCTTGACTCAGCGAAAGAAAAGTTATAAAAAAATAAAATCTGTAACAAGACGTGACAAACGCGTAAACAATCAGACAATTCTGAGAATTCTAACAAAGAGCCCACCGCAACGTTATACAAAGGACCCTTTTGAAGTGATTTACTGCCGAAAGGAAACGGTCAATATAGAGGTTGCGATTCAGTATAGTTGAACTGGTTCAGTCATTGTTTAAAAAGATAGAAGTAGTCCTAGATTTTTATTATATGCTTTATATTAGCTTCGCCAGTTTTTAATGGAATTTTGGAATCCATTTCTCATCCACTTTCGGATGTCCCAATAATTTGAAATTTTTTAGTGATTGTTGGAACCCAATGACAATTAGTAAAAGTTTCAAATCATTCAGACGTTGGGAGGTAGATGGAAATGGATTTAGATTGCTGTATTGTATTGTTAAATTTATGAAAATACTAGCGGACCCGGTAGACGTTGTCCTGCCTGAACGTTTGTTTGTCTGCTATTAGCGGATTGAGAAAACGTTTTTTCGATATTCCAATTTTCTACTGTGGCCCAAAGTAAAATCCAAAAAATAAGTGCAATTTCTCGTTATCTTGCGCCGTTCAATTCTCATAAAACTTAAAATTTTTTCCACAAATTTAATGAAGTCGTAAAATGAGGGCCTACATAGCTGCAATTTGAATGAGTGCCATATAATAACAGTTAGATGATAGTAACAGATGGCGGCCAGTAATGTTTTTGGTTTTTTTTGGCTAATTGTGGTGGTATGCTACAACCCTAAATTAAATATGATAAACTGATCATCGCTAGTTAGAGATGACGTGAAAACATTAAAATAATGGAGATATCGCTTAATTAATGGTGTAATGTTTATTGTTAATAAAACTCTGTGATCTCAGAAGAAAGGAAATTCAAAGAAACTTGTTATGATAAAATACGAATACAATTTTGTATTATTTCGTTACAAAATCTAATTTCATTTTATCCTAAGAGAAATTGTTTAGTTTTCCTTTATTCGCTCTTGCGTTTCGCGGCCCGCTCCTTCGGACTTTAAATTATTTCATTTTGTAAATTTTCATAACGATTGCAGCGTTCACATATATTTATTTAGAAAAAAAAAAAAAAAAAACTACACGAGCACATCAATCAAAAAAGCGAAATTTAGATTAAAATATCTGAAAACCTGAAACCGCTGCAAGAGCAATATATGTGATAGGAATATGTTAAATTAAATTTGTTTAAAAGTAAGATATTAGCAATATTTGCTTTTTTAAATGCAATGGAGAAAATTCGTTTTTTTTATTAAAATCTAAGCAATAATATATTAAGTCAGTGTTGACCATCACTTTAATCATTTCAGAATTTGCACGCTTAAATTATTTTTCAAATTTTGGACTCTGTAATCATAAAATTTTTGATGCCTCGTATTTTTTCTATATTTTAGCGATTAAAATACACCAATTAAAAAAAGGAATGACCTCCCAGCCACCATGTAAAGCAGGGATGAATCCAGTTGGGGGTTTTGGGGGAACAATGCCCCCCCCAGAACTCTAAAATTGCCCCCCCCCCAGAAATTAATACAGACTGTTTAAGAATGTGGCAATTTAATAGGAAATAAATTTCTTTTTATTCGCTTTGTTTAGTTATAATAGAAATAACAAAAAAATGACATTTTAAAATTTAACTTTGACGTTTACTCGTATTTTATGAAAACTGATATGCTTTTATTACAAATACGCGAATGATGTAAAATACTGACGAGCTGAAAAAAATATTAGCCGCAGTTTGTATTTGTTGTCAGCGTAAACGAGTACGGGAACTATCATGTTTCACGTCAATCGAATTATCATTAATATCAATAAAATTATTTAAACGTTTCTCAGTTTTAATTTGTTCTTTTTTTTTGTTGTAAGCGACGTGATCTATGGACAACTTCATTTCTGTCTCCGTTGCTTTGTTCTTGTTTTTTATTTTCAAGAAAGTCCATTTAAAACAGCTGTCGTAGTAGGATGTTAAGCTTGGTATTCATCTGTAAAAATCTAAATACTCATATCCGGTATTTCACTTTGAATTACATATATTTACGAAGTTATTGTCCGTTCTCTTGATTACTTCTGTTTTTTTAAAATTTAGTTTTATTTCTCTAATATACCTCAATTAAATATATTCTTCTAAAAAGTAGTAAGTAAACTGAAATATTTATGGTTTTTAATATTATAATATTCCATACTATCTTGTATATTATGTTTGAAAGAATCATTTTTAATCAAGCCTTTTTTTAATAAATTTCTAATTTTTAGTATGAAGTTTAGTTTTCTGGTTATTTAAATGTTATCTATGGTTTCATTTATGTTAATACAGTCAAAAAATAGGCCACACTCGAATTGCGCACCGTTATTTACCTGAGTCGAAGGTTAAAAAAAGGTCTGTAATCTACACACATGAATTGCGCACCGGAAGTTTGCAGGTATGAAATATAAAAAAACAAACGAAAACGACGCTCGGACCATAATCGCTGTTCACTGGACTAAGGGTTTCCAAAACTGATGGCGCTTGATCGTACTATATTTTTAATGTTCGATAACTTTCAACATTTTTACGTATCGTATTTTTGACAATTAATTTTTTATAATCTACTAATGAAAAATACTACCTCTGCTTATGTATTAAAAATATTTCCTGTATAACAGTTTATTAAAAAATATTTGAGAATACTCCAGATTAATTTTAAAAATACGTAATTGTTTAAAATTCTAATTCCATTTTTGTTTTTAAAACAAGTAGTTCCGATAAATAACTGTGATATATTTATGTTTTAATCATTAAAAATTGATTCCGGCTTTTGCAATTTACCAGTTAGCTCAAGTTTCAGTAATTTAGCTTACTCCTAATTGTCTACATTTGTGATCTTTTTTCTTTCTAGTTTCAAAAGAATTATATTTATGATTAAACGTGTATACTACCTCTTGACATAGCGGCAGTTAAAATTTTTCCTTATTTGTAAGTTATTATTTTTAATAAAATATTTCACTTTCATATATACGTTAATGTTAATTTCGTGTTACCATTAATGTTAAGCAATTATCAGTGTTAACAGTTTTATTATGCGGATGAATATTTCTAGAACAGTTTGAATTCTACAAGCCCCTGTAAAATAACAATTTTGAATCATGATTTTATTTCTATGATTAAAATAGAGCAGTAATTTAAATAGTGTCGAATTACTGTTATGTACTTATAAGCCGGATGATAATTTTTGATGTTTTTTTATGAGGAAATATGACGCTTACACGTTAAAATGTAAAGCTATATACAAAAATAGTATTAATACTCTTTCAGAAAATGCTAACGTTCGAACAACTCTTCTAACCCCTGAGCGCTAAAAGTCGCCCAACGAGTTAAGAATATGTAATATGACAAATTTAAAATTATCTAAAAATTACTTCAAAATGCATAAATCACCAACCGATATTATTCCTGAAATTTAAAATATATAATAAACAACAAAAACTTTGCATCGCAATAAACATTTTCAATAAGCACTTAATTTAAACCCCATTTGCATCTAAAAACGGCAAACGAATGTAGTTTTCGAAAATATATAAACGGATACTTTGGAAAGAAAAATATAACGATATTTTAGCTTCAAATTTAAATTACCGGAGGGTGCTGGAAACTTAAAAGTTCAAAAAAAAAAATTTTTCCAGGGCATGTTCTGTATTAATGGAAAACATTACACGGAAGTAATGAAATCATATTTTAGTGTTGCTTCTAAGAATTACTTTTTTATTCTCATAACCTAAATTTGAGTTTAAACTTCTGCTTCTTTATCATTTATCTAACAAAATACATTAATACCAACCAAATGTGCGCAAAAATATGTATTATCTAGAGTAGAAACTATTTAATTTACAATAAACTACAAATTATAAAAACTTGACGAAGGAAAATTATCTTGTTAAATCCAACTAACATTTAAAGAAAAAATGTAGTAGTACTAACACTATTTATTTGCGTAATTATTATCATTGTAAGTTTTATTATTAAATTGTTTTAAATAGGATTTTATTTTAATGGTAAATTTTTGCGTTGTCATTTAAAATTGAAGTAGAATACTATGTATTGTTTGATGGTACACTAAATGAAAAAATTACGATTTTTAACAAATTTGGTTTTAATTCAAATGACAATTTATAACTGAGATTGAACACTGATTAACGGATAAAATAAAATCTGAACTGAAACTTTCCCGAAACTCGATTCCCTCAAACTCTAAGTAACTCTATATTATAACAAAATATTTAATTTGTCAAACTCGAAAATTTTACACGGTCACATTTATATTTTATGTACATTAATCAGTTGATATGAAAGTATTTTGTATTAATGTGAAATAGAAGCTTCATGAAACATAATATGCCGTGCGCTGAAAATTCTACATATTCAGTTAGAAATTATCGTAATTTACGTTATTTTATATAATATTCGTGCAAAAATTATTCTATTTTATGCAAAATTTCTTTAAATATGTGTATGTTCCCCAGAGGTTGTTAAAAATATTTCGAATAACAATCGTACTGCTAACGGGATAGTAGCCTATTTTTCGCAAACGTTAAAGGCTTTTTTAATCGACTGAAATGTAGTTCGGTTATTATTCCAAATAGTAAACGTTTCATTAAGATAACACATTTTGGAAGTCACTGAAAGAGCGACTTTTACTCATTTTATTCCTTCATCGATTTTATAAAATCATAGTATTTTTTTTAAAGGCGGTGCGCAATTCGAGTTGTCAGCGGGTGGGCTATTTCGGGTCTGGTGCGGAATTCGTGTGTGACTTGTCACTGTGTTAGTGCTTGGTGCGCAATTCGTGTGTCCCCAAAAAATAGACTCGAAATTTGTTGATTAAACATTTAAAAATATTATGTGAAAAATTACTGTGTATACCAATATCAACATCTAGTGTAGAACGTTCGTTCAGTACCATGAACCGTATTTTAAATAAAATTAGAAATAAGATGGGCACAGCAACTCTAATTGCATTTATGAAAATAAGTATAGAAGGACCAGAAAGTTTAAATGATGAGTTTATGATGAAAGTGATTAATTGCTACGCACAGAAAAAACCACGGCGTATTCGTTTATTTTAAAAAGATAATAAACCCATTAAACCTATTTGAATGTGTTTACAATATATTCTTTAATGCTACAATTAGAATTAATAATTTTAAAACCAACTGAGAAAACATTGTTGTTTATAATCCGTTATTTTACTTGAAATTTTTTGTTCACACTTGTTTTTTCATTGTTTTAAATTACTTAATAAATTATTTTTTATATATTTGATTTTATTGAAGAATATCCAAAAAAAATTTTCTCAGTAAAAATATAAAAAAAATCTCTGCCCCCCCTAAGAGCATAAATTACCCCCCCCCCCAGAAACAGATTCCTGAATTCATCCATGATGTAAAGAGCTGTGGACTATTTTCAGTTTCCAGCCTTTTCGCTTTAAAGGTGTATTTTTTAAAATTTCGGTCCCTAAATATCAAAATTTTTCGAATTTTATATTTTCTCCGTATTCCAGAGGCCTTAGTGCGCCGGTTAAAAATTAAATTAATACCATAATTCATACAGAACTGGCTGTGGAATTTTTTAAACATTTTTTTTTTTTTTAATTCGATTTTTACATGTTTTTAAATTTGGACTATTTAGTTTTAAAATGTTGAGTGTTTTATAATTTTCTTATGATCTCACGAAAAAAGTACGTCCGATTGAAAAAAAAATGAACTCTCTAGCTACTACGGAACGGGCTGTATAATTTTTTTTCTTGAAGCTTTATAAGGTAGTTTTTTGAGTTTCTATGGATAAACCTAAAACAATACTTTGCTGTTTTCTATATTCGTTTATACGTTCCACTGTTAATTTAGATGTGAAATGCAACGGGCACTCAGCAGTCGATGTAATAAGCGTCTTTTTACAAAATTTTTAAATTTTTTTTTCTTGCTAAGATAAATAATAAATTGCTATTACGACTAAAATATAAAATTGTCACTCACCGCGCAAATGGGAATATTTTCATACAATATTACCGAAAGCTACGAAAATTCCGAACACTGATTAAAAACGAATACACACGGATGAAGCACATTTACCGAAATGAAAATGGGAAGAGGTCTGAATAACTCGGAACACGAAAAACATACAAAAAATGGTTGATGCACTATTGTAATGTTCGCAGTCGATCTTTCGATTTCCTGCCGCTCACTAATTTTTCAGATCAAGGACCTTGGACCTTTCTTTTAGTTGTTATAAATGTCTCATTGTTGGGACAATCTTTTTGTTTTCCTCAAATGCTTTTCTTAGCCTGATTGCCGAGACGTGTGAATGTTTCATTTTTCTTATAGTTCTCATGATATTTCTGAAGTCGGGTCGTTTATTATTTTCTTTTCTTTTTTCCGATTTAGGGTGTACCGTGCTTAAGAGAAATGCAGACCGGTTTGCGTCGTACTCGATCATCATCTTTTTTTTTATTATATAGTTTATTGTTGCGACCATTTAACGACGGTAAATGTGGTCCGCTACAATTCACAAATGTTAGAACGGCCTTTTACTCATACCACGATACCTGTTTTCTTTTTCGGTGAATGGTGGAGGTTTTCTTTTTTTTTTTTTTGCGAAGTGTGGTACGCTACAACCCTAAATTAAATATGATAAACTGATCATAGTTAGTTAGAGATAATTCCTCCCTCAAAAATAATAATTATCGCAACAAACGAATTTTATCTGTAACCCTCTGTTGCTCGGCTCACAAAATCATGCCGCTCTCAGAAATTAAATTATGCGATTCGCCTTTTTTTTTCTCTTTTGAATATTTTATGAGAATATAACCAAAAGTTGCGAAAATATGGAACACACAGTAAACCACAAATATGAACGGATAATATGTGAATAACGGACGGGCGGCGAAAAAAAACAAACGTGGACGATGAGTGCAGATTACGAAAGAAGAGTAGTTCTGGTGTTATCCGGAGACTACTCTAAACATCATAGACTGAATATGTAATAAATGCGGTAGTGATGGAAAGAATAGGGGAACAACGAAAACTATTCGAAGGCATTAAAAATCGAAAAATGAAATATCCTGGCTCATAAAGTAAGAGAAAACGGTTTGTTCACGATGGCGGTATAAGGAAACATACATTTCGTCTTCTTCTTCATGCAACCCGATTCAGATGTAGTTTAACCAATTTTTATAGACTCCACTAGTTGACGAAATTTGTCTTGACTTCTAACGACCCGAAATAATTATCCTACTTTTGTAACTCCAGTTCATGTCTTAATATTTTGGAGCCAAAAAATCCTTCTTCCTCGTCCCTTTTCCCTTCTGCGGCTCCCATCATTGTTGTTGTAGAAGGTGAAATGTTGGTCCCCTCATAAAATGTGCGAAGAAATTTGTTTTTCGTTTTCTAATTAGGTCCATTAGTATCGAATCCGTTTTTATCAATTGTAGCACCACCGCATTACCATAGTTGCATAAGGATTTCGAATTTGACTGTGAATAACATTATCGGTAGCAAACATTAAAAATTCCGCTGCAGGATTTTGTATTTCTCTGTAAAAATAATAGAAAATGCTACCTTTTTTTAAACTCTCTGCAACGAGTACAGTAATTAGGCTAAGAGTGCGAGTTGTTTATTTAGATCATGTCGCGTAGCTTTGATGATTTCAGTAACGCAAAAAGAGAAGTAATGGAACGCAATGTATTTATTACACTTATGCCAGAAATTAATAGAATGTTATTTAGAAATTATTACTTATCAAAGTAATCATTTTATTTAAATTTTAATTGATGAATTTTATGGTTTTGAATGCACTAAACATATGATCACCGCCAATGAAAAGACACTAAACTATCACTTTCAATTTAATTCTTTTTCGCAAAAAAATATCAATATTCAATGCGGAATTTGTTGTTACGAAATCATGTGACAGCAGAACTGTCAAACTGAACGTCACATCGTGATGCCATTTTTGCCATTTTTTTTTTTAATGTTCCGATTTCTTTGATGGATTTTTCTAAAATTTTCTTTCATACAAACCTTGTACTGACAATTACAAACACAACAAAAAATAAAAAAAACAGCTCGTTCTCAAGTTATGATCTTTTATACATGCGTAATTGGTATATATATATATATACATATATATTATTAAAGGAGCCCGTCGGAACCCAATGAACGATATAATTCACGACCGCGATCTAAATAACGCAAACCAGAATAATTCCTTTACTGTGGCACTATCTGTTGGGAATATCGGTAATCGGTGTTTTGGTGCTAGTTGGCCACAATTTTGATCAGTTTTTATTAATTTTATAATTTATTTATTTATTTGTTCGACTTTGAAGTAGCCTACACTGTTCCCCCTAACCCTATAAATAAACTATCCAAATTTCATAAAAATTAGACGGATAGTTCTAGAGTCCATAGAGGACATACAGGCATACATACATACAGACATACTTTCATTTTTATATATATATATATTGCTTGAATTAGTTAGGGGTCATTATAACTGTGAAATATATAATGTGAATAAAACTATTTCAAAAAGTTAAAAAATTTAATTTGCATTTTTTTTTTTTTATTTCTACCAATATTTTATTTAACTTCGTTTCAATTTGTTGGGTTTATTATAAGAGTGGAAAATCGTCTGTGTAAGCTCATGTATAATTCTGATAACTAGGAAATACAAGGATTTGTACTGGGTATTTAAAAATTATATTTCAGTGGCTACTGTACAAGTGAAAAGAATTTTCCGGTATATATAAATAAATAAATAAATAATTTATCCACTTTAATTTCATTTCATAATGACTCAATTATTGCATCACATATGTGAGGCACTATTCTTGATATTGACTGCTTTGATACTATAAACAAATATTGCAGGCTAGTGTAAGAATCTCCTGTTGCTAAGAATCATAACATTATAACCAGCCACTCATAAGATGAAATCGCTGTCCTAAAATTAACGTTCTTTTTCATTATTTTCGACTTAATTAGATGATGTAGGGTTTCAAAATCCATCGACGACATTCTGCAAAAATTTAAAAATTTTCCAGAATCTTTAGCTTCCATATCTCTCAGAAAATTATTGCCACCATGTAAATTACAATTTTTAAATAAGGTTAAATTCCACTATCTCCTTTGTAGCCTTTTTCTTTTTTTTTCGTTCTAATAATTTATACAATATAATAAAACAAGAACACACAATTATTTCATTGTCAGACATATTTCTAAAATGGAATGCTTCAAACAACAGTGAAATATAATGGAAAGAATAGCACAGGATTATTATTGTCTATAGCGAGCACCCCGAATCAGTAAGTGTAGATGGAAGGCCGATCATATGCTCGCGAACAACAGAGAATACTGGAGAGCATAAATTTTCAAGGTCATATTTTATGCTCTTGCTCGCTCGTGCTCACTCGCCCTGTCTGAACCCAGCTTTAGGTTAATATTGTAAAAGAAGTTACTTTGTGATCTAAAATTAATTAATATCCACCTCTTCACTCTTAGGTTAGTATTGTAAAATAATTTAAATTATTTTACGCTTTTTAGCGCATTTTACACATAAAGCATATGTTTTTAGTTTTTTAAACTATAATTTTTTATAGATCAGTAATTTAGGAGTAAATCTGTTATCAATTTTTATATTGCTAATATCATCGAATTAGGAAATATAAAATGTATTTAATGCTTTTAGCGAATAAACAAAGACAAAAAAAAATCGAATTGACAAGAATAAGTAGTTTTTTATGATTGTGAGTTATTTAGGAGTATATATGTTACAGTGAATACGATTAAATTTAAAACGTTTCTTTTTTGTAAGTATCTTGTTAAATTTTATGAATAATCTGTTGCAAGATTCGTTATGGTATTAGCTTAACGTTTAAACCTTTCTGGTTTTTATTAGTTGGAGTAAGATGGATTTTAATACCTTTATATAAGTAGTTTGTAGATGATTGTATTATTAAGTAGGACATTCATTTAACGTTATTTCAATTAAAACTTGGTTATAATACAACAGAACGTAATGTTATCCATTATCATGTGAAGGCTATATGATATTATTTGCAACGAAGAAGGCTTACTAGAGTTTCTTAAATTGATAAAGTAAATTAAGTTTCGTATCCCCGACAAGGTGTCAGGGATTGTAAAATTGAAATCACAATGCATTTAGCCCAACGGCACGATGAGAGTAGAGGAGATAGTTCCTTTTTCTCGAGCGCCTTTACTTTCCTAGATTTTCTATTATCCAATTATTTCAGGCTAAGTAAACGTGAGAGCGACTCGGTTCCGGAGCGAGGCAATCTCGAACCGTGATCTCTGGTTTGGTAGGCTATCGTACTACTTCTGAATTGGTTTAGCATGAAAAAAATCAATTCAACAGATGCATATATTTCATTAATTTTGAAAATAACTAACGATTGTTTATTATTAATTAAGATTTATATTTTTATGTATATACCGCATTATTATTACTTTCTGTGGTTAATACAATATTTAATCTTTTATTATTTTAAAACTAGACATATTGACACTTTAAAATCAAAACGTAATGAGATTGGTAATAGTAGACACAGCGGATAAAGTAGCAGAATGGTCAGCAAAATATGTGTTGAAAAAGATTAAAGATTTTAATCCTGGTCCTGATAAATATTTTGTTCTAGGTTTACCAACAGGTAGCGTATATCCTAGTAAATATATATTTCATCTTTTTGTTTGTGGAAGCTTTTTATTTTTATTTGTTAAAAGATTACTGCAATTAACTCTAGTGTATGCTATTTATTCGTATATTACAGATGTTATATCCTTTCATGGTTATGTGACGGTTCATTTTATACTCAAGTACGTTCTTCTAATTAGTAGTTTTATTTGTCATATGTGTGTGTGTGTGTTGTGTAGTTTTCTTAGTCATACTCATCTTTTTTACATAATTTTTGACATTTAGTATCTGCTTGGTCCTTCCGAAGCTACAGCTAGCATTCCGTATACCGAATATATTTTCATTTTCTTATTGTTTATGTGCCACTTTAAATTCATCGGTAATGTCAATCAGGCAAATTTGGTTGGATTTAAAATGGCGTTAATTTCATCTGTTTTGTCACAGACTATCAGTTTACTTAATAATGAGCTCTCTGCGATTATTATTTCACGGACTTTTTGTAAAAATGTATACGTGATGTTTATTTTTGTATTATTTTTGTATTTTGTGTTTTTATTGTATTTTTTCTTGAAATCTGATAAAAAATAGAAGTTGAAGTTTGTGAAGCGAAGCCAAATATTTTGGTAATTGTAGATAAAATATGCTTTTCTATATTTAATTTTATTTTTATACTTCTTATTTATTTATTTATTTATTTTTTTTAGTGCAAACTGGTTAAGTTGAGTATTTTTATACGAAACCTGGTAAACATTTAGAACACTGACCGTAGTTTTTTTAGTTCCTATAGTTTATATTAATACATACGATGTCGTTACTTTTTAGTTCATTTCTAGTTCAGTCGATGTGCGAATAACTATTGATAAAATTGCAAATATTTGTAACCAGTTTAAAACTTTTTGAAACTGGTTACAATTTAAACTTATTGGAAATTTAAATTTGTTAAAATTTAATATTACTCACAAGTACGGTTAAATTAAAATTTTTCAGCGAGTAATTTTTGGTTAGGCCTTCTTTTAGTGAATTTGATGTAAGTCAGTTTAAAATTATTTAAAATTTAAAACTGTTTATAATAGATGAACATAAATTATGAATAACGACAAAAATGAAGAAACAAAATTATGGCCAAAAATTAATTATAGTCAGTATTCTAGGTGCTTTCCTGAACTCTTGAATGTTTGTTTATTCGTTTTAGATACACACGTTCTTCGAACTGGTTCTTAAAACGTATTCATGTTATTAAGGTGTGTACAGTATTTTAATCCTTTTTTTTTTTTTTGTAAATCATACTTATTTTTCATGATTTGGCATAATTTTAATTCGATCAGTTAGTTTAAATTGTTTCTCAATTACAGTTCAATTTTGAATTACAATTAAACAGTAATGTGAAGCAAAACTGATGAAAATAATTTGAAATTGAGTCGCTGTTTTACCTTTTATATTATCAGTAATAAGCATTTGTTTAAACACAAGTGTTTATTATTGTGACATGGAACTATATGATTTTTTATCAGAAGTACCAAATTAGTGGAAACTAATTAAACATCTTGTTTTGATATTTCTATAGGTTCGGTTAAGTTCAGTTTATGATATAATTAATTAAAATGTTAGAATAAACAGTTACCAGTATCACTTGACGAAAGAAATTAAAAATAAAGATTTGCTCTGTAACCTTAAAATTGTATTGCTAATAACTTATTTTCTCGGTAAATAATGAAAAACCATAGTTTTAAATTTTCAAACCGATTCTTAATCAAATTTAATTTTTTACCAACTTCAAAAATGGGAGATTATATATTTGTTGCATATGATTTTTTTAATGTTTGTTTGTGTATAATTTGTGCCCATGTGGACCGATTTTGACCATTATTTGTTCTTTTCCGAAATCGCCCTAGTCAGTGATCCATGTAAACCAATGAATATTAGTGAACACAGACTGAGTAATAATCAAACAACATGAAAAAATGTGGTCTTTTAAAAGACTTTTTAGTAGTATAACAAACGTGATTGGCTTAAAAATATATGTAAGCTGGAAAAAAACTAATTTTTAAAAATACAAAAAAATTTGAATATATTACTAATGTTTTAACCACGGAAATGTTAAAACCACCATAAGGCCATTTACAAGCTTATCACTAACGGAAATATCACGTTTTCACATTATTGCGTATAATTTTTGATTATGCGGAGTGACTCAAATGATTCTTTGTTTATTAGAAACTAAACATGACTGATAGTTATTAAAATAAACATTAAGCAAAGTCTCTTTAAAGATATACTTTCTTTGCTTAATACAGCCAGACAAAAATTAGCTAAAAAATTTTCATCAGAATATAGGAAAAATATGAAGTCCAAAATTTTAATATTAAGGAGGCGGCAAATAAGAGTGACTTAAAAATTACAATGTCAGCTTTCTATGTAAATATAAATTCGAATAAATATTACTCCTGAACTAATACCTAGCTTTATACATTACCGAAAGTAGCATTATTTTACATTGATCTTTTCATATTATCACTCAGAAATATGTACATTAAAAGTTGTGAAATAAAGTATTAAAAAAAAAAAAAAAAAAAAAAAAAAGATTTCAAGATTTACGAGTACTATAAAAATTTAATAAAAATGCACTAAAAATTAAAAAATAATTATTTGATAGAAGATAATACAATTTACAGCAAAATATAGATATACTATGATTGTTCTTAAATATGCACAGGATACAAAAACGTGCGTTAGAAAACATGGAAGCCGAATTTATTTATAACGTCTACGTGAAATTCTTCTTAAACAGAAATTAAAGGAAAACTACAATACGGATAGGAAGTCATTGACCGGCACAACATTATTGATCGAGTTTTTTCTTAAAAACAAATTAAATTCGTTGAAGTCATCGTTAAAAATTAAATATTCGGCGCTATCATCTGCCGAATGTGTACGAACGAGAGACGAAAATTACCGCATTTACGCAACTTGATTTGACTTTAAAAAAAATAAAAAATCACCAGATAAAATTGACGATGTTGTCAGAGCTGAATTCCAAATCTGGAAAAAGATCCTGAACTCTATTAGATAATTGTGAAAAACATGATTTACGGTCCCACTTTCCTCTATCCGGAAGTACCAAGCTACTATATATAGATGCGTTAACAAAAATAATTTCCTATGAGAGAGACAATGGAAACGGCGATAGCAAATTAAATACGAGAATTATTTGCGACTATTTTAACAACACGTAACAATCAAATTCTAATCGACTGTGACTGAAATATTAGGGAAGTATGAGTGACGATATTCTTGCTGAATTACTAAGAAAAAGTCCGGATTTTGGAATCAATTTCAACAACTAAATTTTTAACAAAGCTCTGATTTTTCTGGAAATAAATGTTTACACTAATATATGTATAATAGGAAGTTCGGTCGCCAAAACGAAGGAATTTGATGCTACAAGTAGTGAAATTATTGAAAGGAAGAAGTTGCAATGTTAACAAATTATAACACTACATTTAACCCAACAAACCATTTTTAATTCAGAGTCGAAAATAAGCTTATGTCATAATAATGGACAGCATCAAAAAACAACAAGGCGGTATAGTATTTTTCGATGTATCTGGGGGAGGGGGGTCATAAAAAACATGTTTAGTCAATTTAATTCTGGCTGAAATTCGAGTAAACAAAGAAATAGGCCTTGTTTTTGCATTATAATAAACAGCGGCTGTGATGTAACAAGATCATCGTACGTAGACAAATGTTGAATCAGTACAAATATGGGACGAATGTATAGTGGCCCATAAAAATTCTTTCGTAGCTTTGAATAGAACACACCTAATGAGATGAACTTTGCTTATATTATCATACGATTTTCGTCAAACACTGTCGGTTGTTCTGAAACTGGCCAGCCGTTGTAAGTAATACAAGTTTAAATCGTTCCACCATTCGGCGGCCTATTGAAAAAATTAAATTAACGCGTAAACATTTGCTGAGGAACTTTCGCAGATAGGAGAAGATATTACTCGGTAGACGAATCATATTGACAATGAGTTATGTAACGTCGTGAAACCCTTTTCTGATTCACAGAATATACCTAGACATCGGAAGTTACACCAACTCAGATTGGCTACGCGAACGGATTATTCTGACGATGAAAAATGAAATTGTCGGTAACATTAACAAAACGATCCAAGATATGATTCCTGGAAAAGGAAAAACTTTTAATTCGATCGACACCGTGTGACCGAAGTGGTGTAAATTTCCTACTGAATTGTTAAAATTGTTAAATATGTTAAAAATGTTGTTGTACTGCCTCAAACAGAAGGTGTCACGGAATTTAAATTTGCCAACATTACGTAATGGTACAAGACTTTCTATAAAAGTTTGCTGAATAATATCACTGAACAATAACTAGCAAAGTAAAAGAAAAAACAGTATTTACATATTGCAAATATCTTTAATTTCTCTCGAATTGTCCTTTAGTTTTAAGAGATGGCAATTTCCTGTAAAATTGCTTTATAGTAATGTACAGGGTCGTCAGTCATTTCGATATTGTGGTGTTAATTTAAACGAATTGTGTTTTTTTCAAATTCAAACGTAGTCTGTTCAAGAAATGGATCACCCGAAAATTAATTTATTTATAGTTGAATCATTTTTTTTTTTCTTTTTGTACACAATCTGCCTGAGGAGACAATGAGTAGCATTGCCGATCCTCTTCTTTGTAGCGCCATTCTCAGCTTCTGAGTGTCGGCGACTACCTATATTTGTACATTTCAGCTGTATAGACATAGGCGTAGTGTTCATAGCAATTATTATAATATGCAGTTTGAATGTGTACACACGCAAGACTACATTCGAAATTTAAAAAAAATTATTTTTAGGAAAACAATTTACGGTAGACGCCGTGTTTAAAAATTAATCTTAAAACTTTCCGAAACGTTGTAGGTTTTAAGATTGATTTTGTAAACACGCTGTCTACCGTAAATTGTTTTCCTAATTATATCCGCTATGTCATTTTTAAATGTTTAAAATTATTAGTTTTGCCGCGTTATAATATTTATTCGAAAAAACGATAAATTCCGAATAAATACAGAAATAAGACAAGGTGATTCCGTATATTCAAATATTTTCGATGCAGCAGTAGAGAAGAGATGTTTAGAAAATTGAATTTCAAAGTGAAAAAGATTTACTAGTCAATTGAAAACGGTTAAACGGGCGATGTTAATTTGATTAATGATAATCTAAGTGAATTAGCAACAATGGTTAGAGATTTTTGGAAGAGAAGTAAATTTTGAATAAACAAAAAACTGTTATTAAATAGAAATGTCAAATTTTATATTTATCACGATGAAATGAAAGTAGTGTCGATAAATATAAATATTTAGGACGGTTAATCCCATTGAAGCGGAAATTTACACCAGTATTATGCAAAATGCCTGGAAGAATTTTTTTGATCTTTGAAAGTGATAATTCACAGTAAAATGCGTGTAAAAGACAAAATCGGACTAATCGAAAGCTCTACGTCTATCTAAACTTGACCGATGAAGCAGAAATGAGCATCTGAAGTATTTCACTTTTCAAAATGCAGGTCAGCCAAAAAAAAATCTGAAGAAGTACGCCTAGGTATAAAACAAATCGACGAAGTTAGCATTTCAAAAATTTTACTAACATAAGCTAATGACTACAACATAGGTTACGAAATTTAAAAAAATTACACTTTGATTAGACAGCCCCCCTATATCAATAGAGAAAGTTCAGATGAAATTAGTTTTTTTTTTTTTTATCCCTCCCTTTGAGCATGTCAGCAACGTATCTTCGCCCAGAAACGACACGAGGGAAAAGAATCAGTCATCAGTTAGATGTAGATTCGGTCAGCTATTGATAAAATAAAATCAGTTAAAATAGCGAATAAATGGAACTCTACCTGAATATAAAAGATTTTTAGAGGGAAATCTTTAAGAAAATGATGGCGTTATGAAATGAAAAGCGAAATGATTGTACTGTGTGAGCTAAACGCAAATTGGATCTATGCTCAACATTAGGCAGGATATGCACGATACATGCAATTTCAAATTAAGACTGTAATAATAGTAATAAAATAATAGAAAAAATCAATTATTACACTCAGTATTGAGAAACTTATTAAGCAATGTGAAAAATTTTACTGTCAGGTTTTTTATTTTGTCGCTAAACATTTTTTTCTGTCTATGACAATGAATATATTGATTTTTTCCTAAGTGAGATTATTTCGAATTTGTACTCTTTTTTTTTTTTTTTTTTAAACGAATGATTTTTCATTTTTCATTTAAGAATTAAGCAGCGTAATATTCATAAGCGACTAATTTTTATATTTTTTTCCGTACGTTTTACCTAGAAGATACCATTGAATCTTATTGGAAACTTTAGTAGGTAAAATATACCTTTGTTCTGTTAGTACTGCGATTATTCAGATATCCTTTATTAAATCACATTAGCAAAGTAGATGTTCTAAACAGGCGTGAAGTATACATCAAATTACATGCTGGAACAATCATTGATAATAACGGTTATTATATAATCTAATTTAAATCACTGCATTAAAGCTATTCTCAGAGATGTATTCATTTAAATAAGCAAAAAAGGTATTGGAATATCGGGTTAGCTAGTTATTAACATCAGGCAGCTGATATAATAAAACACATCTTCAAAAGTATGTGCGCATGAACAAAAGTTTAAATATTAGTTGAAAAAGTGTTAATTAATTAATCAACAATGAATACATTGTCGGAAGCGCACGCAAAAGTACGGGTTAGAAAAAAAATTAAAATTGGTTAGTTAAGTCCTCCCCCTCCTAATCACTTGAGGTCGAATTTCATGCAAAGATGTCTACAGAGAAAGCATTTAGGATGCAAGGAGGTTTGAGTGTTGCCGAGTTATGACGGTTTTGCGTTCATAACACCGAGGACATATGTATACAACGGGTAAAGGATTGCAGTTGGTATAGAACATGTCAACATAGTGGATAACTGTTAGTCGAGGACCAGGTGGCTACGTGATTAAATACTTACTTCTAATTTGCTCATGTCTCAGAAGCCATAGTTTTACAGGCACTGTGCTAATTGTCCATAATTATTTATTTTCTCAAAGTATATATAGACCAGCTGCGATTTGTACATTTTATATTTCGACTGATAGAAATTCATATTATTTAATTTTTACTTGGAAAATAATCTCCCATTTTTTAAATATTGAAAAATATGACTATATCACCTCTATAAATAGCTCTACTTCATAGCGTTTTAGGTTATTATTAATTTTCTATCCTCTCGACTATCGTACGGCTTAGATATCCTTGCATGTTCTTGCAACGGTTTTTTTTGTTTTTTTTTTCTATTAGTTTCTCGGATAAAAGCAGGTAGAGATCTCGCACTTTTATTTTTTTCTTTGATTCTTTTGGGCGCTATGGTATAAATCGTCGTCCTCGTGTTTAAAAGTGACCCTATCTCTTACTCATATTTAAACTTTTTTTTTTTCATTAATAACTGTCAGCCAATGACACAGCACTATTAGGAACACTGTTTCTGTTGTTTTCCCTTGTTTTTATTGTCTATCTTTTATAAACGTCTCATCGCCGCATTTTCTAGCATCTGAATACTCTACTCTTAAACTCGGAAAATTATAAAAAAAACAAAGAACGATAGTTGCAGCTAACAAGAAATGGGTTTTTGTTTCGCGAGCTTAAATTTGTTTACGGATATTAATATAAACACTAAGAAAATATTATATAATAATATTGGGTAATTAATATTTACGCACTTTTATTTTTCTTTTTGCTTCTTTTGAATGCTGTAGTGTAAATCGCTGTTCTCATGTTTTTTGTTTTCATATTTATTCAAGGCTGAGTAAATGTCGAATAATCTGAGTTAATGTATTTCTGTAAAGCGGTTACTTTATATTCTTTTCTGTGTTATTATTATTTTGTCTTTTTATAAAACTTTATTCAATAAAAACTTAATGAGAAAAGTTTAATCAATTTATTATGTCCATTGCAGTTATAAAGATGCTACTGATAACGTATTATAGCTCAGTAAAATTCTTATTTGCAATGCAATGTAAAAATGTAGCGAAAAGGTAGAAAAATTAATGAGTAAAAAATAATAACATAACTTAATCATAATATATAGGGTTATTTTATAATTTTTTACATTTGCACGTGTATGTATGTGACCAAATAAATCGAACAGTTCGCATTATTTTATAAATAACGAAAAAGGTAAAAGTTTTTTCGCCGCGATTTAATATTGGTTAATTAAGTGGCGTTAATTTTTTTGGAAATTTTGAATAATAATTTTCTTTAATTAAAACTAACACAAATTCAAATTTCTACATTCTGATAACATAAAGTGGTAACTTTTTCTTTTAAAATTCAGTTTAATTTTTATTTGATTTTGAATTATATTTCGATTTTTCAAAATAATCTTGAGATATAATACAGTATTAAATTTAGTTTTGTTTTGAAAAAATTTTAAAATTTTAAAAGGAAAATGTATTTTAAAGGAAATAATGTCTAACGGTATTCCATCGAGTGTATTTACATGAATTATCTATATAATGTACAGGTAGCACTCCGTATGGAATGTATCAGAAATTAATAGAATTTCACAAGTGCGGGAAATTATCATTCAAGTATGTAAAGACATTCAATATGGATGAATACGTCGGTAAATATTTAATATCGCTTCTCATCAGGTACACTTACAAATAAGTTAATATAACTATCTAGACTAACTCTATAAATTTATCTTTAAAAAGTTAACAAACGTTAATAACATTTTCGTTTCTAGTTTAGACAGAATAAACCTGTCATTCGTTTGCAGATGTTTGATTAGTTATGTAAATAAAAAATTAAAAAATTAAATTTATTCACGTTGGTCGTGAAGGCGAAGGAGTACGTAATTTCGAAACATGTTTGTGCAATATTTTTATTATAAAATATACTTTTGTATATCGTGAATATATTTAATTTTTTAACAATGACGTAAAATAGATATTTTACAGTTTATTGAAAAAAAAAAGAAAAAAAAATGGTTAAAAATTAATTTGTTCCGTTATATTTTATGTAAAACAATATAGGTGTGTACGGTGAATTTTATTTTTGCACAAAGGGTAGACACAAATATAGAAATTCTATGCCAGTTGTTTTGTGTATGTGTTTGTTGTGAATAGAAATTTTGTTCTTTTAAAGAGTGTTCGTGTTGAGCAAAAAAATCAGCGAACACTTTTTCAGAGACGTGAATTTAATTACTTGTTATGCGTTAACTGCGTTGTACATATAGTACAGCTAAAAAGTTTCAAGACCGCGCGCCGAAGTGATGTTATCTATACGCCACCGACGGTGCTTACAAAGGGGAAACATCGGATTCAGGTGGTATAATATTCGGTATTAAACGAAAATGAATTTCACCGTTTTTTGAACTCTTCAAATGAGTAGCAGCCTCAACCTCCTTTGATATTATGCACCCACCGTAGTTCCCAATGTCTTTGGGAAACAACACTGTCGGTACGCCTTTTTAAGTGGTCTGGTATCTCGTTCTGTGGTTTCACCTTTATCTCGTATCTACTGTTAAAAAACGTTGTCCTTCTTGAGTGTGTCTTCTTGACTTTGCGAAATAGGAAAACATCTGCCACGTCTGGAGAATACCCATGGTTGCTGTATTACAGTGATATTATGCTGCCATGAACTGTCGGATAAGCAAATATGCGTCGGTGCGTTGTCACCAGTTGTTTCTCCAAAGTTCGGGTCGTCGACTACCTCACGCAGATTGTTCTGATGTTCCCTTTATCAGAAGCTTCTCGAATAAATATTCCGAGGTTCAGCAGTATATGCGCCTTGTGCGGTGGAGTTGTAGGGAAATAGAAATTTTCGCGTCATTAATATTTATATCCTGTGTCGTGAAAATATGAAAGACCGAGTATCGCGATCAAGCTCTGTGTAAAGTGAAGAAAAAATGCAACAGAAACGCTGCAGCTGCTAAAAACTGCATTCGGCTACGTTTGTTTATCATGTACGAATGTTCCGAGTTGCACTGCTGGTTTAAAGAAAGCTGTGAAAAAAAATCGTGAATCAAAACAGTTTTGACTGGGTTGGTTTTGATTATCAGGGCTAGTCCCCTTATACCTTTGGATTTCCTTTACAGTGTTGGTGATTGTACGTACAATTATCGTGACTGGAAAACGAGTGGAGCGTCATCACTTAACATTTGTCAATTTAATGATTTTTTAAAATCTGGTATAAAGAATTACATGTTGATAACAAAATATTTTGAAATTCTTATAAATAATCCGTAGCAGATTGAATTATAGATGTATCCGTACGGTATTTAAACAAAATGGGGGAAAAAGTTAACGAAAACTGGTTTTTCGTTTATAAATATTATAATGTTGAATTTGTTTTTGCATTTTCCTTATTTATAATGAACGCGAAATGTTTTTTTTTTGGTTCTTATCTAAACTTTCAAAATATTTCAGGCACAGAAATACTCTATTTCCGATCTTGTAAAAATATAAAAATTTTGAGTGAAACTTCGAAACGAGAAGTACCAATCAAACATTTTGTTTAATATCGTTTTTTTTTTTTTTTTTTTTTTTTTTTTTTTGGTTACGATTAATTATTTCGAACGTGAACACAAAAATCTCGTTATTTTTAATTATTTTCTAATTTTATTATTCCATCCACGTAACCATCATTCTCTCTACATTTGTCCGAAACAATTTTTAATTTATTATTTTGGACGTTTCGTATTTAATGAAATAGTGAATTTCGAGTATGCAGTTCGGAATTTCTCTTCCGCTTTTAAATAGAAATCGTAAAGAGGTATTTCGTCACGCAAAATATCACATATAGTATATAAAATCATACATTAAGGGTTATTTTAAATTAATCATTTTTAGTTGATTCAAAATTAGGTTTTAAATGAAATATTTTTTTTATTCCGGTAAGTTGATTAGTTTTTTTTTAAACCATGTTATATTTACCGCATTTTATTACTTAATGAAACTTGAATGTTACAAAGCAATTTTTATGTTAAAAACCAAACTCGGTAAGATGCGCATTTAATTACCAAATTCCTATTAACTACACAAGGGCGTCGCCAGCCGATGAGTCAGGGGGGTAAGGTGATAGAAAGAGGATATGAGTTATAGGAAAAATAAAATTTGTAACTTGTAAAGGCTTAATATTTTATTAAACAAGAATAAAATCTTAATTAAAACATAATGGTTTCTGGCCAATTGTTCTACTACTTTATTATAAAAGTCTTCCAAATTGTCCATGATTACTCATCATGACCAACTGATTAAAAAGTTTCAAGGCTCCAGGGGGAGCAGCTGCCCCCTCCCACCCCTCGCTGGCGACGAACATGTAACTACATCTTTTATACTAGCTTACGCAAATCTTCCGGGTTTTTTTTTTTTCGAGATGTTCGATAGTATACTTTTATTCGGTAAAAAATGAATATAAACACAAATAATATTAAAAGATGTCAACGGATGGCGCTGTAATCGTAACTATAGTTGAAATAATAGTACTTTCTATTATCAACGTTGAAAAGTCACAATACACGAGGTCTACAGTATTATCAGAATATTATCCATAAAGAATATCATCCACACGGCGTCCCAATCAAAACAGAGCTATATAAAAATGTAGTGGAGCGCCCTTTACGTAGAATCGTCCGGATTTCGACAGTACGGAAGCGTGTGTCACCTCCTACGTAACAATATTCCGTGGCATTTGTGTATGACTTTTTGGCGAAGAAAAGCGTTTCAGCGGTTTAACACTCTGCCTATTTGCCTGATCTGATTCGGTCGTTTATTTTCTCTTTCCAGAAATAAAATGTCATTTGAAAGGACATCGTTTTATGGAAATTTCGCACATTAAAAACATGTAACCGCCGAATTGAATGCGATTAACTTTACGCGGGCATTCGGGAACCCGGTAGAGCGCTTGCAACTATATACTGACTTACGAGACGCATACCCTTTGAAATAATCATGATAAATCGATTCACTGGAAGTTTGTTGACCTTTTTAATTAAGCGCAGTCCTGAAACTTTTTAGTCATTGTGTACACTCTTGCTCTGTATTCTAGAGTTGGTACAAATAATGTTACTAATACCGCGATATTTTAAACTTCATATTTGGTGACTTGCGATTTCGGTAATAAGCGCATTTTATTTATTAATAACTAAAATTATATTCGATTTATAATTGCATTTTTATTTGTTGTAATATGTAGCTTTACCTAAAGATCATCCTGAAAGTTACCATTATTATATGTGGTGTAATTTTTTCAAGCATATCGATATAGACCCTTCAAATGTTCATATATTGGACGGAAATGCTCCAAATCTTGAAAAAGAATGTGAATTGTACGAAAAAAAGATACAAGAAGCTGGAGGTGTTCATTTGTTTATAGGAGGTTAGTAAAATTAAATGCGAGTACTATGCTGTTTGCATATAGATAGATTCTGGGTTATTTAGTTTTTTAACGTCTAATCAAATGATTGTGTGTATGCTTAGTGCGATCGATGTCTATATAGAGAATATAATAAAAATCTGTAAAATAATCATGAAATTTTATAATATGTTAGTATTTTTTTTCTCACATGTATGAACTTCCATTTAAATTTCACTGAAATTTAAGGCTAGAGTTTCTGGTAGGATATTATAAACATTACCGATATTTTATTTTATATTTATTTAGAAAAAATTAAATGAAAGTTTATGATTGTTTTATTTTTTAGATTTTTAGCTTGGTAGGTTTTTTTTTCTTTTTCTTTTTTTTTGCCCCAGTTTTCACCTTTTGCCCAGCTTACTCTTGTTTTTATTCATATTTTTCATTTTACATGACTGCTTCGTTATCTTTTAATAATTGATATAATTGTCCACACTCGACTGTACTTGGTTCAGTTACTATTTGTTGTGTCGTTAAAGTTAATGTTTTTCGGTCTGCTAGGATTGCTCTCAATAAGGTTTTCCTTCTTTTTTCAAATTTGACGCATTGCCAGTTTAAGTGGGTCCCGGCGCACGTTGGAATCCAAATTTCGGGCACAGATTTGCAACGAAGAGTTTCGATTTTAATGTATGCACTTTGCTCAAAAGCGGTAACGTGAGCCGAACAATCGTCGGGACACGTTGCGCGAACCTGGTCCAACATTTTTTCTGTTTATCCTACGACAAAAATAAACACACATACGTCTTCCTTAAAGTACAGACTACAAACTGAGTGCACAACAAACCGGCTAGTTGAATTACCGCGGCCACCAGAGCCGCTGTGAAAAACTTTTGGGACATCCCAACGTAGATTCGGACATCGTCGTACTCGGTCTCATCTTGCACGTTTTAAGAGCTCGCTAGGTGAGAGGCAAAATCAGGGCGCTAGGCTTCAGTTCGGTAGCTTCTTTGATAAGTGCGCTTGCTGATGCATATGCGAAAGAAAAATTGTTTCTCTAATTTTAATTTTAATATTTATAATAATCAAGTTAGCAGGCCATTCGTATTTATTGTTACCGTAAAGAAACCGTATTAATTAACTATATATCACCACGATTATGAAGTTGTGTCTTTGAAACTTGTAAGTGTGATCTCACATAAATTTTACAAATTTATTATTTATCGACAACTTATTTTTCTGTTATACGTGTATTTATAAATAATAAGTACATGGAACAAATATTTAAAAAAATAATTGTTTGAATGAATCTGCTCATTAGTTATAAAAAATAATAAAGATTTCAGCTATGTACAGTTGTTTGAGGCAGAGGAAAAATTCGGACTTTGGACTTGTAATTTGATAAATGTGTTACTGGTGATGTTATTAACCTATATTTCATCTGAAGCAACTTATTCAATAAATTTAAATAGATTAATTGAATGTTGTTGTTTTTTTGTACGGAACATGCTTTAGTCCCGTGACCTAACTAGTAGAAAATGTCACACTAAAGTGGAACACGAGGGCGTTACGCGGGAGGTAAATTCTAGTTGCCTTAAGTCAGTTGTGTTCGGATCGCGCTCCGATGATGTTTGTCTGTCATGGTAATGATTGTCGTCCATCGACGTCTATATGTAAATGTACTACGCATTATAATGGTGCATCTACAAAAAAAAAGATATAAAGCTGTTGCAGAATGAATGAAAGAAATGTGATTACGTAGAAGTATTGAAAAATAGGGTTTTGATGAAATGTACGAATTAAAGAAAACGAAAACTTTTAATGAATGAAATAAAACATTGAAATTACGCAAATCTATGGAAATGAAAGAAAACATGGAAATTTGCGCAAATCTTTCGAAAAAACAGTTCAATACCTATACTTTTATCAGGAGATTTAATGTCTATCTCAAGAAACCTGAAAATCGGTGATTATTTCGGTTCATGGAAGAAACCTTTCGATTACAACTCAAAACGAATGCAGCTCTACCAACTACTTGTGGGGGATCGTGTATTAATTTGTGATCTTCGCTTGTCACATCGACAAAATTGATTCTAACAATTACATAAGTTACTTCACCTATCATAAACCCACATTGTCCACTACTTCTAAGGATCATGTGACACGAGAATAAAAACAATTTGAAATAAAATCGTTAACTTTATTATTTTCTTTGGAATTCAAGACGTTCATTATCGCACCTTTAATTTTAACATATCGTACGGAAACAGTTGAAAGTATCAGAGATATTAACAAACAGCAAAACATTTTATGATGTCTCAAAATCTTCCACAGTGTTAATTATATTTTAAAGAAAGTGGGTTTTTTACATTTTTAATTGTCCAACTTATTGATTGTATGATCACCTTTTGCCATTATTCTCCGTCGACTTTTTCATGAATAAACATTCCGTTAATTATTACTTATTAATTTTGTACCATTTATAGGTATCGGGCCTGATGGTCATATTGCATTTAATGAACCAGGTTCGTCATTAGTATCAAGAACAAGGGTTAAAACTCTCGCTCAAGAAACATTGGAAGCAAATGCACGATTTTTTGACAATGATTTTTCGAAAGTTCCGAAACAGGCATTAACTGTTGGTGTTGGAACAGTGATGGATGCTAAAGAGGTACTTACGTAATATTTATTTGTTTATCATAAATTTAACCGTTAATTACTCGGTTTTAAGTGTTACCAAGTTATTCCTATGTGAGTAAATTACTTTAAAGTAACTCTGTTATGTAATTTAATTATAATTAATATCGACCGCTTTAATTAATAATTTAAATTGTTCATATTTTTTTATAAAACAAAATTAAACAAAAATTAATATAATTTTTTTTTTGATAGTATTAATTTGTTGGTAACTATTTTTAGCAATCGTCAAATTTACATAACTGAAATAATTTCATTAAAAGTGTAGCGTGCGTTTTACAGATAAATTTCTAGTATAATTTTAACGTTTGATTTGATCTTTGCAAACTAAGCCAATATTGTTCACGTTATTTTACATTTTAAACGAATGCCAGTACCAAAAATATTAGAAAATATATATTTTAGTTAAAATCACTCGGTTATTTCTTGTCAAGTGCAATTTCTGATATTTTATTTATAAGAAAAAAGCTCCTATAAAACTCAAGATATTGAGAATTTGGAAAAAACGGTCAAATTCTGAATGGAGATTCAAAAACGACTAAACAGTATCGGTGATGATTACAACGACGTAAATGAAAAACTCATTTGATTTAATTTAAATCTTGAAGAGAAATGGGTCACGTCAAGCAAACAATCGATTTTTCAAAAATAGTACTCAAGATTAAATACGTCTATTTCTTAGGTTGGTTGTTTAAATGTATTTTATTTGATGAGAATAAAGAAAAAAATTTAAAACAAAAACGAAGAACTGAGAAAATCTATACCATTTCAAGAGGCGATATCGTCCTATATTCCATTGCAAAGTACATTTCAGAAGCTAAAGTTGACCTTAACGACTCTCTGATTAATGGGTTTATTGTTTTCGATCTACAATTGATGGACGTGGTATATTTAAAAAAAAAAAAAAAATCCATTAGACCCCAATTGGCTATGGATATGTACTTTAAAAGAACCTTTGTTATTTGTATTTGTTGCAGAAGTTGCAAAAATAACACTTTAATATTCGTTATAACTGTTAGATAGAGAGTAAACTATATCGTTTTCGGTGTAGTTAACTTTTTTTTTTTCTTCTTTCGTAGTTATATTTACTGATCAAGAAAATAAAAAAAAATATTTATATTTCATAAAATTTTTCTTTCATATTGTTTAATAAAAAATTGCGATTATTATGTAGGTTCTTTGTTTAAATTTCTACAAACTCAATCTGTGCCTTAGAAATTCTTCAGTTTAAAATCGAAACTTTAAAAAATTATGAAACCTTTTTAGTTTCGGTATTATTTTATTTTTCGTTGATTTACTGCAGGTGATGATTTTAATAACCGGCACTCATAAATCATTCGCATTATATAAAGCTATTGAAGAGGGTGTAAACCACATGTGGACTGTATCGGCATTTCAGCAACATCCACATACGCTTATGGTATGCGATGAGGATGCGACTTTGGAATTACGAGTAAAAACGGTTAAATATTTTAAGGTACGTGGTTGAATTCTGTTTTATATATATATATATATATATATATATGTATTTTAAATAAAAATAAAATAAATAATACTTTTTAAAATATTCTCAACGTTTTCCTTGACTTTTTTTGTTTTATTTATTTTAATTGTCCTATTTTTGTTACGTTTCAGGCATTGAGCAATGTACATCAAAAATTAATAGAAGACGTTGATTGTTGAAAGTAAGAAAGGCGATATTTCAGTTACAGATTTGAAAGTAAAGTTTATGGAAAATATACATATACATTTTAGGGGTGTTCATTTCAGTGAATATTATTATTTTATCAGATAGTCAGTAGATGTCTGATAATATAAATTGTCGATGTGTTACTCCGATACTGATTTACTATTTAAATTACTTATACAAAGTTATAAAATAGATTTTCGAAGTAAACGATACATTTTTACCTTTGTACTTTTACCTTGGTTAAAATTATGTATGAATGTTTCCTTTAAAAATTATTATTTTTTGATTTTATCTATACGTGTCGGTAATAATAAAATTAATTGATATATGTATATATATATTTTTTTTTTTTTTATTTTATAATTCAAACATTTTTACGGAACAAAGTGACGAATAAAATAAAAAGAATCTACTTTAGTGAAAACTGTAATAATAATAAAGAAATAAAAAATCGCAATCATTTTAAAACAAGGAGATCAAAAAAAGATAATGTAAGAACAAACAAAAAAGAATCAAGTTTTTTTTTGGTGGAATAAGAAATGTACGTTAATATAAGTAATAATATTGTAACAATCTGATTAAAAGTGACCTTATCAGAGAAAGACACATCTATACCGAGCAATTTATTAAATGCAAAATTTAAATAATTTCGAATGCCGATTTTAATAGAGGAAATAGTTATAGAACTTTACAAGTTGTTTTTTTTTTTTGATGGAACATTATTTGAAATTTACTGTCGCTGTTAGGTATATTTGATTCGTAAAAATACAAATTAAACCGTAGTTTTATGCAACAAACATACCAACAGGGAGGAAAAATTCAAATAATATTTTATTAACTAATTATAATGCGCGTCGTAGAGCTTGTATGTATGGTTGAACTGAAGGATTATGGGAGGGGGTAGATGAAATAGTTTAGATCGTTATAAAATTCTGGTCAGAAAGACTCGGTGCACAAAGAAAAACAAAATAATTCGGAAGAAGTAAATTATCTCATAAACGTTTTTCAACATTTATAAAATTCGCGTAATTCAAATTCTAGATTGAAATTGCACTTAACCTTTAAAAGTATTTAGAATTGATCTCGGTTGTTTAACGAACTTAGTTAAATATAGTTAAAGAATTATTTGGCTCTTTAAAGAGAAACCATGACTCTTCCCCCGGCGTGGATAATATAACATATTCAGTACTGAATCATTTAGGAGATAAAGTCAAATTCACCCTAGTTAACATTCTTAATAGACTTTTAGTAATATACCAGAGACTGCCTTCAAATACTAATAATTCCTATTCGTAAGACTGGTAAACCGTTATTTGTTTTTGCTTCAATCGAATGGATCCATAAGCTTAACAAGTTGCATAAGAAAAGGTTTTGAGGCGGTATATAATAATAGGATAGATTGGTGTAGTGAACGCAATACTTTTTCTAGGGGCATGCTTGGTTTTAGGCCGGAGTTAGGCACCCTACATTGTTTGGCGTATTTCTCATTAGCGACATCTATTCATCCTTCATTAATGAACAATTTTTGGTGACTAAATTTCTTAACATAAGCCTTTGATAATGTGTAAATATTATATTAATAGAGCAATTAAAGCAAATAGGTTTCCCCTTTCAACTTGCTAGGTATATTGATAAACTTTTTCTTGATCGAATATTACATTTCTCTAGAACTGTACAATAAAGAAGGTTAAAATAAGTTCTACACATAGCGGTATAAACTAATATCATTTCTTGACCCAATTATGTTTAATTTTCATATTTTGAGACTAACTTTTTGATTCACGTTTACCTTCTATTTCATATATCTTATACTTTGCGAATGATTTCGTTATTTACAGCAGAAGTGATAACTTAAGAAAATATCGATTTTCTTTATAAACAGATTTAATAATATTTTAATAGAATCGGACTTAACAGTTTCTACACCTAAATCTTCTTACCCTTTTTGACTATTAGGACATATGATCCGAAATAATAAATTTCATGCGTATAAGAGACATCTATTTCAGGCGCTCTAAAAATAATCCAACCAATGTTAGGTACAAAAATTTATATAAAAAATATCGCAACATGACTAAAAACGAAATAAGGACAGCTAAAAATTTATATTACAGGGGAAAACTGGAAAAAGCGAAAAACGATATAGGAACTAGCTGGGAAATAATTAATAGCCTTATCAATAATAAGAACAGAACGCCGGTAGATAGAATTATAGAGAAAGCCTTTAAAAGCTCAACAAACATAGTAGAAGATTTTAGCAAATATTTCGTAAATTGTGTAAAGAATAAGATTCATGAGTGTGACACCCAAATGCTAAATCGCAGTTTAGAATATCATGATAAAGTAAATTTCTACATCCCGATAGCAGCAATTAATAACGTCGAACAAATAATTCAAAACCTTAGAATCGATAAAGCCCCAGGGTGGGATGACATACGAAGTAAGGATATTAAAAATAATAAACAAATTTTTTCACCCTTAATAACGAAATTAATAAATTGCTCCTTACGAGAAGGGAGGTTTCCTCAGGGGCTAAAAACCGGAGTCATAAGACCTGTACACAAAAAAGGCAGTCACACATTACATGAGAATTACAGACCAATAACCATAGTATCCTCAATAGCTAAAATTGTGGAACTCTATGTAGGAAAGCATTTAAGAGAATATATGGAAAACAATGATTATTTGTACAAAAACCAGTTCGGTTTTAGGAAAAATAAATCTACAATTTCATTACTTAGAACAATGGTAAAACAGGTAAACGAAGGGTTAGCTAAGGGAGAACAGTTTTTAATAGCTTTTATCGACTTAACCAAAGCCTTCGATGTAGTAAATCATAAGAAGTTAATCTCTGACCTAGACGGATTTGGCATAAAGCAAGCTCAAAAGAAATGGTTTATAGACTATATAACAAATAGAGCAAGTATGGTTAAGATTAATGGAAAATTAAGTTCCAAAGTAAATTTAAAATATGGGGTAGGTCAGGGGACAGTTTTATCTCCATTACTTTTTCTAATTTATACGAACTCTTTAATAGAATACATCAAGAACTCCAACGTTTTCGCATATGCAGATGACATAGCTCTGGTTATAAGTCATAAGGATATTAAAATCGCCGAAAAACTTCTGCAAGAAGATGTTGATATTTTAGGAAAATGGGCCCACGATAGAGCTTTAATTATAAATGGTGTGAAGTCGAGAATCATGTATATAAGAACCCCAAGCAGGTATAGGAAATACGATCCAAAAATTATACTTCATTCAATTCAGTGTTTACATATGAACGATATAAACACGCAAAGCTGCTCTTGTGACCCTTTAGAAACTGTTAATAAATATAAATATCTTGGGCTGACATTAGATCAAACACTAAATTGGAAAAATCATATTGAAGAAATATCGAATAAAACAAGGCAAGCTATTCCGGCACTTTTCAGACTCAAACTAATGCTGCCTTATAAGACAGTACGAATGTTCTTTGAAGCGGTAATCATGGCCAGAATTAGGTATGGCATACAGGTGTGGGGAGAAGCAAAGGAAGGAGAAATGAAGAAAATAAGCAAATTACAGCGTAGGTGTTTGAAAATAATTCTGCCTCGCTGTGTGGCAGGTAAAAATGGCGCTTCATGGTGGAAGGAAAACAAAGAGTTATCACCGAAAATGATGTACTATTATCATAGATTGTATGAATACAAAACTCAAAGGACACTTTTACCTAGTATAAATAGAGAACGGGCAACGAGAAGTTCTAAAAGTACGTACTTTATGTGGCCGAAAGGCATAAACAGTAAAATCGATAATGTTGATGAGTTGGTACTGATGAAACTAGTAGACGCTATACCACGTGATATACTTGACGAATTGAAAATAGGGCTGTGGAAGAATAAAGTTAAATTGTGGTTGATAGAATGGTGAACGCAGTAGGCGAATCAATTCCAAATGTTAAAAACACGTAATTTCCCACTTCAAATGCGGGATCCTTCCCGATTAAAACCTTTTTATCCGTTATACTCCTTTATCCGTTATCATGTTAATAGTTAAGTTTCAAATTCTGAGGAAAACGGGATCTATGTACCAAATAACTTGCGTACAAGAAGCTTTTTTAATTCAAAATATACGTAAACCTAATAACCCATTATCAATGTATTCCCCGTCGGAATAGGCGTTACGTTAATACCGTTAGATGTAAATATGTAACTTTATATCAATGTACTATAGAAACATTTGTATATTTTAAGTAACTTTGTTAATAAACGTTGATAGGCTGATTGGGCACTCGCACTACGGGCAGCATTGCTCAGCGAGACCCTCAACTTATTTATAATAAAAAAAAAAAAAAAAAAAAAAAAAATCTCACATACAGATTTCTGGACAAAATATTGATAGATATTCTCAGATAAAGTATTCGGAGATGTACATATGTTGTGTTCATATTCAATTTCTTTCTAAAATTTCAAAAATCCCTTTAAGGCAATAGGATGCACATCATGTGACTCTGATTTAGTAATTCTAGAAATTTTATAAAGTCGTTAGTGCCGTCACGGTTAGTTTTTCATGAGTCGGCCTCTGTTACCAATTAAAAACTGAAAATATTCAGTCCACTACTACCATATGTTTGCAATCTGAAACGAATATTTCTGCATTAGTTCTGCGAAGAAATCTTCTGAGATTTATTATTAGCTATTGCAGTTGTCAGTTTCGAGAATTATTGCGAAAGGTTTCAACTATTTCAAGTACTTAGGGATTTATTATAAATAAAATACCATTGATGGCTAAAATATGTCAAAATTACTGCATATATTGGTCCCGCCCTCCTTCCATGTTAACCGTAAATATATTTCTCAGTTACACATTTGATATTAACGAAATACGGTTTGATATTACTATGTCCTTATGTGACAAAGTGCGCGATTGGTTTCAAAATAATCTCCAGATTATTATTAATACATCTAAACAAAGCATCTAATAGTAAAGATCGTATCCAAGATAATAGAAAGGTAAAATTAGTGGGACATTTAATTTATCTTCGAAAGCAACCGTATATGCAGTCGCATTTCTAACTATAGAAAAAATATATTCAACACTTCAGATAAAATCGAGAGATTCTTAATATACAGCGATACAGTTTCAGCGCGTTGACTGCATTACAATATAACTCGTTTATTACCCATTTATGAAGTTAAAGAAAAATGTTTCGTATAACGAACGAGAAACATCTTGTAAAGTTCTGTTGGCTGCCTGATCACTTTGAAATTAGTGGGAATGATGACGCTAACAACACGATATATATAAATAAAATTCGGCCCTCCGTACCTCACAAGGAGCTCCGCCTCTTGACGCACCCCGGGGCTCCCAGCTCTATCACTTCTGTACTTCGTATAGAACGAGGAAAATTGGCAACATCATTCTTTTCGTTTGCGCGGCAAAAAAAAAATCTTTATTTAATGTCACATTTTAGGACAAATTTTTTCGACCGAAAAAGTAGTGGGAGTCGAGCTAAGAATGACGCCATTAATGTATATATATTAATTACAGCGTAATTCTTAGGCTACCTCCCATTCGAAAAAAGTGTCCCAAAAAAAAGTCCCAATTTTATGTAACGTTTGTTATATTTTATAAGATTTTTGTTATTGTTATTTAAAACATGTCACAATTTTATGTAACGAAATATGTAACGAAAAATGTAACGAAACAATATCTTTATATAATGAAAGTTAAATGTTAGGATAGGATTTTTGTGATTATGTTATTTTTTTTGTGTCGATGCCAGTAAGAATTACGTTGTACATTTTGATCATTTTATACAAAGTATAGAAGAGAGAGACATTTACGAAAGCAAGAGGGGTCAAGGGGCACAGCCCCTTGTGAGGCCAAAATGGCCGAGTTATTATATATATATATATATATGGAAGAGTCGGTTTCAATTAACCGTGGTATATTCTTGAGCAAAATATTATTATTTTTTTTTTTTCGTTGTAATCAAGAAAGAATTCAAAACTAATAAATTTAATTTACGATTTGCATAGAAATGTCTGTCATTACTTCCACAACGCAAATAATATATGTAACGTTTTGGGACAAAAAAATTAATGGGGGTCGACCTAATAATGACGTTGTTAATATATATATATATATAGAGTGGGGCGCGGGAACCGAACGTATTTCAAATTGCTGCTGTAGCTAAACGAATGGAGTCGGGGGAACGAAATTTGAGCTGGTGGTGGTCCAGTCGATCAAGTTTTAGTTTTTGGTAGTTTCAGTCATGATAATTGAGTGGAACACGCAACACCGCGCGTTTGCCGTAGAGTCCTTTTTCAAGAGTCAAGAATCCTACACGTGTGCTATTTGCGCTTTTCGAAAACGTTTCTCTATTCAACCTCATAAATCCGTTCCTTCTGAAAAAACTGTCCATCTTTGGGTTAAAGAATTTCGCGAAAACGGTAGTGTTAATAAAATTCGTTTCATTTTTCGAAGTTAACCATTTGGATGAGCGTGGCGTCATTCAGTGTGATCGGCCCTTACTTTTTCGAAGAAACAGTTAACGGCGACTGCTACTAAAAGATGGTCGAGTTTCTCGTGCTGGAACTGTGGAGAAAGAGGAAACTGTCATCTAGTTGGTTTCAGCAAGATAATGCCATATATCATATCGCAGCCAAAACGATCGAATTGCTTCGAAAACATTTTGGCCACCGTCTAATCTTACGTGGAGCTGATCTCGCCTGGCCTTCGCGCTCTCCCGATTTGTTGTGTTGCGATTTTTTCTTATGGGGATATTTAAAATTCAAGATATACATCGATAAACCACGTGACCTAGCACAACCCAGGATCAACATAGAACGCGAAGTAGTCCAAAATATATTAATGACTTTGAGTGATATGACAATTTTTATCGATTGGAAGCAACGTTTTCTGATAAAGTTCATGCATGTAGCAGAAATGAAATGACAACAATTAAAAATTGTTATGCAAACTGTAAACTAAAACATGGTGTGATCCATTCCTACTTTTCTATAAAGATAATAGAAGATTGCCACATACACACATTCATGTAAATTTCACCAGTTTACATTTGATGTATTCAATAATAATTATATAAAAGTGCATATGTGAATTTTCGAATTTGTAGACAGTAATGGTATAAACTTATAATACATGAATGTTGAATAAATATCGTATTGTGTGACTTAAAGATATGTAGAAAGTAAAGAAATAAAAGATGTATCTCCGTAAATGCTTCAGTTTGTTTAAAAGGAAATTGCAAATATCTCGATTTTTAAAGAAACTCATCTATAACGTCGGTTAGAAGTAGTATATTTTTGGTCTGTTCAGTCTCATTAAACCAAGACTGTTTTATCGGTTTTGATCTGTAGTTAATCAGAGCCATGTTTCTATCTTTCTTAATGTAGAAAGGAAGTATTTATTGGTAACAGAGAGCGATTTTTTAAAGAATAAAATAATGTATTCCGCAATAAATTAGTTAATGTCAATTCCTCAATTACTAGTTCGAAAACAGCACTAGTGTCTCGCTTCATAAAATGGGTATCCAATTGGGTAGTTTTCATTTACTACTGAGGAGCATCGATATACTACTTCGCTCAATAAGTGGAATCAAGTCCAAACCAAATTCCTCACAGTTCGTCACTAAGTAATTATTTCTGCGCTCTAATTATTTATTTAAACAAAGCCTAAACATTCTTCTTCTAATGTTTGCGATTTATAAAAAGAAAAAATTACGCGCGTTAACGAGGGAATAAGTACTACTTGTTGAAGTTAGACTACATTTATACTTACGCGTATTTTGCATACATAATGTTTAAATTCATTGTTTACAATTTTTATAATTAGCAAAAGATTAGCATCGTACATTGTAATTTATCAATGTAACATTTTTCGTTATAAATGTCAACGATGTACAATGGTTGGTCCAAAAATTTTGGCCACGCCCCTCGCATCGCGCGGAAAAATAACTCAGTGAAAACTAAATTTAGCATGGAATGTTTTATATTAATTCTGAAATAATCATATACGGACTATCCGCGCAAATTCGTATCAAATGCCGCCTACGAGATTTCGTGTTAATAAAAAACGCAACTTTGTTACAAAATTTTAAAATATATATTTCAGTCGTTGTTTAGGTTTTCATTTTTCTCAAAATACCGTGTCCTTTATGTTTCATACATTTGCGTTTTCTACCCGTTTCACCTTTGAAGTTTTCTCAAACTCAGCTCGAGAAACGCGTTTAAGGAAGTCCTGACAAGCGCGGGATACAAGTCTGTTTGAGTATTGGAAAGAGCCAAAAATCACAGGGTGTGACGTCAGGACTGTACGGAGAGTGTGCCAACATCTCAGTATTATGTTTTCGTGATAATTCGGTCGTAAGTTTCCACGTATGCGGCTTTTATTATGGTGCCCATTCTCACAAAAACACACCGACATCAAAAATCTTACGTGAAAATCACTTTGTTAAAATAATACATGTGCACATGTAGAAAACGTTTAAGCGGTACTGTTTCTTTTTCTACATCAGCTCAGAGTGTCTACAACTAGATTGTTCTTTTATCCGTAACTGTGTTATCATGAGAGTTACCGCGAATTTTCAAACTCTGAATCCGTCGGTGGAATTTAATACGACTCTGCGCGGATGGTCTGTGTACGAGTATTCCCATTTGGAACTATCGAACTGAAATTTTCAGAATTAATGCAAAACATTCCACGCTACGAGCGTATGTAACTTAGTTTTCATTGACTTAAAAATTTCTAGACTAACCATTGTAGTAAAGCGTTTTATTTATTTACTTTTTTTTTTGTTGTTGTAAAATTAATGCTTTTGATGTAAAAACAGTAGAAGAAATTATTATTTTCTTTTTTCTAACTGAATTACACTTTATGCAATATTTTATAGATGGTTTCACAAATGATGTATAATTTTCTTCTTCTTATTCGAAGTTGTTAATTATTAAACATCGTGACCTTTTAATGTGTCTCATATGTTTTTTCTCCATCGAATTCTATTTTGGCTACCGTCTACAGTTCTTTGTTGTTATGTTATCTATCCATTGAGAGAATATACATTTCAATAGAACAAGAAATATGATATTGCTGCTATGTTATAATAAAAACATTTTATTTCTTTTATTCCTTTGCTCCTGCTAGTTTCTTGGATTCCCTGCACAGCGGTGGCTGGTAGATCTGGAGCATGTTTTTCAATCTTCGTTGATATTACGGCGAATATCGATTTAATATTGTGAAAATTTTTATTTCATATGTTGTAAAAAGTAGAGTGTACATTTTTTTTTTTTTTTTTACATTTCGGAAAAAAGAAAACGTTTACAGTTAATGAATTCATATAATTTTGTTCGTTGTAATTGATGCTGATTACTGATGGAGTTAATATTAATCATTCCTTAGTATTGGAATAGGAAAATAGTCTGATATGTGTAAATCAACTGCGTGTATGACTAAACCCCGTCTGTAATGTACCCCAGATCGATTACCGGTGATAATGTTGTAGAGAAGGAAGGGTTAAAATACGAAGATGCCTATGCGATGTTTTTATAAAAACGATATTAATGCGTCTGATAATTATATTTAATATTTGATGTTGCGGAATTTTTATTAAAAAGTATTAGAAATAATTTTAACACTTTTTAAAAATGTAATAGAGGAAGCTTCTGACCTCTCTCTCACTGTTAAGTACGTCATTGTAACTTTTCACTTTATTAAGATTTAAGTCCTCTTGGCGTTACTCATATGTTTCATTGCATTTCTGATTGATCTCTAAGCTCATGGACAGCTTGGAATTAATTAGATTTGTTTTTGAAATTTTGTACTGTAATATATAAACTGTTACAAATTCAAGACAATGGAAAAAAAAAGTTTCGCGAATAAACTTTTTTCCGAAGATGTCTTCATCATCATTATAATTCCTCAATCTTCTGTTAAGATTGGTGGACACAGTCAATTTGTTCATTCGATGTTACAATTTTCTAGATAGTGCCATTTTCTTTACGTTTCCATATATTTTTGTTGTGCATTATCTTTCTTAATTATTTCCACGACAAGTTGTTTTTTACCGACTTTAAAAGAAAACGTTATACGTTCATCCGTTTTTGTTTTGTTTTTCTTTATTATTTTTTTGATAAGTTCACGCATAACTTTTGACCATATGAACCGATTTCAATGATGCTCTTTATTCATTCGAAAGGGCACCAGTCGTCAGTGATGGTTCTAGATGAGCATTATTGGTGAGCACAGACTGAGTAGTCATTAAACAACGTGAAGAAAAAAGGGGGGGTCTCTTCAAGAGAAATTTTTTTGATATAACAAACACGATTTCACTGTTTCCAGCATTTGCCTTTATTATCTATTCTAGGTTGCTGCAATCTAAAAATCTACTATGCCAGAGTTCACCTCTTAATATTCTATAATGGAACTACTATAGTATTAAGGCCAACAAAAAATCCTTGGAACAACTGGTGAATCAATGTAATGTTAATATTGCTTTATTTTCTAGAACTTGTTTAAGAAGCCTTTCTGACCATAACTTCCGTGGTTTCTTCCTCTTCAGTTTCAATGTTAGTGATGGTTACGTTGGTTCAACTATTTTGGTAAGGAACGATATTCAATTTATAGTCGCTTCTTCCTAATCCTTCTTATCCCGCTTTAGTTCACATCTCTGCTAACTATTCGACCAGAACTTGTAATTTTATTTCTGCTTACGTTCGTTCAGATCACGATTTCCGCAATTTTGCTTTCCAAACGTTCATTAACTCCCTTTTTTCTTTCAGTTCATCATAGATAATGATTGGAGTGCTCACTCTCCTGTTATTGAGGTTGCATGATTGCAATAGTAGTGGTATGATTTTACAGAATTTTATTCCTCCGAATGACCTATTCATTGCAATTACGGTTCTTCTATCAGAATTGCTCAGTTTCATTGATCCATCTTTTACTTCTAATCTTGACCTCAGATATACATGATGTATTTAGGACGGTATCTTCGGGCTACATTTCCCTAACGTCATTATTTGAACGAAGTGTTTCCTCTTTGTATTTCTTTAATTTTCCGTGTACCACAAAATTATCTACGAAGTTGATTGGCCTAATTATTCTTTTATTGTTGATTCCTTAGTCTCTTCAATCCCTACAAACTCGAATCCTTTTTTTTCAATATGATTTTTTTTTCGATTTTATTTCCTTCGCCTTAACTTGGTTTTCTCTACCTGCCTGCCCTTCACATAGTAAAACAAAATTTTAAATCGTCTTCTTCTCTGTGCTGGAATTAAGACTGTGTAAGGCTGCCTTTGACTTTAGTCTATCCCCACCTTCAGCTCTTGTTTAACTCTCAATAATTTTCTCGCTCATAAAAGAGCTGATACTGGAGTGGGATTAATTTTAAAAGTGGCTAAAAAAACTGCGTGTAAAACTTCTGTTATCTTTGTCCATTCTATTTCCCATATTTTTGGAGAATGACTCTGAGTCTTTTAAATCTCTTTTATCCCAATATCCTTTTAAACATAATCTTTCTCATGATAAACTAATATCTTCTATTACCTCTGTAGGTCATAGTTACGTTCCTAACTTTAATGTATTACGCCGTATTTCGTCTTCTTCCGTTTTATCTTATTTTTTGCTTTCTCCTTTTACTTTGATAGAATTGGAAAAATCTTTACTCAGTTTTTCTAATTCCGCTCACGGAATAGATGGCATTTTCTTTCCCCTTTTTCAAAAACATCTCTGAATACTAAAATATTCTTGTGCTTTAGCTTAATTTTGTTCGACATCTACTTTATCAAAATTGCTTCTTGCCCTTTAACTTTTTTTATCCCCTCGCCCGATCTTTCCTTAATTAACCTTGCGTTAAATAATGGCCAAATTTCCTTTACGTTTTTCGTTATTTCGGTGCCTTTCTGAATAGTCTTCTTTCATTCTATAACTACATCACCCATCTGTATACCTGCGATCCTTCAGAAGGCTTAATCTTATTAAGCCATTTTCCCACGCACTAATTGGAGAAGTGATCCTGTGATCTTGTTCATGTTTTACAAATTTTTTATCCTCTCTTTTCTTGATCGCTGTTGTTTTATATATGGAAATTCTACCAGGTCCGTTCTATTCAAACGCGATTTCTCGTGATTTGCATCCTACTTTTTATACCCGACTGAATTCATAACTCTACTTTGTTTATGTCTTGGTGCTCTAAGATTATTTTCAATTTCTGCAAAATATACTCCAAATCTTACATACTTTCTCTGCATATCCGTAGATCTCTACTAACAGGTGGTCGGTCACTTCCTTGTAAAGTTGGCGTTCCCAATTCAGTTTGTCCTATCTCTTGGATGGCTTCATGGAAATTTTTTCACGACTTAAGAACGGGTGGTCGCCGTAGAAAGTATAAATTTTGGACTAACACTTATTTATATTCTCCCAATTTTCGGTTGTGCCAAAAGGAGGGGCAATTCTCTTGAAGAGTTTTCTAAAATTTTTCTTATAACTCGATAACGGGTAATCGTCGAAATTGCACAAAGAAGTCGTGTATTGTCCATATTGGATTTTTTTTAAAATAGTAAATTTCCTCATTTTACGTTCAGTTTTTCAGACCTCTTGTATTCATCGAATCGATTTTTCTTCCTCTTGCATACTGAATCCCCCACTCTGAAAGCTTTAAACTTCCTTCTTTTTGCTCCATTTTCGCAGCTGAATCATATGCAATTCTTCGAGCAATCATTTTCATTTTATTTTTCTCATTTTTCTCCCACGGAAACAAATTCTTTATTTTCTCCGATTATAAAAATATCCCATTAGCTGCTTCCTTCTCTCATCGGCCACCATTACCTAAATATATTATCTCGTCCACATGTACTCTTATCGTCCATTTATCCCGAGTTCGCTCGATTTAGATTGACCTTCTTTAGATACCCCCGGCCATTGTAGCATTCCAGACAACAATGTAGTTCACTCTTGGCACGTTTAGCTTCTGTCAACGGCTGATTTATTAATAAATTCTCAGCTTTATCACAACATTTTCCTTCTAAAATATGGGGGGGGGGGCTGAGTTTTATTCCTTTTCCTTTTCTAATTTTCACTCCTTTTATTTGTCTCAATTGCACCCTTTTGCTTTCTTCTATTTCACTATTCTCGATTGTTATTCGTGTAAATTAAAATTATCTGACAATCAAATGGACAATAAATCCGGACCGAAAAAAAAATAAATAAAAGAATAAAAAAAAACAACTATTTGTTAAAAACTCAGTTAACCAACTTAACTGCAATGCAAGTAGATGGTTTTCGTAAAAAGCCAAACTGGTGAGACATAATGATTTTCTTTTCATTATCAGTGTTCCGATTAATTTAATTAGAATCAATTTTTCAGCGATTTTGCTTGAGTAATTTGCTAACGTTGTAGGGCTGCAATTAATAATAGCCAGCCAAAATGGTCTTTGTCGGTTTTAATAATCGACTTTTTGCAGCTTGCAGGATTATTTTGAAAATACGTGTTTTATAATACCGATATAAAATCGTACGAAGATGAGAGGTAAAGAAAAGTCACTTTCAAAATTACTTAAAGAGTAGGATGGGGGAAACAACATATTAAGCGACAAAGCTACATTCGAAATTCCGACGAAATATAGAGATTGGAAAAATAATCGAAGAATTTGCGAAGTAGAAATCGAAAACTCGTATAGGAAATCATTTTAAACGTTCAGGTAAATTAATTATTGTTAAAAGTTTCCGGACAAATTTGTTCTTTCTCTTGAAAAGTTGTGTTTTTTATTATTATCTACTCGCGTATAACTCTTTCTCTAGACGTAAACCTTGTTTCATAGTTCCCGTTACATCCTTCTTAATTTGTGAAGTATGAAAAAATTAGTATGCAGTATGGATTAAATATAAATAAAATTAAGACGAAAATAATGATTATCGATCGTGGAACTACAATACCATCTCATGAAAAGGTACTCGCCGGTTATGAAACTGTGGAAAGTTTCGTATACTTAGGGTCACTTTTAGAGAACATAGGAGGCTCCGAAGGTGAAACAAGACGGAGAATCGAAATTGCCAGAAGCGCCATGATAATGATGAACAAAATTTGGAAAGACAACTCCATTAGAAAAAAAGTCAAAATTAAACTTGTCCAAACGATCGTATTTTCCATTGTGTTATAAGCAGCGGAGACGTGGACTTTAAAAAATTTGGACAGAAGAAAAATCGACAGCTTCGAAATATGGTGCTGGAGACGACTCCTTAGAATTCCATGGACAGCAAAGCGTACAAATGAATCGGTGTTGCAGGAAGCCGGTGTCACAAAAAGGTTGTCAACAATTGTCACAATGAGAGTGCTGAAATTCTTCGGACATATAATAAGAAAACAGGAGGGAATAGAACGCACGTTGGTCATGGGAAAGATTAATGGAAAACGACCACTGGTACGCACACCTAAGAGATGGACAGATATTATATTACATACAACAGGATTGTCATTCGCACAATGCGTACGTCAATCAGAGGATCGTGACAAATGGCGGAAAATCACAAAATCACTGGTGGATTAAATGTTAATCACGATACCCCCCACCTGGGGTAACGACTGTAGATGATGATGATATATATATAAACTCGGCCATTTTGGCCTCACAAGGGGCTATGTCCCTTAACCCCTCTTGCTTGAATTTCTGTCTCTTTCTCTTCTATACTTTGTATAAAATTATAAAATGATCAAAATTTACAACGTAATTCTAAATCGGTCCATATGAATATAATAACATAATCACAAAAATCCTATAACATATAACAAACGTTACATAAAATTGGGACATTTTTCGTTACATAAAATTTGGGCATTTTTTGGGACATTTTTTCTAATGGGAAATAGCCTAAAAATTAGGTTGTAATTAATATATACATATTGTTTATAATCTGAATCATTTTGGATTTGGGGATAATGAAGGAACTACTGACTGATCGTTTTTCTCACTCGATGATAAATGCTGGACATTTTGTCGGACAATTTCCGTCTCAAGAATTATTAAACACGGCCGAGAGGATTCAGTTCACAAACTAAGGTTCTTTCTTTACGGCTCTTCCTTCCTAAATCCTTCCATTTATGGTTTTCAGACTTTACGCATTCGTTTGCGTTGTAGTCTATACTTCCATTTACTCTACCGTTTTTGCCTTCCCTGCTCTGTCCTCTGTGATAACTGTTCTCCATACAATGCAGAGCACCTTTTCTTCCAATGCTTCTTTGCGCAGAAAGACGAACTCTCCCCACTGATCCCTATTCCTTATTATATGTTGTATACTGCTATTATCTTCTCTTTCAGTCATTATCATTTTTCATTTACTTGTTCATTTCTTTCTCATAGAATTTACTTTCTCCTTCTGAAACCCCATATCTTATAAATAGTAATCTGAACAAACGGTAAACATTTATTATTTAATCTTCATTTCATTTTATTGCTAAATTTTTATTTAGCACGCAGTAGACTTTTTGCATTGGCCATGCTTTACCAAATTAAGAAATGTGTTTCTACGAGTGAGTGAATCTTATGTAATCATACTGTTCTAGTTTCAGTGCATTGTGAACTTGTAGCGTAGTGACCATAGTGTTAAAGTAGCGCTGTGTTATTATGGCTTTAGCTTATCCATGCAAGCGCATTATTTTTTAAGAAACGATAATTTTTACTTAATCCACTATACAAAATTTCTTATCATTCCTACTATCCTCTAGCAATCTATTATTTTTTTGTTTTGAAGCTGTATTACGGTAGTTTGGTTTTATCGCCTTCGTTGATTTTTTTTGGTTTTTTACTTCTTTTTTTTTTTTGTCGATTTTTATCGTGCGGAGTAGGCAAACTATTGTTCTTTTTTCTTTTGCGCGATCATTACCATCGCCTGCGCCATAATTTTATTCCTTGGACACTGTTTCTTCTCTTCTTCCTAATATTTTTCGTCACATTACTATTTTTTTTTTTTTTTCCTTTTTCGTTATATTTTGGGATCTCTTCGTGGCCGCTCGAACAACAAAGGAGAAATATAAGAAAAATAAAAACCACTTTTTTCTATATTCTTGATTTGTACTATAACCATATTTAACTTTGGAAAACTCATTTCAATAATTTTTGCCCATTACCACACCTTGTTTAAAAAAAAGTGAGTACTATTTTACGAAACCACGGTGAAGACTTTTTTGTCATAAGCTTAAACGATTTTATCCGTAAATCGTCGCATATATTGTTTTCGTCGTTTTGTTTTTAACTTTTTAAATTTTAATCAATTATAATACAACTAAACTGAAATATGCAAGATATTATTACTTACAGTAAATGGCAATTACGTTATTAATTTCATTTTCATTTTGGGAGTTAAGCAGTCTATAAATTAAATCATTAAATAAATAGGAGAGAAAATAGGAATTTACGTTCAACTTTTTTCAAAATTTCGTGTAAAGATTGTTATACCGTATTTCGTATATAGTTTTATCGCTTGCTTCCGTCAGACCAAATGCTTCATTTAAATAATTAATTCGACAGAATATCCTTTTTGATAATTATGATGGCGGAGAAAGTCAATTGTAAATCATATCAAGCCCGTCGCCAGCCGATGAGCCGGGGGGGGGGCAAAATGAGTGGCCAACTGATGAGCCAGGGAGGCAAGATGATAAAAAGAAGATTCGAGTTATAGGAAAAATAAAATTTATAATTTGTAAAGGCTTAATATTTTATTAAACAAAAATAAAATCTTAATTAAAACATAATTTCCGTGGGTTTCTTGCAAATTGTTGTACTAGTTTATTATAAAAGTCTTCCAAATTATCCGTGATTCCGCGCCTATGAATACTCATCATGGCCAGCTGATTAAAAAGTTTCAAAGCTGCAGGGGGGCAACGGCTCCCCCCTGGCCCCTTCCCTTGGCCACGTCCATGAATCATATTGTATAAATCAGAAAATTCCTGTTGTAAAGATATGGAGAAAAAGAGAAGCTACTAAATTATAAAATATGGAATATCGTCGACTGTTCGAATAATATATCAATTGAAGCTACTACGACTTTTTGTTCACCTTCGAGTTTTAAAATGTAATAAATAATAAATAGCAATTTAAACACTTTACTAATCTATATGGTTTATTGGTTAACATGAATTCTGTAAATAATTGTTAATTGGACGTAGTAACGCTCGACATGCGTAAATGAAAAACGGACCTAAAAATGTTTTAGTTTACAAATATACACTAATTAAAGATGCGCTATAATTATATAATCAGTGCAATAGTATAAAGCGCATATATCTGAAAAATCATAATATTGCCACACTTCATCAACATGCTTCCTTCCGAAGGTTTACGCACAGAAGGGCGACCAACATCGTATACAATAAATATATATTGACATATTGTTTATCGAATTCTGTAATTCTTACGGAATCATTACTTTTTTGCTTATTTAACAAATTTTTTGGTTGTGCGAGAGGATTGAAAAAAAAAAAAGTATGTAATCCGCTTCTATTATAGAGATAGATTGCTACTATGGCGTTTGTAACTTTCAACGTTGGAGCGGTGTGGGGGAAAACAGAAAAAAAAAATATTCATATTTATCCTAGAGAGGTGTGTGACAAGCAGTGAACTAGGCCTACTTCTGTATAGTTATAGAAATTAAGGGAACACCTATTTCTTATATATTCGAAATTTCCGGTAGGTCAGGGACAACTTGTAGCGCCGCGGTTAGGATACAATGAACCTGCACAACTTTTACCGTACACTCGCTGTGATTTCGTTTTTATATACTTATAGATCGTTTTATCTTTCCCGTCGATCATGTCGGCGTTTAAACCGTGTAAAATCGTCTTAATTTCGGCCTAAGTAATATTCCTTTTTATTCTTCTTCTTCTTATTATTATTATTCTTATTTCTTATGGTTTTCCAGGCGTTCATTACCGCCTTTTACGCATTCCTTTGGCTCTCGCTTTAGTTTTCATTCTATCCTGCTTTTTCTATCATACTACTGACCTCGGCCACTGCTATCGACCATTCTTAATATCCGGTTCATTCAATCGTCGCTGCATTACTTTCACATTAGCCAGCGCCGATTTACCTCTTCGGCTAATTTCATTTCCTTTTCACTTTCCCCATCTGTGGTAAAACTTCAAAAAATCATTCCCTCTACGTCCAATAAAGAATTTTAATTCGATTTCGATCACAAAACTCTCAAAAATACGGTAAAATGTTGAAATGCGAAAAATGTGTTACGTGGAATATGTTGCGCTAAATATAAATATACTTATATATTTATATATACATATATGTATATATCAAAGTCGTATCGCTCGATTTCGAGCACCGTGACTGCCTATTTGTACACTAGCAGTACAGAATATATATATATATATATATATACATGGGTGTTGCTAAGGGGGAGCATGGGGGGCCGTTGCCCCCCTGGAGTCTCGATACTTTAGTATATATGGGAGCGTAATCATGAACAATTTGGAAGACTTGAAACCCATGAAATTTATGTTTTAATTAAGATTTTATTCTTGTTTAATAAAATATTAAGCCTTTACAAATTACACATTTTATTTTTTGCTATAACCCATATCCTTCTATCATTTTGCCCCTCCTCCCGGATCATCGGCTGGCGACGCCCTTGTATATATATAAATAAAATTATATGTTAATGATTATGGCTTACCTACCGAAAATTTGATTGAAATACTGATTAACAATTAACTAAACGCAAATTTTTTTAAATCGCAAAACTACCGGCTAATTAAAAATTGAATAACTAATCAATAACTTGATGATCGAATTGTTTATATTTTTTACCGGCTTTAAAAAAGAAGAAGGTTACACTGGGTTTATTTTTTTTTTTTTTTTTTTGTATTTGCGCATAACTTGTGCTCAGGTGTACCGATTTCAATGATTCTTTCGACATTCGAAAGTGTACCATTCAGCGGGGTAATACGATGTGAGCATTGATATGAAAATTAACGAGCGTAAATTGAGTAATTATCAAAAAACGTAAAAAAACGTGGTCCTTTTGAATATTTTTTAAAATTAATATAACGGACACGGTTAAGTTAAAATATTATCAATTTACTGGAGGAATGTAATTTGGAAAAATTAAAGAGTATTATCAATGATGTAAATAATTTACGTACAACTGCGTTTAGAAAATAAAATGTATTTATTTCAAAAATACGACGCTTAACGTTTTGGGTCAGCTTATATTGACTATCATCAAAAACATTAAACGTTTCCTGAGCATTATCAATGTTAATTACCATGGAAATGTAGCCTCGAATAAAGAAAACATATTTTAAACTGTCATAGTTTATAAGTTTGTCACTTTCAAAAAATTTTGATTTTTAGCGAGACGAAAAAAATTTAAGTACAAGTATGCTAAAAATTTTGCCAATAAAGCGTTTTTCTTTCAAAAACGGTACCCGACTTCAAGATTTATTGTAAAAATTTAATAAAAATGCACTAAAAAGAGAAAAAAAATGATTATCCGACAAAAAAATAAATGATAATTCTTATACAGTGTTAATAGGTTAATTAAGGTAGGCACGGAAATCACAAATTACAATAATAATTAATTAAAAATCGCAAATTATGTATTCATTAAACACAATTTCTAGAGATATTGTAATTTTAATTTGATGCCTACTCCAGAAAGTTAGTTGTATAAGAATTATCGTAAAAAGAAGGTGTATTTCACTATAAAATATGTTATTTTTTAGTGAATATTTTTATTTTTTTTTATTTTTTAGCGAATTTTTATAAAAAATTTTATAGTAAATCTTGAAGTCGATATTTTTCTTAAAAAAAATCATTTTATATAATAATGAAGTTAATGTTTTTTATGGCAATCAAGAGCGTTTTGCGATTTCAACTTTTTAATTTTTTTTTTTTTCAAATTGCTTTTGTGGAGCATTTAAAAATAATATATAGTTGTTTTATAGCTTCGGTTGAAATATATTATGATTCGGTTCTTTAGTGCGCTGGTCCTGGGGTTTTTATAAATATAGTAATCAAAATGCAGTAAAATAGTAACGTCAATAAATGGAACTGCTAGGCACTATGTGAAAAATTTAAATTATATAGAGAAAAAGTTTTGTATTTCTATATGGCAACGATGGCCCTTAGCACTTTGTGAGGGTAGAGTAAGATTAGCTTTCAGCGCCGTTTTGCTTAACTCCTTTCCAACCAATTATAATTCAGTTTCTGTTAAATAATAAAATATTAACATTTTCCAAAAGCAATATTTTTATCAAATTTAAATTACGACGCTATTTGTTTACACTCCTTAATTATAAACAAAATTACCATCTTTTTTTGTTTATTTAATTTTTTTGGAGCACGTCAGCTAGTACACCCAAAAACGAAAAAAATGGAAACAGCTGTCAAATTTGAATTTGGTCCTTTATTGGAAATATAAAGGAATTGTTAATAGCTGGAATAATGGATGAAGAGGAAGAAGCAAAATATAGAGTTTTAGTAGATGAAAAAATAGAATAAAACGCTCGACAGAAAAGATGATTATTCAAAAAAGATGTATCCAACGCCGCGCAGATCATTGGTAATTTGGAGGGGAAACAAGGAAAAAGAGAAAATGGAAGGAAAACAGAAGAGAATAATCAAGAAACACAGGCGATCAATAGAAATGGCAAAAGAACGGAGAAGCGAAAGAAACTTAGGGAACCAGGAAATAAGAGTGTTAGATTGAACAGTTAGATAAAGGGAGCCGTTGTTACGAAAGGAGGAACAGTTCCAAAATTTATGATGAAATTTTTTATACAGAGAAATGATATGAGAGGGTAGATTTTGTTTTAAACAAAAGCGCGGGAAAGTAGAACGCGAGCCAAGGAATCCGACATCTCATTACGCTTAATGTGCATGTGGCTAGGAACTTACAGCAAATCGATTCAGCTGGAGCTAGGAGCTATCGAGAAGAAATGGATAACTTAGCATTTGTGAAAAATGATAAAATTGGAAGAGAGAGTTATCAGGAAGAGGAAGAAAATAGTCTAAAACGCACTCTTGAAGTTAAAAATAATTAAGCAGTTGGAAACGAAGCAATTAGAGGAAATGAAAACATTGGAACGTAGGATGGTCATTAATTCGTTTACATTAAAGAAAAAGAAAAAAGACGAACTGACACCGAAAAACAAAAGTCTGGAAGGATAAAAAAGGTATCAACATCATAAGGACACTTCTTGAGTCATCGTTGAAAATGATTAAGGAAATTTGAAATTGATAGTGTTATAATATTCTTCTTTAATAGACTGCATGAGGAAGGGATTTAGAAAGTAAAGGTAGAAAAAATACTTCAGGAGAATGGCAAAGATCGGCAAAGTTGAAGAACAAATATGGCAGATTATTATAGGAGATTGTATAAGGCCAAAATGGACTAAGGCGATGAGAAATAAAAGCTAAAATATGGATTATCCTAGGCGTAAAAATTTTCGTACAAATGGAAAAGTAGGAATGAATAAGAGTAGAAACAAAGTTACCGTTAATTAGTCCTCGGCGTTTAATATTTGCAGCAGTCCCAGTAATTATAAAACTAAAAACTACTATAATAGCATTATTATATGGGGGAAAAAAAAACAAAAAACAACAAAAGTATCCAGATTTTACGTAAGTACTTTATAAATCTACAGTAGCAGTATTAAAAATAATTTATAAGCGCTGAAATTTTTATGCAATATATGTACCGTGCAAAGCGACTACTGTCTATATATTAAATAAGATTTAGTTTACCTGCTTTAACACTCGTTAATTTGGTACTTAACTGATTTCCGTTTGGATTGAGTAATATCAGTCTCAACTGATAAAATTGCTGAATTTGAAAATTTTCCTCGAGCCATTGTCGATTTTAGGTATGCTTTTATTAGTATATTAGTTTACTAAAACCAGACGCTCTCCTTGTGTGACAGTTACCGAAATAGTTTGTAGTATCTAAAAGGCAATCCAAGTGTGTAAGAATAAATTACACGAATCATTTCTTTTTAAGATACCGAGAACATCTTTTATTTTTGGGCTCCATCTAAGAAATTCCGCAAATTAGAAATTTCTTCGCGGTCAAGTTCGTTCTCGAAATGCGAATTACGAGTCAAAATATTTTTTAACACTGATGAAATCTCAGCTTTAAACTATTGTGCTGTATTCGTATTATTTCTGTTTTTTCTCATATTTTCTGCTCGATTAGTTCAGCGATGCCAGTGCTAAGATTTTGGAGTACAAAGCAGAGCGTTCAGAATCAAGAGCGGGGCATTCAAAGAAGATGTGGTTTGAATCACATGTGGGAGTAGAGATGGAACAATGAAGGGGACAATCGTGAGAGGAGGACAGGGAAAAGCGAAAACGTGAAGAGGATAGGAGAGAGTAATTGAAACGCAGTCTGATTAAGGAAATCATCGCGGAGCACTGATAAGAAGAGGGTTGAAACTAGGGCAGAGAACAAGGAACCGGTTGTATTTGAAGATAATGGGAAGCGGGATTAGAAAATAAAGATGGATAAATGTCCGACCATAGTCGGGAATGATTGGCTGAGGAAAGAAGGAGGATGTCCGAGACAGGAAAATTACAGAGTAAAGGACCATTTCAAGCGGCCGAACAGGCTAAAAAATCCGCAAACTCGTTGCCCTCGATGCCAGAATGACTAGAAACCCACAAAGGGCCAATAGTAATAGAGCGGGATGAGAGTAGATCGGATACGAGAAAACGAATTGAGAGAATAATAGAGTTGGAGGAATGATAAGGCGAAGACCAAATAGCTTGAAGAACACTTTTGGAATCGGAGACAATGAGACATTTACTAATCCCTCTTACAAATGGAATGAAGAAGATTGCGCGTAAAATGGAGATAGACTCGGCTGTGAAGATAGAACAGAAGGATTGAAGGATTCAGAGTAATGCAGTGAGAGGGAGGTAAACTCTCATTCTTAGAACCGTGAATAAAGAATGTTAGATAAGAAAGAAAAGGTGCTTCAAGCAAGTGGAGGAATTCAGTTTGGATTGTAGAATATGTGATAGGGCTGGTCTGGAGTCTTTCAACTCATTTTAATTTTTTTTTATATAAACGTCTTTTTTTTTTTACCTTATATCAGTTGTTGTTCCTTCTTATTATTTTAATCTTCCCTCTCCTCATCCCCTTAACTTCTAATCCACTACCCTTGTTTCATAAAAATACTTCAACGGAATTGCCGTAATCTCAAAGCCAATGAAAATCCATTAGAAGGTTTATTAGATTTTCTCGTAATGTTAGTGTTGTTTTCATACGGGTATGAATTTCAATATACTCCTAATCGACCTAAGTTCACATCTCTATTTGCACTACTCTTGTGCATTCAAATGACATTGTCTCTATTTACGTTTTCTGTAACTATAAAATTCTTGTCAGCTCTGTCTTTCTGTAATTCTTAACTTTATCCCGCAACCATTTATCATCGCGGGAAACCAGAATGTTCATTCATCCTTGTGGGGTTGCACATCCTACATTTCCGATGGTTCTATTTTTAAGATTCGTATCTTTTTCGATAACCTTAGTTTTTCTTAATAACCTTTCCGTAACTTTTTTCAGGAATTCATCTACCTCTAGTTCCCTTGATCTGATCTTTTCTTCTCTCACTATTGGTTTTAATTATAACCGGAGGAAACTTACAGGTTCTTACGGTGGTGACCATGTTCTTATTCTAGGAACTCCTGTCATGTTTTCTGCTCCGACTTATTTCAGAGACCTCTTCATTCTTCTCGATGGAATCTGTCCAAAGCAAATTAGACTCCATTTTCATGTTGATTCTTTACTTGAATTGGATGCCACACTTTTACATAATTCCTTTTTAAACTCTATCACATCTGTTCTCCTTTTGGCTTTTCTCGCCCGCCATAAGTCATGATCTAATCACCGCAGTGAAGTCTCATCTCTGTAGTGAAATGAGAAATGCAACATCGCATTTGGCCGTAGTCGTGCTACCCTTAGAACCGTTCGTTTAGATTTCACAACTGAAAACCTTCTTGTTCAAAGCGAACGAATGCAAGAGCTAGATATATAAAGTATCAAAGAGGTCCTCCTGGAAGAATTTCTATTTTTCTTTTTCTAGAAATAACCCTCTTTTCATACATTTGAAAAATTTAGAAGCTTTTAAATTCACATCTTCTGAACGTCCTTCTAATTTCAACATTCCTGAAGATAGTCTAATTTCCGTTGCTCTTGATTATGTTCCTAACGTTAATGAATCGTATCTAACCCCACTTCAAAAAAAATCCTCTCCCTACGCTTTCTAACTTATGCTTTCAATAATAATGAAATAAAATCTGTTCTTTCCAAATCTTCTAGCTCTACTCCTGATCTTGATGGTATACCTTTTTTTGTTCTTAAAAACCTGTCCATATAGTCCTTTCGTTGTCTCCTTGATCTTTTTAATTATTTCCTCCCTCGGGGATATAATTCTTCTCAGCTGAAATTCTTTTATCATCATTCCCATTCCTAGAAAAAAGTTCTTTACGTCCAATTTTCTTGGCATCCTAAATCAGAAAACTGTTTGAAGGCATGTTAAACAAGCGCCTTGTTTGGTGGCTAGCGCATAATAACGTATTTCCCAGCAATATGTTCGGCTTTCAGTCTAGTATTGGTCCCCCCGAATGTATTAATCTTTTTGTCTCTCACACACACATATATATGTATATATATATTTTATCTAGAAACATTACATCTTGACTTCCTTCATCGATGTATTCAGCGCCTTTGATAATGTTAATTTACTAATTACAAAAGATAGCAATTAACAGTTCAGTGCGCTAATCTCATGACGAATCGTTCTATATACCTTTCTTCTCCATCTTTTCATTCATCTAGAGCGGTTATTCGAGGTCTTCCTCAAGGTTCCTCCTTCAGTCCTGCATGTATACTATATCAGTGTGGTTTTTTTCCTTTCAATTCTTCTTCTGTATTCTTTGCTAATGAAACTCTCTACTCTTTTCCTCATCTCGTGATATTATAACAGCTTACTGTGCTGGAAAATTTTTTTCCCTCAATTAAATGGCTTGATAGTTAACTAAAGCCAGGCTATAAAAAAAAAAAAAAAAAAAAAAAAAAACCTTTCTATTTCACTAAATCTTATTATGTCGTATTTACTCTGCTACTTTATAACCCTGCCTTTGTCAATTCATTTCTAAACAGTACATCTCTTTCTCGTGTTAATTGTTTTTGCTTCCTTGACAGTCGTTTATTCTTCTCTTTCCGACTTCTTCAATCAAAAGGCTAAACTTGCTGAAGGCCTTATCTTCAACCAAATGGGGTGGTAATTCTTATATCCTTATTTCCTTGAATAAGTCCATCATCCTTCAGATTTGATTACTGTTTAATTCTTTACGGTTGTGCCTCCAACTCCTGCCTCTCTAAATTAGATGTAATCCAAAATTCTTGCCTTTGCCCATGCCTTGATGCTCTTAAATCCTTTCCGATTCCGGCAGTTCTTCGCTAAATCTAACACGCTACCCGTTTCTATTTGCAGATCTTATTTAAGCTATTGTGTTTTCGCTAAATGTCTTCCACTCACGTCCTCTACTCTTATCCATTCCTATTTTTCCATTTCTATAAATTGACGTTTCACACCTAGGAAAACCCCTATTTTATTCCTTAACTCTTAGTTTTTCTTTAATAATCTCCTCTATTTTTTTCCTTTAACTTCGCCGAACTCTGCCATTCTCTTAAAATGTTTATTATATCTGCGCTATCACATTTCAATTAAACAGTAATTCCACATAACTGTCAATTTTCAATTTCCATCTCATGAACCGTGTTACGGGTGGTTCGAAGAAGCCCGGTGGTGTCGGTACCTCTTTTATGCTCCCAGATTTCGATTTTTCAGAATCTTTTCGTCTATGTCTTTTCTGTTCCATACCCGTAAGCGAATTAATGACTCTCCTGCATTCTATTATTTTCATTTCCTCCGACACCTTTTCTCTAAATTCCTGATTATATCTGGCTCCATGACCACCCTTTAGACCATTTGCTCTCCCCTACTTGATCGTTTCTGCGATTTCTTTATTCTCCATACGCACTTATCTCTACGTTCTTTCTTCCCTCCACTTCATTCAAAGTGATTCGGGCATTTTTAATTATGAAACGGCGAATTCTTTGACTCGGACTACTGCTTCTTCCCGTTTTTTTTCTTAAGAAAAATCCTATTTTCCAACCTCCTTCCATTATGTAAAGGTTTTCATCTCACATCGTGGTATCGTATATTTACGCTCCTTTTTTTTCCAACAATTGTTCCTTTTATTTGCTTGTTCGGACTGGTCTTCCTGCCAATCCGTGGTTCTTCTTGTTTCCTTCGCTTCATCGTTTTATTGTAGTCTCTGTTATTCAGCTACGTTTTAACTATTCTCTACTGCCTTCCTCCCATTTTTATTTTTCGTTGGTTTCCCTCCTGTATTGTCTTCTCCACTTAAACGAAGCGCGTGCTTACGATGCTGATTATATTTTATTTGAGTGTTCGTCTCTTTCTGCTGAATCTGAATTCCAGTTTACTAAGATTTGATTTTCCTACTCCATATTGCACCTAGTTCATCTTTTCCTTCTCTAAACATTATTCCCACTATTTGTTCTTTCTTACTAACAATATCTAATCATATCAAGATATCACTGAAGAGCTGCTCGCAATGAGTGCAGACGCTGGTTTCCAAATCGTTGCGAGAAGGAGTTTTAGAAAGAAATTTACGAGTTGCGAAAATCAGTCACAACGAACTGTTGATGTTGAAACTAAAGTTCAAGATTGTGACGTAGGGCGACGTGGCCTAACAATAAATGCGAGTAAAGGATACACTGAAAAAAGAGACTATATCTTTATTACTATCAGAGGTTAAGCTACTTTGTACAATGATGAAATTAAAATTTACAGATGCAATGATGGAGTGATTGTCTTTTTGTCATGTCTATAACGGCTGTCTTTTTTCTATTTCTTTTTTTTTGTCGTGACCTAAAAGTGAGATTCATAAAAATTCATAAGAGAAAGATTATTAAATCAAAAAAAAAACAAACAAACAGGGAAGGGGTATTTTTCCAGAAAATTACAAAAATGCAACAAATAATGTAAAAATGGTATAAAAAATTTTTAATATTATATTTTAAAACCTTAACTGAAATTATTATTATTTTATTCGAAAGAGTAATTATTTTACTTTAAATTGGTTGTTGGATTAGTTTCGAGTTAATTGGTTGCATAAAATAAAGTTACTCGCTGAACTCCATTACAATTTTTACCGATTAGATAATAGTGAACAAAACACCTTTTTTAATTCATTTATATATATATATATATATATATATATATATAAATCAGCCATTTTAGCCTCGCAAGTTGCCTCTTGACCCCTCTTGCTTTTATTTATGTTTCTTTCTCTTCTATACTTTGTATAAAATGATCAAAATTTACAACGTAATTCTTACTGGCATCAACACAAAAAGAAAAACATAATCACAAAAATCCTATCCTAACATTTAACTTTCATTACATAAAATTAAGATATTGTTTCACATTACATTTTTTGTTACATAAAATTGTGATATTTTTTAAATAACAATAACAAAAATCCTATAAAATATAACAACAAACGTTACATAAAATTGGGACATTTTTTCGAATTACGTTGTAATTAATATATATATATATAAAAGATACATATATAAAACATACGTATGCGTAATATTTGAAGAACTTTAAATAAGTTAAACAATTCGGGAAAAAACCAACAAACACAACTTTTACAAATTCTTAGAGATCAATTAACTTCAATGTGTGTAAATGTAATCTTTTGATACAGGTTTCTTTAGTTGGATAATTAAGTTAAGAAAACTAACTGAACAGATAATACCGAATTGAAAGAAATAAAATGAAAATAACATCGCTTTACGACTTATTTTTGGTTAAACGGGTGTTCAGCGTGTGTTGTTGGTTATTTTCAAGCAACATCCAGTACTATTTCATAACAAGAAAATTACTAGTGTTGCACTCAATTGTTTTCTGACTGTTCATTTGATCAGTTTCCATCCAAATAGTTTAATAAAAACGGAATAAAGAAAACAACAAATACCGTGTTGAAGTAGTTGCCTATGTGATTTTTGTAGGCAAACCTAAATTTTTTCTTTCACAATAGCGAACCGAACTTCAACTACTGCAGAAGTACCGACTGGATGTTGAAATAAAAATCATCAGAATTTCTTCCTGTTCACTGTCCTAATTCGACGTACTGGTTTTATTCTCTTTCCTTAAAATTTATTGTCAGTTTCCAGCGGCAAAGTCGGTTTTTATAATTTTAAACGCTTTTAGAAAGTTAAACTAAAGATAAGTTCGAGGAGTCGTTGAAAGAACTTTCCCGACTTTTTTTTTTAGTTGAAACTAGGAGGAAATTATTTTTAACTTAACGTTCAATACTTCAGAGCAAAAATATTCTATTCTTTTTAATGGTATCAGCTGCGGAAAGCTTTATAAAGCGGTAAAACCAAAATCACGATGTCATCCGAGTTATGAGATTGATTATTTCCTTTTCGTCGGATCAATTACAGGCTTTCCAGTTTTATCAATTTTGTGACAACGTTCTTCCACTATTCGAATTCTTCAATTGTTCCATCTTTTTTTTTTTTTTTTTTTTTTTTTCTATTTCCCTCCTAATGCGTTTATCAACGAGGACATTGAAATGGGAAGAAGGAGAAAATAAAAACGTTCGAGTATAGTTTCATTAAAATGTCGACAGTTTAATCGTAAGGTCGTATGAATATATAGAAATACTATTTAAGTCATAAATTCACTTTTTTTTATGTACATTTTAAAATGTTTTTCCAAGAATCGAATTGTTCCTTTTTCATTGCCTATAGAGCTTTTTTAAATAGTGCAAGCCCTTTAATCGCTTCAATTTCTTTCAACTTCCTCAATAACGTTTTTAATGCACCGTACTTTTAGCTGGGGTAGTAGTGGGAATTCGGGAACCGGTTTGATGTCAGATGTGTTTAACTTCCGATATTATTTCTTTTTACCGATAGCGTCCACAAGAACCTTAATTTTTTTTTTTATTTTCATCACGGTAAATTTTACGTCCAAACGACTCGGAGTCTGAGACTAATCTCGATCAGGTTTTTTTTAGTTGTTTTCTCACTTGTTGGTCTCTTTTCCCTTGATCATGAGTTTTCTGCTTGCGATTAGTAACATTAATGTCTATGACTTTATAAGTGACGCGAACGTTTTCGTATTCGTGCAAAATTTAGTAAGACGTGAAAATTTTTCACCCCACACATTATTGCACCATAATAAACGTACCATTCACATGTCGTAGAACATAACTGTAGCGATTTATGCATTTTAGTGATGGTATTTTTGATTTTTTTCATGCATCTTGCTACTACCTCGCTAATTACTCGGTTCTAAGCCTATATCCTTAACCTACTGCTATCCAACCGCACCCCAGTGCCTGTTGCACTTGGGATGTGATATAGTCAGTGTTAATTTTATATTCTATCCTTCTTGGCACTCGTGGGCTATATCATATATCATCGCGGCCATGTGTGTTCGAATTGTATTGTAAACGTTTAATTATCAGTGTTAATTCCATATCCTTCTTTCCGACATACGTGGTCTATGTTACGTCATTGCGGCCATGTCTGCTCGAACTTTATTGCTAACGATATTGTTTATCCCTATTCCATGACATTTTAGGATTCAATCTACTTATTGATACGTACTATTCTGTTAAGTCTAGCTTATTTGTAGAGGTTGTTGGTGGCCAGATGGTTTCTCGCCGGGCCAAAAAAACACAAAAAAAAAAAAAAAAAACTTTAATCCAGAAGAAAAAACATGAACAAAATCTGATACTTTACGGGAAAAATAAAAATAGGATAAGACGAAAGAGAAATGCTTAATAATAAATCGCAGACTAATATGTAATATTCCGACCGGTTTTGATTTCACAAATAAAATTTCTGTAAATAGCATACTAAAAAGAATTCGTTTTTACACCCATATAGATTTGCATATTTATGTATCTAATAATAATATCTTCTTTGAACGAGTAATTCTTGTATATACATATGTATATTTCGCATATCTCGGAAACGGCTCTAACGATTTGGATGAAATTTGTACACTAGTGGTATTTTGGGCCGATAAATCGATCTGTCAAGGTCTAATCGATGAAAAAATTTAGTTTCGCGAGTTTTTAATAGGTTTCAATGTTTTCAATAGTAAATCGCAAGAACAATCATTTATTGAGATTTGATGGCTACAGCGATTTCATTTTTCATTTTTAAAAACAATCATTTATTGATGAAAGTTCATTTTTTTAAATTTTATATTTAAGTAAGAAAAAAAAACTATTTTTTAATAGCTACTAGACAAAAAAATAAAAATAAAATCAGTTAATAAACAAAAGAGAAGAAGGTACTAAACTGTTTTTTTTCCGTTTTTGCCTATTTATACGTAGATATTAAATGTTTTTCGTATTTATATATTTGTTTGTGAAAGTGAATTACTGAGAATATGCTGCGCACATTTTAAAAACCCTTTATACCCTTATTACATTTTGTAGTGATTTAGTCGGAAATGTTTTTCCAACTAGTTGGAAAACATAGCTGATCATCACAGCTGATCATTACAAGACGGGTTTTTTATTTGTTTCTATAACGAATAAACCGATTGAGATAAAGTATATACCTAAAATTTAATTTTTCTAATAAAAAACGTATAGAGATATACGTATACAATAAAAATCAACGTGTGCAGTCATTGAAAACATTTTCCAACCATGCGGAAAACGAATTCGGAGTACTTCTACACATTTTCGTTGCGTTCAGTATTGAAAAGCAAAATGTTGTATCGAAAGAGACTTTAAATTCATAAATGTGTTCCTAAATTAGTTTCAAAAAATATTTTTTACCTTTTGTGAATATGTATATAAGATTAATAACTTTAAACGCGAGCAATTCTCTTGTATATAAATTTATTTCGCGTATGTATCTCGGAAACGGCTCTAACGATTTCGATGATGATAAAAAAACTGTAAAAAACCACTATAATATAGCAAACTGTTTTTCTGTTGAAATATTAAATGCGCTCGTGATTTTTTAATTTAATCGGTATGTGATTCGTAAAAAAAAACCAAAAACGAACGAAGCTGGCTAAATAAGTACAGATATATAGATATAGACTTAGATTAGACATATACTAAATATTTAAATTTAGATTAAAAGCGGCAAAAGTTTTTTAATTTTTTAAAGGTTAATAATAAGGTGAAACGCAATTGAAAAATTCCGCCTGTCAATAATTTCTCGGAACGAGGAGAGGTGATTTTTAGACTCGCCTTTATTCTGCGTTTTGCTCTGAAAGTTAAATTCAAATTCGTAAATAGATTATGCTAATTGGCCGTGTACTTTACATGATTTTTAACTATTATTAAACTATGGCCGAGGTGCCTTTGTCGCGGTAATTTATTCCGAGATTTTGCTAGCAGATTATAAGATGAAGATTTAAAATAGATTTTCAGCTTTGTCCTTTGAAAATAAAAACGAACAACAATAAACAAAACGACAATGAGTATTTTTATGAATGAATTTACGCGTATATTTTAATTTATTTTTATCAGTTTATTTTTCGACGCGTTTTTCCAAATTCACCGTATCGCGACTTGTTTAAGGTAAGAGCGCGAGCTCAGGTATTTCTAGAGTATTTAAATTTAACTGGAAATAACAAGCCGGCCGATTTCTCTTCAAAATCCGTCTCTCCGTTACCGTAGCCGATCTTTTTCGGCGTTTGTTTTTTTTTTTATTTCCTTCAATATTATTGCTGCCTTCTTCGTTTATTCAATTGTTCCAATGCGCGCTCGTCCGTCTAAACTAGCCGCTTGATAGCTAATTTTCAACACGAACACATGCACACAAGCCTACCGAAACACTCATGTACTTTTTTTGTTTTTTTTTTTTTTTCCATCGTTTTCTTTTAAAGTTGTCATCTCTGCATTAACATATCTACTCATCCGAACGGCTGTATTATTATTTAAAAAGCGACGAATAAGCAATCGGCTATTTATTTGTATATTTTCAACGCCGGGAAACAGTTTACCGATAATTCTCGATCCCATTTTATGCAGTCGCTATTTGTTCCGATCACTCGCGTTTCCTATTGAAATTATGGAAGCTGCATCCGACAACTTACCGTAAGTACCGATCAATAAATACATCGCTAAATTAAAGTAAAAATTATAATTACTATAGTATAGGATGACTTTCGGCAAGATAAAACTGTATATTTAAGGGAAAAAATAAAAGGTCATATCTATCGCTGAATTTGCAGAAATTCGAAGTTTGAGGCTGAATAAAAACCTATAGTCGGTAATTATATAATATAAATCGCCGAACAGCATAAAAAAAAGCAGAATTTGTATTTAACGAATAAATTAATTTCATGTATGATGTGTGCGTGTGCATATTGTATAAAGCTGCAAGAAAAAAAAAAACGTACAAAACGTTCTATAGTAACTCGAGAGTTAATTTTTTTTTTCAATCGATATATTTTCTTCGTCAGATCATAAGAAAATTATAAGACCCTTAAAATTTTAAAATTAAGTACCCCAGATTTCAAAAAATAGTTTTAAGCAAAAAATTTTTAAAAAATTCCACAGCCGGTTCTATATGACTAATGGTATTGATTTTCGTTTCAACTTGCATACCGAGGTCTCCAGAATACAGGAAAAATAAAAAACTCGAAAAAACATATGCAGACAGAACTAGCACTTTTTCATTAACCTCTCTTAAATAAATACGTAAAATAATCGATATGCTGTAAGTAAGCAATCGTAAATGTGCGCTGTGATTTCGAAACTAGTCGTCAGTTTTATTATTTTTAATTGTAATATTTCTAATTTTCCTAAATTAATTTAATTTAATTATACACATGTATGAAAACGCACCTTCAATAATGTCCACCTATTTCCTCGCACTTTTTTTCCGTTTAATTAAAAAATAAATACAGAAATTCCTTCCTATTTAATACCTCGAGCGGAAGTGTCAATTTCGGCTAACGAATACAAATAAACCGATAAATTAAAATTAGCGCGGTATTTTTAAAAATTAAGACAATTAAAAGTAACCATTGTGATTTTGAAATTGGTCTGCATTCTTATCAACACAGTATATTTTGATTCTTCAAACTAACATATTTAAGTTATAATACACATTGTCGAAGTTCAAAAATGTCCGCTACTTTTTTTCCGTTTAATCGATGAATATAATTTCTTTCCCATTTAATATCGAACCGGTAAGTTTCGTGCGGATTTCCGACCGACAAATACAAAATAAAACTGACTGCACTATCCGCGTTAAATCGACAATCGGTGTACGAGATATTTTCGATTATTTGAAAGTGTAGAAGTGTTCAGTCGGCATTGAGAGGGTACTGAGAAAACTGACAGAAATAGATTTGAAAAAAAGCCGAAACTATAATAAATTTAATAGAAAAGTTATTTTTAAAAAGCGTATATATGTATATATATATATATATATATATATATATATATATATAGATGCTAATTAAAGACGGTTTTTTGAAAAAAATTCAGTTTTACGAGTGTGACTTTCGCATTTTTTAGTTCCATTCCTGCTACGGGTTCTCCTTTACGGTGGACATTTTTTTTTTATACGCATTTATAAAAATATTACCGTATATTATATAATGCAATAATTAAACGAATGATTTCTTAATATAAATTTGAATAGCCGAATAAAAATATTGAAATAAACGTGTACGGGTAAAACATTGCCTGCAAGCTATAATTACAAGTTATGGCAAACTTGCGCTATATATCGTTTAGTGCGTAAATCTCTGTTTGAATAAAGAGTTCCTAATTTTTCAGCGAACATTTCCACCAATTTATCAGAAACTGCACACAGAAATTCTATTAATTTTTATATCTTTGTTTTCAAAATATTACTACATTTTTTAGACAAATATTTAAAAGCATTCCAAAAAAAAAAAGTTAATCTTATTGAATCTTCTGCTGGAATTCAGCTATGTGAAATTACCTAATGATATTAGTATTAAAAATGATGTTTCTGAGTGCGATGATAAAAATATAGCGCTATTAAGTGTAAACTATTATTATTATTATTATTATTATTATTATTATTGTTATTATTTTTAATGATATTAATACTAAAAGTTTGCGCATTCACACAGATACGTTATAATCAAGGCTACAGATTAATATAATCCATCGTCATTTGATTCTCTTTGGGGGGCCATTAAATACTACTGTATCCTTGCTTCGGCTAATGTTTTGTCTCGCCAACGTACGTCTAATTAGCCGTTTTTCTAGTGTTTGGTTTAAAGCTTTCGTATAGTAATTTCATTCCAGCTAAATTCAGAAATATCGTTTGCCACCTCTAGGTAGATTTTTTATAATTGACTCTTGTCGTTTAGACTGTGGAAAGAAAAGGAGCGAAAGAAATACACGGTGTGTCGGAAAAGTTCTCGAACTTTTGAAATAAATGAAGTACAATTGGATGTAAAGTAATTTATTCGAATTAATTTTCAACATACTTCCCGAAGTATAGACACGTATTTGAGCGCTTGTACAGCTATTCGAAGCTTCTCTGGTACTTCTTTGAAGTAAAGGCTCTGAGGCGCTCGGTGCAAGAAGTTTCAATGGCAGCTACGTTGTCAAAAATTCGTCCCTTCAGGTGCATTTTAAACTTCGCGAATAGGAAAAAGTCGACAGTTGCCAAATCAGGCGAATAGGGGGCGTGATTGATCTGTTTGATTTTTAGCGAAAAACGCATGACAACGTTTGCGCAGGCTCATTGACATTCAACAGACTCAACGATCGGGACTCCTTGTACTCGGGCTGTACGCGCTAAATCCGATGCTTGAGACGTTTTAGGACCTCGACATCGTAGGCAGCGTTCACTGTTTGATTTGCAGGCAGGTACTCGTGATGAATTAATCCTTTTGCATCAAGATAAGCGATGAGCATGATTTTCACCTTGGATTTTTGTTGGTTCACTTTCTGAGAGTCTTTGAATCGCTTATTATACTATGTGTAAACAGTCGTACGTGATACTACATCTTCATCGAAACCATCATCGATCAATTTTTACGTTTCCGAAAACGCTTTTTTTAAGTCTAACACAGAATTTAATCGCGGAACGAATTTCTCATCCATTTTCAGATTTGCACATGCGACCCAAACACACCTTCACTAAAATACGTCTAACTCGCAAACTAATCAACGGAAACTGCTGAAATTTCATACACACACTCTAGAAGGATGTAGCAATAGAGTACGGGTATTGTTTAATAGATCGTGTCACTTGTATACGTGCTAGAAAAGAAGTTCGGGAATTTTTCTCACACACCGTGTATATATGCTTCTCAGTAATTTCAGTAATATTCAAAAAAAAATCGAAACTATCAAATTTTTGTGAAAGGCGAGAACAAAAACGAAGTTAATCTGAATTAAAATGATCTTAAAATATGACTCCCTCTCGCCGACAAGCGTCTAGCTTGACGATGAAATGTGTAAATATTAATGAATATACATATAGTTAAAAAAAAAAAAAAAATTACTATCTAGCAAGTTTATTTTTTACGCGTTTAGTTCCACAAAAGTTGTGTAAATTAGGTATTTTTATTCAAATAACACTCGTCATTGAGACACAACAGTGCAAAAGTTAAATAAAAGAATAATAAATTGAATAAAAACTGAATTAGAATTGCGGATACAATGAGAACACTGATCGAGCCAGTGAACGATTACAAATTGTTAACGACAACCATTTGCTCTAACGCATATGATTTCATTTTCTTCAAATATTTATGCAATAAGATGAATAAATAAATAAAACAAAAAAAAATAAAAAATAGCTGTGAAAAATTCTAACAAGAGCTGTTAAAAACGGACGCCTAAACTTTTTTTTTAAATTTCTGACAAGTTTTCGATACAAATTTGTGCGACCAGCTGCTGTTCCATATAAACATTGTGTAACTCACGCAGAATCACCCATTTCATTTTTAGAAAATTATAAAACGTACATTTTTAAAAGCTTCGTTTTGTTTACGCGACGTTTCAAAAAAAATTTTTGAATCTTCATTGAAAATCTGCGTGTTCGCCATCAATGATATTTTTTTTCTTGTTGGGCATGCCGACCGAGGACCTACGCCCAAAAAAAAAACAAGAAGGAGAAGAGCTGTCAGTTAAATTTTTATTCGGTCAGATACGGACAATATAATGGGAACTAATGGGTGAAATAATGGATCTCCAAGGGAAGGACAAAATATAAGATGCACAATAAGGAGTAGGTTGAGTTAATATGGAATACAACGTTCGACAGAAAATACAATCAAAAAAGATGTGATTAGCGTCGCAAACCATCGCTTCATTGAGCCGGATAGGACACAATTTTGAGAGGGAATAAGGGAATAGAGAAAACGAGAAGAAGGCAGAGCAGAATGATCGAAACGCAAGCGAATTATAGAAATGACAACAGAACGGGGAAGTGAAGGGAACTCAAAGAACACCAGGTATTAGAAGATTAGGTTGTACAGATAGATGAAAGGATCGATCGTTACGAATTAAGTTGTAGGGAACTACGAGTCCCCTTTCTATGGTCAAATTTTTGAGTTATTATACATCGCTGATGTGTACACATACGTATATAGAAATATGTCATGGAGTTTTTCTGAAATATTTAATGAATAGTCTCGTTTTTCAAATATTCCAAGTAGTAAAAAAAAGAGAAACTTTTAAACACTGAACACTTTCGGCACTAAAAAATCCAAGTATTGCCTCATCTTCCTTACGAACAGAATTTTTATAATTTTGCCATTTGAAAAGGACCACCTCTCGCTCTATGCAAACTGACTTCTCCTGGCCAACTACCGTTGGCAGAGTTGATTAGTTAATTGTGTTCCATTCCGGTAGAATATCTCACCGCCGCACATTGACAAACAAAAGACTTCCTCCTTGGCACCGTTGCTCATCATACCGGTGTTGAACAACCAAGTTGATGCACGATCTGTGTTGTTCAACAATCTGGACAGCTTTTTACAAAATTCTCTTAAAATTTCTGTCCGGCGCTGTTTACATTCTCCTCTTTTAATTCTCAGTAGGCCTTTTATTATTCTCAACGAAAATCTCTGTCATTGATGGTACGATACCTTAGAAAAATCTCGGCCGTCCTTCTTCTAATTGGTCTCTTCGACCGTAGTTCACTTGCGGCGTCCATTCTTCTATTTCGTTTTAAGCTTGTTTTCCCCGTCTTCTTCATCGCTCCCCCGGGTGATATTCAGATGTCTGATTTTGGATGCCTATCACATGTTTATCAAATGCTCTTTTGTTCCTAATGATTGTTTTCGTTTAACTTTCAATCTTTAGGCGTCTTGATAATCCTACTTTCCTTATGTAATTCTCTTTTGGTTCCTTCACTTATCTATTGTACCTGTTAAATATCCGCTTTTATTTCTTCGGGATTACTGCCTTTGTTAGAATATAATTTTCGTTTCGATTATTTTGATATAAAATCTTCCTCCGTTGACGTTGCCCACACTCGTCGGAAAATAATGGCCTACACACGCACTACTACATATATAATACCCTTTAGGTTACAAATAAAAAATCAACGCTAAATTTCAGCGTAAAAAATCCATCTATCTGACCACTATATTGCGCCAATATGGTGGGGAGATTTAATGTGAAAACACGTATGAAAATAACTTTTACTACTAATTTAAAGCGGGGCAGTCCAATATTCTTATGACAACCGGGAAATATGTTGCTAACGTGATCACTCACAATGATTTAAGCATCCTCGAAGGCTTTCTTATTATACAATGTAGGAAGTTCTTTGGAAAACTACTAGGCTTCAATTTGGAATCGATATATTAATAGAATGTAACACTTCTGGCTAATCCTAAAATCAGACTAAAGCGAAAGGCACGGCATGCGTTTGCGCAATAACATAATGAATAGGGAACTGTTGTGTCCGACCGTTAATCTTAAAGGATAAGTCTATTTTAGGTAAAAAAAAACGCGTATTATAGAATACATATTTGACTCGCGTGGCGTTTCGAACATGATTACACCGTCAGGAAGAAATTGTTCACAATATATAAGAACCGTACACTTACAAGTAAAATGTGTATGGACCCTTGATATTAGATATGATATTGGGGAATCAGATAATGTACTTCGAATGAATTTAATGAATCTGGAAAGAGATTTAGTCTAATTTCTTTCTTCATTTAATCCGTCTTTTTTTATAACTTCTTCGGTATATCGGTGTATTCTATTTCTGATATTAGGCGTAGCTCACCCTTTGATAACGATGGCTCGAGTCCAAAACGAGACGAGTTTTGAAATTTATATTCCTCAATACGCATTTAATATGCTATTATCTGGAATATCATTGGTCGATGTTGTTTTAATAGTGCATGGTGCAAGCTCTTGAACAGCTTTTACATAATCAGCGCTCGAAGAGCAGGAAGGTCCATTTATTAATCGTTTTTTTTTTTTTTTTAAATATCTGTTAATGTCTTCCAGTTCGGTTTGTAAAAATTTTCCTTCTTTATAATTTCAATTCTTTGTCCGAAGATACTCACGCTGAACTGCTCCACACTATCGGCAAAATCTTTGCGTCGTCAAATCCGAAAGTTTCTGATCTGCTAGCCCTAATTATGATCATAAAACCTCTTGTCTTTAGCCACTCGGGAGTAGTTTTATCTCGAATCGTTTTATAGTTTAAGTTTTTTGTTGTTATGTGTTCCAAATTTCCGAGGTCTAGTGTTTTTTTCTTTACAGTTCCGCCTAATCTGTTTATGGTTCCGTTTATATTAGCTAATGAGGCCATGGAAAAAGGGGGGGTTATTCATGCTCGATGGTTAATTATTTTTTAACATTCATTGTGTTCACGTGATAAAAATAAAAGTCTTCTTTCGCCAACCATCGACGCTTTAAACCTTCCAAGTTTCGCTGGCAAATCATGAGGTCCTTGCAAAGACCCGATTTCTCGTTCTGTTACTTATATGAACACCGGGATATTCAGTCATTTTGGGAAACACAATTGCTGACAGAGCAGTTGAGGAAGTAGCACTAATGCGACCTGCTCCGAATATAAGGAGCCCACTATCAAACGTGTTAAATACTTAATCAAAAAACTTTTCGGGATCCTACGGCAAGACAAGTGGACTAATTTCAGACCATTACACCTTCGCCTCACTAAAGACAACGTCTGTCCATGGAATCATTTAAGTACCAGACCGATCTATGTTGACTTCGAATCGAGCACACAAGATATTCGCGTGGCCACATTTTGTCTAGACTTTCCGCTCCGCTATGCTCCTCATGCGACATCTCTATCTCTATTGTTCATTTTCTCATTCTATGTCCATTACTTCAAAGCCTGCTGCGGCTCAAGCACAAACTACCTCCTAACCTTAAATCTCAACCACAAGACGATTCTATAACTATCATATCGCTTCTATCCTTTCTTAAAGAGTCTGGACTAATTAAAAAATATATAATGCCCAACTTTCCTTACTTTTAACCAAAGATGCTGTACATGGTGCGGTAAATTAAAAAAAAAATAAAAAATCATCCGTAACGCGATTGATTTTGAACGATAAGTTTTCGACAAAGTACTAGTTTTTCTGTGGCTTTTTTATAGATTTAACGCTGTACCGCTGATATAGTATTCCAATTTGCATTTTGATGAAGAGAAAATCAGTCCGGAATAAATTGTAAAATATCGTCACGATTAGTGACACGGCGGATATCATTCTATTCATTTATTTCGTATATCTTAAGTACAGAGACACGTTGTTTTCAGAAATTAAATTAATAAGCTCTTCACTGAATTGTACCTTTTGATTATTTTACCTGGATCAGCTGGAAGGGCAAGAAAACAGCAAAAATATTTTAATTGTTTGATTAGTCTCGAAGTTTTTAGACTTTTAAGAGAAAGATGTCTTCAACTTTCCTACCTATGGCCTGTTTTAATTGTTCTGGAATTTTCCAAAAAGTAAGTGTAGTTATCAATTGCGTACACAATTTTGGAGCGTAATCTTCTATATCATAAATTGTGTACGTTGATGTTGGAATTTATCGCGTCTTTATTGTTTGCCAAAAGGATTTTCGTTTGTAGTACATTTATATGAGACTGCTCAATTTTCTTCTATTCAAATTTAACTTACTTCCAAAAAAGAGGTAAATTCAAATAGGGGTTTTTTTTTTGTTTTTTTTCTGGTAAATCACAGTTCTGAATTAGTTAAATATAAAACGTAGAAAAGCGTTTGTCGCAAGCCGGCTGTAATTTATTCGCGTATTATCACTTTTTTACATTGCTCTTAATCGGCTTCATGTATGGCGAACATCAGTCATAGATTTTCGGAGTTGCTCCTCACGGGGCGGATATGATAAGGCGCTGAATAGAGTTTTTTTTATATTTGTTCACTGAATATGTTCTTATTGTTCAACAGGTTAAATAACGCTATCAACTATCATAGTTTTCACAGTTTGCAGTCTAGAGATGCTCTGGATATTTTACAAAAGTATAAAGAAAAGCTGAATCCAAATTCGTTCGGGAATATTTTGGATGTTGGATGTGGAACTGGGGACTTTACATATAATCAACTGCTTCCACTGATTCCGAACAACGGTCAAGTTGTAAGCACTGTTTTCTGTGTATATTAATTATATAATAAATTTACAGTTTATCATTGAAATTATTTTCCTATTTCACGACAAACTTATTTCTTTTGTGCTAGAAATTATTATCGCTAATTTTAATAATGTGTAACTATGTACACTGAAATAGTGATTGCTTTTAAAGAAAGTTAACTAATATCAAAAAAGTAATATAAATAACGTGTTTTTATAGATAATAGTTTTAAATATTTTATACTACTACAATTTAAAATTGTCAATTATAGCTGGTTACTTCCTTCAGGTAGGACCTGATTTAAATTTCGCTGCGCTCATAATAAATATACGAAAACTTAACACTTCCACTAAGTTAATGCCCATAATTAACAAGCGGCTTCACCCGGCTCAAAAAAAAAGAAAGAAAATTGAAAATAAAATTGAAATTAACAAAAATATATTTACAAATTTACATTCGGAGTAATCCCACAGTCATGTCCAAATATGTATATTACTGTTGCAAAATTCAAATTAATGTTTACGCGTGTGCAGAAAAAGAAAATTATCAATATATATTTATATGTATAACTTGGTGTCTTATGAACCCTCACCAAAAAGGAAACTCTTTTTTTTTTTTTTTTTTTTTTTTTTTTTTTTTTTTTTTAATCTTGGGCGCGTCAACTCAGGACATTTACCCAGCACAAAGGACTAACAAATAATGAAACGTAGGGACTTGAAAGTTAAATCAGGAAGCGATTAGAAACAGAAGAAATAAAGATAGCCAATATAGGAACAACAGAAAGAGAAGGAAGAGCAGGAATGTAGTGGGCACAGTAAGGGGTCGGGAGGCCAATGCCAAGCAAATTAGAATAAAGGACTGCGCGTTCTGAGGAGATAGATGAGCATTCGAATAGGAGGTGATTTACATCACAGGTCAAATTTAAGATAGGAGGATGGAAGGGACACAAGGGAGACTGAACAATATTAAAACGAAAGAGGGAAGCAGGAAGCAGACTGTGATTAAAGCGGAGGCGAATTATGGAAGAAATAACAGAACGGCTGATGCAGGGAAAATTATTAAACCAGGAAGAAGTAGGTGGAGAGGGTTGTATAGCAAGGTAAAAAGAGTTAGGATTGGAGAAAAGAGACCTGGACCCCCTAGTAGAGTCGGGTTTAATTGATTACATTAAAAAAAAAGGACACATTAAACGTAACACAAAGCGTGACAGATTTCGTAATAGGGTTTCTAGATAAGACAAAAAAGTAACAGGATTTTCTTATTATACCCAGTCTGATATTAATTCAAAAATAATTTTATGGCTCAACAACGGGATAAACGAAGATCCAGAGTTAAGGCGATTTTGAAAATACGCAAGCGATTGTAGCAAGGGAATAACCGATGGAAATGGGAAAGAAATCGACTTGACTATAAGTATTGTTTGCTAATTACAAGTTGTTACGAACTCTTCCAGTTCCTGTTCGAGGGTCATTCTCACACGCAACACGGGTCCGAGTGTCTTCCGCGATTAACCACCGCGACTACTTAACGAATATGAATAAAAGATACATTGATAGCGTGAGAAAGAGGCAACTAAAGGAGGGTAAAAAATAGCCGAGTTTGATCAGTTTGATTAGTTTTAGTTTGATTTTTTTATATGCGTATAAATATGTATCTATATATGTAAATATTTAATTCTATTAATAAAAGATATTTGATAAATTTTCGTCTTTTTATTTTATTTACCGAGGACATAATTTCCGTTCCTATTTTTCAATTTCTATTTATGATTTTAGTAAATTATTATTTTTATTTTATTCGAAATATATAATTTAATTGATTACTTTTTTTGTGTTCCGAAGAAAACAAAAATGAATATAATTTTTAAAAATTTTAAAAAAGCCGATCCTATTTAAGTTAAGAATATTTGTTAAAAATTCTCTATAATAAATCTACGTTGCTAGGCTGATATGTATGTTTTCACATCTTCCAAGGGTTGCAAGCGACGCTTAAAACTTTTTTAAATTTTATTTCCTGAAAAAATTTTAACGGAAAGAATCGTATTAAAAAAAGTTTGAAACTCTCGTAATAAAATGATGTTCGAAACTCTAGCCGAGCAAATACGTTTTTGCTCTTAATAACCCGGAGAAATAGAAAACTGGTGTTCAATTTTAATACTGGCGATGGTTTACGTGTGTTGGCAGTCGATTTTATCGATAACAGAGAACATCAAAGATTCGGGAAAACGTACAGTCAAGCCGATCTGCGATTCACTTTGAACGTTTTAATCTTTCTCCAGAATTTTATTTTGTTTTTTTTTTTTGTTTTGTTTTTGTCTTGTTTAAATCGGTTTTGTTTCTTTCTGAACAAATGTTGCAGAATTTTCGAATTTCGTCGATTTGTTTTTATTTTGGTACATATGATGACCGCGTTTAGCGAGCGCTGTTTTTCTTCTGACGATGGAAAGCTTCCGAAATATTAAGAATAGCATTTTATTAGGAATCGTAATTTTGTAATTAAATTCTGTCAACACTTCGTTATTATCCTTTTATCCTTCTTCTAAATTCGCGAGTATGCGCTGACTTGCAGGAAGACGTTTTTTAATTGAAGTATAATTTCTAAGAGAATTAGCCGTGTCGAAGAAATGATGGGAAGAATCTAACTGCCTATCTATTATTGTGACTGGACCAGAAAGAAGTCGCTTACAGTTTTCTGCAAGCGATACGTGTCACATAAAAGGCCGGAAAGGTTAAAGATCTTATTTAAGAACAATAAAAACAATGGTGTACAAGTTGTGGCGTGTGTTTTCCGTGTAGCGTTTATTATTAAAATTTTTAATCGATTAGAACTTTATCCTGATAATGAATAGAAAATAAATGACATTCGAACTCTATCTAAAATTATTTCAGCTTATTTATTCAGTAATGTCAGGAGGAAAGAAAGAAATTCAATTGCGTTAATATTAATAAATAATATACGTATGATTTATTTATTTGCTGTTGAAACAATTTAGTTTTTCACGACATTTAAGCTTCATATTTAACTAGATAAGGGGAAATGTAAATACTGTGAAAGTAAAGATTGAAATAAAATAAACTTTACAGTTTGAAATGTAAATGACAAAAAATTTACGTGTATCTTTTCATTAAACGATTTCATTAGAAGCTAGTCACTTTTAAAACCCGTATCGAAGCTAAAAATGTGACATTTCCGCTTCTTTACTGTGTTGAGATTATTGTACACTTTCATTAATTAGGCGACCGGTTAAACTTACAGAAGAAAAAATAAAGGATTAAAAAAAAAAATATATATATATATATATATATATATATATATATATATATGTATATAATATATTTGAGTAGAACAGAAAACGAAATAAAGGGGAAAAAGTGATAAATTTTGAAAACCTTTTTTTTCAAATGAAGAAAGAATTTCCAAATAAATAAAGGAACAGTATATGTAGAACAAGGTAGGAGCGCGAGAATATTTTACAAAACGATTAAAGCCTTTGGCATTTAATTGAATCAAATTCTAAAATGTTATTCTCTAATTTCTCTTTTTAAGGTACATCATTGTTTTTGTATAACATGTTGCATTCGCGTTGTCATCTTATCGGTGGTAATTATTGTTTTAATTAGCACCGATGTGGAAATAACAGCTCTTTTCCGGTGTCGCTAAATCGCATACTGCATGTAACTTTAGGATTCTTTCTTTTTATCGTTCATTTTGAGTTTTTAACATCTACAAAGTACTAGCTTACGCAGTTAAGAAAACAGGTCTATTACAAGTGGTTTTTCTACTTCTTCTCCAGTCACCAGTGAATGCAGTAGCCCTAAACGTGAATTTAAAAACGAAGTAAAAAATCTTTTTAAACTTTTTTTTCCTTTCAATCATTTAGGTCCGTATAAAGTTCCTGTAGAAAGCGATTCGCGCGAAAAACAAAAAAAAACGGAAATCTCTCTACCGGGCGTTTGTATAAATTTCGAACAATTTCTCATCTATCGATTTCCTTTTGGAACACATTATGAATGTCAGTTCAATTTTGAAAAAAAAAAAAATTATCTTAAAGCCAACAGAGGTCTTATTTTGTTTTGAAATAATTTCCAGATGTATTCTTCTATCTCAAGGGAGGAGACCGTAGAAGCTTTAGAGTTGCCGTGAATTCAATTAGGCGTTTTTTTTTGTTTGTTTTTTTTTTTTTTAAATAAGTTGTGGGTCTCACTGGGCAAATATGCCCGTTGTGTGAGTGCCCGACACTCTTATTAACGTTTATCCAAAAAATATATAAAATACAAAAATTATAAATTATCTTAATTTATTCTATAATCATAATATTAGTACTCTAGCGTTAAGATTAAGTATAAATATATATATACGCATGCAACTACATAACACGCCCCGTAATACGTATCTATACATTATCACATGCTGACAGTTCAATATTTAAAATGGGAGAACATAATCTTCTTTGCGACTTGATGTCCAGGAAAGACACTAAGAAGTCAAAAACAAAAAACGTATAAAGAAAGGAGCATTAAAAGATAGAGAAATTCAGGACCTAGCTTGTTGTTCAATCTTTGCACCATTCCTTTAACCAATTTTCCACCTCCTTTTTCCACGTACCAATTTTTTTCCCCTTTAATATATGGTTCGGGGTTGTACTTATTAATTTAATTATAACCGAATCATCCGTATTATCAAATCGTAGATTTACCCCACGAGGATAGATGTAGTATATATTATTTTGGTTTCTTGTCAATCGAGTTTTTTGCCTAGATGGTAATTTTACATTATTGACGTTAAATTCAAGTAGTCTGTAATAGTAATAGTACATCTTGGGGACATTTCGTTGTTTTCCTTCCACCATGATTTACAAAACAAAAGATGGAATTTCGAATTAAAATCTGAAGACACTCACTCGGTATTAAACCACTAACTCGGCAATTGCTTTCTGCTTAGATGTCAAACCAATCGAATTGTAAGGATTAATAAAGGATCTTCAGAAAATTTACTGGACCAGCACAACATTAGTGTTATATTTACAAAAACACGACCAATTACACAAATTTTAAAATCAGCGAATGTAATATTATCAGGTCAGATCGTGAGAATGGTCACATTATGAATGTAGTCATTTTAATTAAGGTCGCGGCATTCATTTCCAATGTCGTGATCTTCTTTTTCCTATAACTTCCAGTTCTCACGTTTCTGACACGTGGCTCCATCTCCATTTCTAATACCTTTTCTCGTCCTATTAACTTGTATGTTCTTACGGATTCCGATCTTGATATTTTCCTTTTTCAACTTCTTCAATTCCGATTCCGCTCCAGATCAATATGCCACTGTTTACTAACACTTTTAATTCTTCTTTTTGTCTTTCCGAATTTCCTTACTTAAAATATAGGCTAATAGGTTACCTATCTACGAAAATGCCGAATAATTCTTGGAGAAGTTTTGTTTATCATTTTTTGGCTCCACATCACTTTCGTGGGAAAATGGTAAAAACATTTAAGAATCTCTCATCGTAATATCATTTTTCGATCATTACATATTTGTTCGTTAATTCTCTTTACCTTTAGTTTCGCAGATTTGGTATTATTAAAATTATTTTTGTAGGTAGGTGTCGACGTATCTTCTGCGATGATTGATTATGCGCGACAACGATACAATGATGATCGATTAAAATTCGATATTGTCGATATACAAAACCAGAATCATACGTATAAATATCGAGAATCGTTTGATATGGTGTTTTCTTCATACTGCTTACATTGGATACCGAAACAGAGGTATTTGTTTTTTTTCATTATTTACACCTTTTTTGCTTGTCACTTCGTTTTATTGCATAGCTAAAGTTCACTATTATCACCTATTCGCAGAAACAAAACTATTTTCTCCCCCTTTCATAATTCATATACTGATACCGACTGCCATACTTCCTTATTTCCCATCTCTACTCTTTTCACTTTATTACCGTACATGGGGATACCTGTAGATGGGGAAACCAACGAGGGCCGTTGTCATTTTAAAAAAGAAAAAAAAATCAAAGCGGAAAACTCATGAAAAATGAGATCATTCTACACGAGTATATTTAATAGTAAAATTAATACAGTGCAGAAATTTGAAAAAAATGCGTTTTTTTTTTTTTTTAAATTTTAGTGACGAATTACCACATCCTATTAATGCAATTTTTAATTTTTTCATTAAAAAATTTTATGCCGGAAATTTTTTAAAAATGAATTCAAAATAACCAAAAATAAATAAATAAAAATAATTTTCCAGGTTTAATGTAGCGATATAAACTGCCTTCTACAGTCAAAATATATTTTTCAATCTTGCCCTTTTTGGAGAAAAATCTTGCAGTTGTCCGTTTATGCGCATCCCTCTTCTTTCAACGAACTGCATTCTATCTGAAAGTTCCTTTATTTCTTCGGACCATGAGACCTTTTACCGAATTTTGGCCTGCTGACTGCGACCTTTTTCGTTCTTCCTTTTCCATTTGATGTTTAGCTTATTTCTACAGCCTCTAATTGTTCCTAATTATAGTTCCCATTGCTTCTGGTCAATTATTCTTTTAATTTCTTGATTGAGCTATTTCAAAGAAGAAAAAATGTAAGCATACGAAACAATTGGAAACGAGAAATTAAACGTATTATCACAAAAATACTAAAGAAATTATTTACCCGAACTAAAAAAGTAAAAAAAAATTAAAAGCTAAACGCCTTAAATGTTACCGCGGCAACCGACAGCAGACTGACTACGACTTTGATCGAACGACGAAAAAAGGAAAACTCCGCCTTTGAAAGACACATTTATTTATCCTTAATAATTAGCGTAGCTGAGCCATTGTCTAAGCCATCGCTCTTTATGCGAAAGTTTCCATCAAAACGCCCGGCTGATTAAGTTCCGATACCTTTTAATAATTTACTATACAAATAATATTTATCTTAAGTTTATACACACTACGATAGATAATACTGCAACCAAATTTATTCGCAAGCCTCGACACATACTCGAGATATAATTCATATCGTTTTTATTACTAACAGATAGACATACAAATAATTGCTCACATCTTAGCGGTTTTGCTAGATCGCTCGCAGGAATACTAATGCAACGCGACTATGTTGCTACACCATATTTTTGTTCTTGGCTCATTTATCGTTTTTATTATAGAAATAACAATAGCACCCGATTCCACTTGGAGGCTCGTCATCTTTTGCGAGTTCCTGATACGTAAGACAGCGTGTACAGTGGATCCGATATACGTATAAACAATACTTTTTTTTTGTGTTTCCGTGGTAACAATTTACGGTAAAATTTCGTGAGACACTTCATGTGACATTTCGTGTGACATTTTATGGAACGGGCAAATTTTCGGAATGACCCCTAGCCGTCAGACTCATGTCAAAAAAACAATATGTCTAACGCTTTAATAAATGAAGATATCGAATTACAAAAAGAAGAAAATGCACTAAAAATTAAATACGAAATCTTTCAAAAGTAAACTATCATCGCTGAGCACCTCTAATAAAACAAAAAATAGAGTACATTAAAAAATTAGCTGGAAAAGAAAATTTGTAAAACTAAATTATAAAATTTATATACGTAATAAAATTATTAATTCACGATTTACTTACAAGAAAAAAAAAAAAACCGGATAAACCTATTGGAACGAAAGAGATTAGAAAGCCTTAAAAAAAGATATACTTAAAAAACTACAAAGTAAATTCGGTAAAAGTAAAAATAAAACTAGCGGAAAAGTGGAATTACTAAGAAATAAAATTAGAAAGCTAAAGAAAAAAAACAAAAACTACTGCGGTCATCGAAATATAAAAAAATGGAAAAATTCTTAACTTCTCGACAATCTGGCGTAAAAAAAAAAATATAATATATATGGAAATACTAAGCGAAGAATAAACGTGGCTGTTTTTTATGGATGCACTAGGCACGATAATATTACAAAACATAATCTTCTGCGAATTATCTCCTAATCGAACGCACTAACATTACTACCGGCTCAGTCAGATAAAATAATTCTAATTTACGAAAAATAATTAACTAATTTAAATCAGGAAGATGAACAACTATAAAGCCACGTGTCATTATCAAATTTCTAATAAGACAGTTAAACTTCTTCGCAAAACGGATGGAAACTTATATTTAAGGCTATCTACCAAAAGTTTCTGGAACTGTATCATTTTTCCCGGACAGCTGGAAGCAAGAAAAAATTAAAATAGCATATAAACCCGGGGAAAATTTAATAAATCCGAGATAAAATTTTACGTAAAATATAAGGAAAATTAATGAAAAATTTTGATTTCAAACGAAAATCAATTTAGGTAAAAAAACTCAGCTTGCGGTAAAAAAGTTACACTATTTTACATTGAAAAATACAAAAGCTGACGAAACATAGATTATTAATCGTTTTTAACATATCAGGGGCATTCGATCAAACAAAAATCGATAAAATGTTTATTTAACCAAGAAAATGAAATCCTCTACAACAGAGATATCAACTCAATAGTACATATATACCACGAGGAGCGGTTCTTCCGTTAGTATAGCAATATAGCAATAAGTGAATTTCGCTATAATCAATTCAGTCAACACTATGATAAACTACGTAGACGATAATAGCGTTAGTCGGGAATTAATAAAACAAGGTGTACGTGAAATAAATGAAATGATAAAAAAAAACTCAGTGAGTAAAAACGTGCAACATCCGGGTTTACAATTTAACATAAATAAAACCGAACTAACAAGCGGAAGGATAGAAAAGAAATAATACGTTCCACTGAACAGCATTTATTCGTAAATAATAATGAAATAAAAATTGTAAATGAAATAAATTATCTAGGATTAATCCTTCTTGATAGCAATTTAAACTGCAGCAAGCACGTTGAATATATAATAGACAAGATTGAAAAATTAAAAAACTCTATTTTAAATTAAAATCATTGTATCAAATATGTTTAGTTTTAAATACGAAGGCAGAATAGTACTTTACAAGGCTATCTTCGGATCAATAACCAAATAACAGTTATGGGAAAAGAATAAGATGTTAAAATTACAAAGGAAAATATACTAATAGAAACAATTTTTGGTTATTGTACAATTTGTCAATGTTACCGCAGGAATAATACCTATAGATTTAGAAACGGTGAACAAATATCGGGAAAGATCGCTGGAAAAAGACCACCGGGAAGAAGAAGAATAATGTGGATACAAAACTTGGCCCATCCATTGAACTGTTCTGAAATGAACAGGATAGATGAAGGATTGCTCAAATGTTAGCCAACGTTCGGTAAGGTATCGTGATGATGATGATGATGATGATGATGATGAACAAATATCAGGACATTGAAAGTATATGGAAGAAAAAATATTCGACAAGAAAAAATTGCGAAAAATGATTAACGAAATTACACCGAATAGTACACAACTTTATCAACTTGGGTACGTCAGATTACAAATGGGCAGGGTAACACGTGAAATAATTTCAACCATTGCAGAGGAAAATTAAAAACGATTACTTCACCCGATTTTCAATTGTACATGGAAATAACGGAGCATATTTAAAATGTTTTAAAATGATCGATTCGGGTATTCCTGTAAGAACTGTGACGAAGAGAATATTAATGATTCATTTTATTTTTCAAAAATGAAAAGCAGTAACTCTGAAATACTTATCCAAGACTTTTTCAATTTAATTAGTTTTAACGAATAAGAAAGGTAAAATATAGTGATTAGCGGCCAAATGACAGTCGTAAAAGTCAGAAACCACGACTGAGGAACCGTGAGCGGAGTTAAAAAAAATATTTCTTGAAAAACAAAAAAACATGCGCCCAAAACTATGGGCAAGGAACTACTGAACCGATTTTGTTCCGGTTTTCATCGGTGACTCTTGAGGAAGGTTCGATCGTACTTATGTTTTGAAAGATTTCGAACAAGTCGGTTTTTCGTGCGATGATTGCTGTCTTCGATTCTCTCGCGTTATCAGTTTAATCGCAACGCCACTCCGTCGTTCATCATATCAGATAACTCGGTGAGATCGTTCATTGTTCTTTTTATCTTATCTCTCTACCGTTTATATTTCGATTTATTTCTTCTCCGCTTAATTTTACTCGACCAGCGGCCATTATTATTTTACGTTACTATTATTTATTTAGTTAGCAGTATATTTCATTTCTAGATATTATTTTTTTTTCCTTTTTCTTTTGTTTTGTGTCTCCAATTCTTCTATATTCCTGTAGATGAGCGTGTCCAAGGGGGGCCGCACAGCGGCCTCCTCTACTGGGCTTAAGCCCTCTAAAACGGATCTGTCGTTGAATTTAATGGAGGTTGCTGATGCTCCTCCAAAACGTAAACCGTCGAGCTCACTATCCCCTGTGGCGTCACTGCCTTCAAAAGACTTGCGATTGTCGCAGTCTAACCCTTCCGAGTCTAATAACAGTTCTTCTAGCAATGATGAACATAATGGAAATAGGGTTAATAATAATAATAATGTCAACATTACTCAGAATACACTTCTAAATAATAACATTGTCACTAAGAGTAGCGATCTCGTTAATGAAATTTTCGAATCTAAGAACAATATCGCCAATAATAATAATAATAATAATAATAATAATACTTCAACAAACGTCATCAATAAGGATGGAGATAATCCTAATATTAGCGAAAGCAATAGGAGTCCTTTGCTAGACACTGCCGGAGTTCCTCAGTTGTTTGTTCCCATTGTTCCTAAAAACATTCCGTCTCAGAATGTATTGATCTTCATAACCCCCCGTTATGCCGAAACTGCAAGGGCGCATATTGTTCCAACGACCGTAATTGTCCGGAATGGACTAAACAAAGGGACATCAACAAAATAATGTCCTTTGAAAACGTTTCCTTTCAGGAGGCTTCGGTCATTAGAAGCAATTTTTATTCCAAGCTTTCTCATATGCCAACCGAGCCGCTATCCCTCCTTCTAAAGCCAGTGTTCCTCTCAATATTTCTCTCCATAATCCACAACTTCCTCTCAAGTTCCCCACTTTTCGTAAACAGAGCAAATCGAAAGCGCCTCATAAATCTCTTCTTCAATTTCCTCCTCTCCCTTCCAATCAAATTCCGCCCCCTTCCAAGGGCTGGGCTCTCACTCAACATAACTCAAGCGACAATTCCTCCTACACTAACTTAAATATAGCCTTAACTTCCTCATCCTCAGACGGGATACCGACTAATGCGTCGGGTTCATCCCCATCCGCCGTCAATAACCTATCCGCAGTAATTTTAGAACTGCCTTCTTCCCACAATATATAGCTTCCTCTCCTAACTTTGTCACATCTCTTTCTGCATTTCTCTCTAGTAACTTACATTTCTGCTAATTCCTATTTTACTTTCTTCCCTGTTGTGTCCCTCTGGATTATTGTTATGTTCTGCTATCGAGCAACCCACAGTATTATAGATATTTCTTCAGCACTTTTTCTCCGCTATGGCACTTTGGTCGGGAGAGCCGCTGTGGGATGGCCTAACCCCATCTTCGCACAGTGGAGCCTCTCGAGGATAGCCATTGTAAAGCTAATCACATTCGATTATGCTTATATGACAAGTTACCAGAAATATAGGCTCATCAAGAATAGCTCTCGTTTGGAGAATTTCTCCATGGTAGCTGTTAATCGCATTTATAACGATTTGCCTTTCTGGGCGGCGATTCCATTAACCAACCGCGTATGCGTTCCGTTTCGTCTTCGACTGGCATCCGAAAATAAGGATCGTCATGCTGTACTGTGGATTGTCTTGTAGTGCAAACTGACAGTAACTTCCAAGATCGAGGTCAAGGCCTCTAACCTTTGGTACGTCTCTCCTGAATTTATTCTTTGCTGGATTGCTTCCGATTCATTCTTCCATTATTTGTTTTGTTTCTGCCGTAGTCCTGTTGGCTGCATGGTTCGCCTTTGCCGTTAGCTTCTGCTTCTTGTGTTGGCATTCTGGTCCAGCCATTCGTCTCATCCTACGAATTCTTTTCATGACTCGTAGGTTGAATATTCTCCAATTGAATTGTCGGAGCCTGAGAGCCAACAAATAGGCCTTGGAACGGATTCTTGACTCTTACTTCATCCATATTGCTCTGTTGTCCGAAACTTGGCTTACTGGGTCCATGAGTATATCCATTCGTGGATTTAAGTTAATCTGATCTGATCGTGCGGATGGATATGGCGGCGCCGCCATATTGATAAGGAACGATATTTATTTTCACGTTCACGATCACTCCGCTTGTTTTCCTTCTGACGTTCGATCACCAAACCTGGTGCATATCTCTATTCCTAATATTCATCCTCGCAACCAGTTCATATTATCTCAATATACGTCCCTCCGCATTTTGATCTCCACAATTTTCCTTTTACATTATTGTCCAATTTTCTCTCTTTTCCCTTTATTTTTGGGGGTGACTGGAACGCTCACTCTCCTCTATGGGGCTCGGTTGGTTATAACAGTAATGGTCGTGTTCTTGAAAATTTCATCTCTAACAATAGCTTCGTTATTCTTAATGATCATTCTCCGACGTTCTTTAGAGGCGTGCAGACTTGCAGTTCGGTTGACATTTCCTTCACTTCTCCCAACTTTGGTCTTAGCTGTCATTGGGGAACCTTGCAAAGTACCTTCGGTAGTGACCATGTTCCAATTATTCTTTCCTTTCACGATCTTCGTCCTCCTCCTGATTCCAGTTGTTTCAGAGTTCCCCATGCTTCCAAATGGTCCCTAACTAAAGTTGATTGGGATAAATTTCGGGCTGAGGTCGATTCCGCCGTCCCCAACATACATTCCCAAACAGATCCTGTTTTTCAATACAACAGGTTCATCGACTCGATTACCTCGGCGTTGTTGGCCTCTTCTCCTCCCACCCGCTTCTCTAAAAAGAACCCTAATCTTCTCGCTTCTTCCCTATGGTGGAACAACGATTGTTCCGTCGCTTTTAGAGACGGTTCTTCGAAGTTCAGGGCCTTTCGGTCCTGCTCTTCCTCTGATAATTTCATAGCTTATAGGGAGGCCAATGCTAAGGCCAGATTTATTCTCAAAATGAGCAAAAAAAAAAAAAACGCGTTGAAGAAATTCTGTTCATCATTCTCTAGATCCACCTCTATCTCTCATCTTTGGAAAATGGCGAAAGCCTTTCAGTCCCCACGGTCCGAACGTTCCTCCTATTACAACCTTCCTTCGGAGAAGTTCACCTCTTTTCTGGACTCAATTGCTCCCTTATATGTTCCATCCTTGGAGGAAATATGCCCTTCGGCGTGTCCACCTACATCCTCTATGCACGTTCTGTCTTCCGATTTTAACATCAATGAACTCCGTTCTTCCTTAAATAATTCCTCCTCCTCCTCTAGTCCGGGAGTGGACGGCATTCCTTTCCTGGTTATTAAGAGCTTATCAATCTCCGCAATGAATACCTTGCTTTCTATTTACAACTACTTCTTGCATACCTGTACCACGCTGCCAATTTGGAACTCCTTTATTGTTATTCCTATTCCAAAAAAGAATGCTAATTCTTTCCGTCCTATTTCCCTGGCTTCGTGTTTTAGAAAATTGTTTGAACAAATGATTAATAAACGCCTAGTCTGTTGGCTGGAATTCAACAATATTCTTCCCAGTAACATGTTCGGTTTCCGTACGGGACTGGGAACGGCAGACTGTTTATCGTTGTTTCTATCTGACGTGTACAAATCTCTTATTCGCAAAGAATACACTGTTTCTGCTTTCCTTGATGTTACCTCCGCATTCGATCATGTTCACTTACCTTCTCTTCTACATAAAATGTGTTCCATTAATGTTTCTTTACAGTTCGCTTCCTTAATTTTCAAGCTTTTCTACAATAGATCAATTCAGCTCTCCACTCCCTTCTTCTCAGAGTCTAGAGTGGTCTTCCGGGGTTTTCCGCAAGGCTTATGTCTTAGCCCTACTCTCTTTAACATCTATTTCAATAGCCTATCTACTCTTTAGATATCATCTACTTCCTTATTCTTTGCCGATGATATACTCATCTACTCTTCTTCAGTTAATCTTTCTTCCGCCGTCGTGGAGCTTAACAACTCTCTTTTCTCTCTGGATAATGCGTTATCCGATCTTCACCTTTTTACTTCTCCTGGGAAATCAACAGCTACGGTTTTCACTTATCGTCCTTATAGTCATTCGTCAGTCAATCTATCCGTGTGCCATCTTCCTATTCCTTTAGTTAGTTCCGTCTCCTAACTTGGCATTGTTCTTAACAGTAACTTGTCCTTTCACTGTCACATAAATTATCTCTATACGTCGGCTCTCAAGAGAGTTAATTGGTTGAAGACTCTCTCCTCCCGTAATTTGGGTGGGGATCCTTATATCCTTCTGATGTTATACAAGGCCACTATCCTTTCTAAATTCGATTATTGCTCGTTCCTTTACGCTAGTGCTCCTAAATATCTTCTCCTTAAACTTGATAAGATCCATAATGTGTGTCTCCGCCTTTGTATCGGTGCCTTGAACTCCTCTCCTATTGCAGCCATTTTGGCAGAAACTGGTTCCTGTCCTTTATTCATCCGAAGACTTTATCTAGGTGAACGATTTCTGATTAAACGTCTTCATATTTCCAATTCCTACTTGCTTAATTCCTACTGGTTTATATACAACAACTGGCGTTTCTCTCCTCGTAAAACCCCAATCCTTTCCTTGATTTCTTCACGACTCGGGGCCTTCTCTCCTTTTGTTCTATCCTACAACAAATGCCCTTATTTTACCTATAATTTCCTAGATTTTATTTACTCACCCAGTTTACTTTTTCTTCCTTCGTATGTCAAGTCTCTTCCCTCTCCCGCTGCTCATAACGAATTTAACTATGTTTTATCCTCGCTCTTTCCTTCTTATACCTTAATTTTTACAGATGGCTCAAAGTCAGCTTTGGGGGTTGGAGCGGCTTTTACTTTGCCGCATTTCGGCTATTCTGAGTCGTTCAAACTCCCCTCGTTCTCCTCTATATTCCTAGCCGAATCTATTGCGATCTTACAGGCAATCCTTTTTATAGCCTCCTCTAACAATATATCCAAGGTTCTCTTATCTTCTGATTCAAAAGGCGTTTTACAAGCCATTGCTACTCCCTTTCCTAAACCATCTGCTGATCCTATCGTGCTTCGCATACGTTCCTTAATTTCACATCTATTTCATTCCCGCTCTGTCCCCGTATTGATCTATTATAGATTATCCTAGTTATTGTGGAATTTCGGGCAACGAGTTAGTCAACTCGTTGGCACACTCGGCTGCTTTAAACGGTCGCTTTATTAGGCATTTCCCAGCTCAAAGTCTTCTTACTCTTTCCTCGCGTTGCCACCGTGACTGTTGGTCTGATCTCTATCCTTCTTCTTTTTCCAATCCTGCTTCCTTTTACTTATCCATACAACCCACTCCTCCTCTTTTTCCGTGGTTTCTTGATTTCCCCAACATGAGGCGGTCAACTATTTCATCCATAATTAGACTTCGGTTAAACCACAGCTTGCTTCCTGCTTCGCTCTTTCGTTTCTCCATTACTCAGTCTCCTCTTTGTCCGTTTGATCCGTCAGAAGCAAACTTCGTTTGTGATGCGAACCACATTTTGCTTGAATGTCCTTCCATTTCTTCAGAACGCGCGATACTATATTCCAGTCTTTTGCGTCTTGGCCTCCCTACTACGCCCTACAGCACTCACAGCATCCTTTCTTTTCCGTCTCCCTTGGTTATTCCTTTGTTAGCTTCTTTCGCATGTTCCATTTCTAATATTTTTCCTTTATAATCATTAATACTACCATACCGTTGGATTGAGCAATGTTCTTAGCTGACATGCTCAAAAATTATATATCTAAAAAAAAAAAAAAAAAAAAAAACAAAAAAAGGTTCTATCGTATAATTAATATTATTTTTTGGTGTGAATCAAACGACCCGTGTGAATTTTCATCAAAGAATTAGGAAAAAAGTGGAGTAAAATAAAAGACTTACATATACTAATATATATGTATATATATATATATATATAGATTCTAGATAAACCAAAAAAAAAATATTTATTTATTTATAGATACGTAAACGGCTATACGGTCGAAGCCGTCCGTAACAGCTAGTATACATTGTATACGGATGTTTGCGTTTACGGACGCTAAGCGCTGTGTTTTATATAACTGTGGTGCTTGATGGCTCTAACTACTTTTTAAACATCCCGTGTTTCTTCTTCCTTAATTATTTGTAACCAGATTCCTTTGTCCGTTTGTACTGTGGGCTCTGTAATTGCAGATGTGACCATGGTATGGGACAGCTAACTCCTTTTGCTCTTACCTTCGGCAATGTCATTCCTTTTCTTTTCAGGATGCATGCGTTTGGCATTTTTACGTTGATTGTTATTGTTTCTCCATCCTTGGTATAGCATTCTTTGTCAGATTCCATTCCTTGTTACTCCTAATTGCTGCTATGTACACGTGTTGATGGGTAATCGTCCGTTGCTGACAAGCTCAGGGAAAAACCCAAACAAGAAAAAAAAAAAATATGGATGTTTATTTTTGGTCCTGATAAGGAATATTGTTTTTCTTCTTCTACTTTTTACCTTTTTTTTTAGATGTAATGCAAAAAAAAAAAAAAAAGGAGTTGCAATTTCTTTTTTTTCTGTGCTAAAGACCTCCTTATTCGTTTAGAATTTCCCGATTTTTGTGCTTATTTTATGTAATCACTACACTTTTCTGTTATAAAGTTCCAAACAGTTTTTGCAAAGATTATCCGGCATGTTCAATCTAATACAACTCTCCTCACTAACACCCAATAGTCAAGGAAATTATTCACATTCTTTGTAGTACAAGTACCCGTGTTTCGTTCGCATGGATCCCATCACATGTTGAGATTCAGGAGAATTCATTCGCGGATACTGCGGCAAAATAAGGCTCATTGTTCTTTCCGATACCGAACATTGAAATTCCGTTAATGGATCTAAAAGCTCATATACTGCAAAAATCACTTCAAACATGGCAAAAACAGTGGACCAACATCCTAAACACGAACAAGCTGCGCTCAATTCGAGATACTATTCGACCATGGAAAACTTCATTATTTACCAATCGAAGGAATGAAATCGTTGTCACAAGACTCCGCCTAGGTCATTCCAAAATCACTCATAGTCACCTCTTGTCCAGATAACCTATTCCACAGTGTTCCAATTGCAATTCTCCTGTCACAACCCAACATTTACTCGTCAGCTGTCCAACCTATAATTCATACCGAGCACAAATTCTCCAATCGTCCAACCTTTCCGAAATCCTATCCGATCGCCACGACAAAATTGAACGCCTCCTACGTTTTTGTCAAGACCACTAACCTATTCTACTCCATCTAACTCTAATCTTATCCGGGCCTCTGGCCTAGGCGGCAGTACACAGCACGTTAATCAAAGAAGAAGAAGAAGAAGAAGGACGATTTTAAATGTACCAGATTATATCCAACTATAAGTACAATATAGATCCGATATACAAAGCTCTTACCTTAAATAAACTGTCATATGATTGTCAGGTGTACTTTTTCTGTTTTTTTTTTTTTTTGTTTGGCTTGTCAGCAACGGACGATTACCCACCAAGAAAGAAGAACGTTGTATATTCCTCTCTTCTAAAATCTATCGATCCTATTCATAATACTACCTTACATATCACAGGGCGTACCGGACTTCTCCTTCGTTGGGTGTTTGTGCTTTGGCGGGCCTTCCTCCTTTATCGGTTATTCGCGATTATCTCACCTTTCGAGATTCCTTTCGTTATTCCTTACCATACCAATTTTCCACAAGTAATTCCCAAATCCTATTCCCATCCTTTCCTGGCGATCCATTGGCCAAGGCTCTAACTTTTCTTTCCAAGGTAGACATAAATTGGAGCGACCATCCGGTTAATCTGACCGCTACAGTGCTCTGAAATCATGTCCCAACATCTATAAACTTGACCTTAGAAGATTCCTTAAGAACATCTAACCTTTCTATATCCATGTCTCAAGTAGTATCAAATAAACTCGCCTCCTTCCCTAACTATATTCACATGTATACAGACGCAGCTAAAGCGAGTCCTACTAATTCTCCTTCACCAACTGCATGCGCTTATGAAATTGGAGGCGTAATGTATACCGAACGCCTAAACGACTACTATTATGTTTTAGAGGCAGACATGTTTGGGATCCTTCTTTGTTTTGACACATATTCTTCCAACTCAATGTCTCAAAATGCCCTTTTTATTACAGACTCACTTCAATCTATCAAAGCCATCCATAGTCCAGACAGTTGCAACTCTCTACTAATTAAAATAAAAAATCTGCTATTCGAACTTTCACGATCCGAGGTATGTGTCACACTCTTATGGGTCCCTGGCCATGTTGGGGTCCTGGCAATGAGCGGGTTGACTTGGCTGCTAAGACAAAAACTTTATCTAGCCCGATACCGTTCAACGCTGTACTGCCTCGATTAGTACTATCAGTCTTTCTGATACACTTTTCTGAAGAGTGGAGCACAGAACAAACGACCAGGCCCAGGCCCATAAAGTCTAACACCGACCCATGGTGACTGCCGTTCCCCATCTCACGTAGGGATTTCTCGATCATGTCGTGATCGCGCCTGGGAGACACTGTACTGTTACACAACTACGTCTTTGAAGGAGCTCCCCCTCCGCCTACCTGTCCTCTTTGCGGGTTCATAGCCTCGCCAACTATAGAGCATCAGCTGAAATGATGCCGGCATACTTCCCGTACACTTCTAATTATACCTCACCCTACCGTCTGTTGTCGAACCGCCCGGATTGTGTTCGGGCAGTGGTGAATTTTGCAGCATCCAACAGACCGCACCGTCTTCTGTAATTTCCAATGAGTCCAGATGCCGTAATAGCCCAGGTAGTTACACACGGCGCTTAGATTTATATCTGTCTATTCGAAGAACAGAACATGAAATGATTACATGCGTATATCGCTAAATAAACAAAACTTTTATAGGGAAGCGATGAAGAATATATTTACGATGTTGAAAAATGGAGGCGAATTCTTAGCCGTGTTTATGGCCAATACACCTGCCTGCACATTTTTCGAATTGATGGCTGCAATGGACAGATGGAAACCTTACATTACGCTAAACGTAATACAAATCATTGTTTTTTTATTTAAGTGTCAGCCTGTTCTTTTCGATACTGAAACATCGATATGTGTAACGTGCTTAGGATGCAGCAAATTCGATTTTCCCGTACCACCATGAAATACACCCAGAAGTGAGTTTGAAATCGATACTGGAAGATACCGGATTTTCAGTTAAAGACTGCGTCGTGGAAACCACATCATTTTCATTCGACAATCTGCAAAATATGTACCGTAAGCACTTATTTGAATATTATTTAATTACTCGATACGATTGCATACGTTCTTAAAGGTTATTCTTGTTTACCGTTTCTCAGCATAACATTAACCGTAATATAATATCGCATTGACGATGGCAAATAATGATGTTTGCTTGTATTTGATTTTTTCTTTAGGCAACAAACGTATAGCACAAGAATTGTGAAGAAGAAAAGGAAAGAAGTTGAAACTTTTCTCTAGTAAAACTGATTCAAAGGCAAGAATAACAGAATAGTAGAATGAGAAATGAAAGAATATAAGAAACACGGTAGCAGTGTTCATTGGAGAGCGGAAGATTTGAATAAGATTTGATCAACGTCACGAAGAAAGTGAAAAGAATGAAGTAGACAGAATGTAAGTTGGAGATGTGAGCACTTGAATGAGAAGAAGACAATTGAACATTTCGGGGAACAATTTTTTTTCTTCGAAATATGAAATAATGCGAACTTGGTGAGGAAAAAAAAGAGAAAAAATAAAGATTACGGTGCATAGGACAGCTGTAGATTCGGTATGGAGTAAGTCGGGAAATTTAAACGATTAGGTAATATAATAAAACAAACTTTAATAACAAACAATATAGAACAATAAATTAGATAAATACCTATTTAGAAACGTTTTCGGGCATAACCCATCATCAGCTAAAACTAACTTAAAGGAAACATAAAACATACTGAAGTGAATATAGGGAATACATGTGTATATATAGTAGATGTAAAGAGGAATAAACATAGCAGGTATAAAAATCAATAGGTTGAAAATGATAATAATTAATATAAAATATAAAATAAAACAAGAAGACAAAAAGTTAAATTTTTATATTAAACAGTGGATTATTATTATTATTAGGTGTTTGGTCATTTAAAATATTATTTTTATATTTATTTATATAATAATTTTCTGCAATGTTCATATTATTACCTTTCTGATAAGTGGCCAGGATGGTTACAGTATTTTGTATTGAATTAGGTTTATGTTTATTTTTAATTAAATGTTCTGCATAAGTTGATTTTTCTATTTCATTATTATTAAATGCTTTTATATGTTCTTTATATCTGCAATTAATTTTTCGCCCTGTTTGACCAATGTATGATTTCTCACAATCAGTACAATTTATTTTATATATACCGCTATTTTTGTAAATATTATTATTTTTTAAATTTAAGGTGTTTATTTTATATCTTAAATTATTTTTAGTTTTGAATGCTACATTTAAACCTTGTTTTTTGAATAAATCGGTTAATTTGTATATGTTATTGTTTATAAATGTGAATGTTATCCATCCTTTATTGTCAGTAGCATTATTGACTCTTAATTTTTGTATATATTTTGATTTTGATTTTATTTTGTGAATTAATTTATCTATTATTTGTTCGTCATAACCATTATTTCTTGCCAAAGTCTTTAATATATTAATTTCTATTTGTTTTTTATTTATATTCATGGGTGTAGTTAATAATCTATTTATTGCAGTCATGAAGTAAGCGTATTTATGTTGGTTTGGGTGATTTGATGTTTTATGAATTATATTATCAGTGTTGGTTTGTTTTCTATAAATATTATATGTTAACTTATCCTTTGATTTTATTATTGTTATATCTAAGAAATTTATTTTGTTATTTTCTTCTTTTTCCATAGTATAATGAATATTTTTGTGAATTTTATTTAAATCATTTAGAATGTCATTTTCAGTATTACTATTATTTTCATCAAAAATTAGTAGTGTATCATCTACATATCTAATATAAGATTTAATATTGTATTTTTGTATTATATTTTCCATGTATATTTCTTCTAAATTTTGTAAAAAGATTTCACTTAAAATACCTGACAAAGATGAGCCCATAGCTAAACCATTATTTCGTATATACATGGAGTTATTAAAATTAAAGTAATTTTGTTCTGTAACAGTTTCAATTATTTGGATTAATTGATTATAAAAAATATTATTCTTTAACTTATTTACAGATTTTTTATTATATCTATGGTTTCATTTATAGGTATATTTGTATAAAAGTTTGTTATATCATAAAAAATTAATTTAGTTTTGTTATTAATTTTTATATTTTTTAATTTATCAAAAACATCCAATCTGTTTCTAATAGTATATTTATTATTAATTGATATATTAGTTTTTAATATTTTAGTTATTAATTTTGAGATTTTATAAGAAGGTGCACCAGTATAATTTATTAATGGTCTTATAGGAGCATTATTTTTATGTATTTTTATTAAAGGGTTAAGAGTTGGTGCTTTTGGGTTCGTATTTATTAAATATTTAGCTTCATTATTATTTATTATTATATCAGATTCTTTTATTATTTTCCTTATTTTTATTTGATATTTATTAGTGGGGTCTGTTTTTATTAATTGTATATTATTTTCTTTTCAAAAATTTTCAGTTTTTTGGATGATTTCATTTTTATCGATGATTACTAAACTGTTTCCCTTATTTGCTTTTACAATGACTGCATTGTTTTGTTTTAATTTATTGTTGATATTTTTAATTGTGTTTTGTATTTTTAAATGTTCTATATTTGTTTCATTTTTCTTTAAGATATTTCTGATGGCATGAGTTGCCTCAGCTCTAATAATTGTTTGATCTTCAATTGGTAATTTTTGGATAGCAGATTCAGTTTCTATAATTCAATTTTCATATTGTTTTTTGTTATATATGTTTAAATTATATTTATAGCCCAAATTTACAGTATAAATTTCATCATTTGTTAATTGCATGTTGGTTAAGTTTATAGTTCTGGGATGAAAATTAAATTTGTTATTATCTGCAAGTTTTGGTTTTTGTTGTTTTATTAAGTTATTTAATTTCTTATCTAAAATTTGACGTTTTTTATTAATAAATACTTTAATTTTTAGATCTATTTCATCTAAATATAATTTTAATATTTCAAATTTTAAGTTATTAGGAGGTATATATGTAATTTTAACATTTGAAGGTTAATTTTATTCTTTTTGTTATAAAGGAAGTTAATTTCATTTTTAATCCAAAATTTTTCAGCTTGTGATTTAGTTTTCATTGCTATATCAGATTTATTTTTTATTTTAACTACTGCATATTTAGGGATTATATTATTACTTATACAAACTTTATTAAAATATATGTTATTGATAGTTTTATATAATTTTAACTTTAAATAATAAAACTTTTGAATATATATTGCCATATCGGCAAAGTTTGTTTTATTATACAGTTTTAACAAACAGGATGTATTCACCTACATTTGATTAGGTAATAATTCGAAGGAGTTCAGTTTGGATCTGCGGGTAATACGATAAGAGTAAAAAAAAAAGCGTATATAATCAGGAAAGTTCAATTTCCAATGAAAAAACGTTTGGAATGTGAATTGGAAAAGAAAGATAGTTTATGGGATGAAGAACAGTAAGTTTAAAGAGAGTTTTTACGAGTGGAAATATGAAGAAATCGCTAAAAGAAAAGGGATAGAATTGGAGTTTGATTACGAATAAAGCGTTATTTGTGTAGAGTAGAGGAATAAGAAAAAGCGACGGTAGGAAAAGAAGTAGGCTGGTAAGAATAGGCGAACGTTCAATTCGAAAGCGGCAATTTGAATGAATCTTCCAGTTACGAAAAGAGCAATGTTAGATTCGGTAAAAATAGCAATAATCGAACTAGAACATCAAGACGTAATTTGAACGCGATCTAATTTATATTCGAAAAATTTAACGTAAATATAATGGATAAAAAATTTATAGAGCATGCACACAAGGTACAGTTAAGTACGGACGAGAAACTTCAACAAGGGTCGAGCCTTTTGAGAACAAAAACAGGTAAAAATGAAAATGTGAGCATAGCTAGAGAGCCAAATAATAAATGGGAAATTGTATCATTTTACCTAAGGTTAATCGAAGAATTTCTTAGGAGAGAATTAGAGATGAATTTTCTAACGATATTAAAAATTTCGAAATTAGCTAATAAAATATCGTGTTCGAACGAGTAAGAACACGACGATCGATCGGAGGGAAAGTGGAGTTCCATGAACTAGAGTTGATTTTGGTTAAAATGCGTAAGTTCTGAGAAAAAAACCTCAAGGTAAAAATTGAAAAACAGATTAACCTTGTAGCGAACTGGAAAAGGAGAATATAACTCTAAACTGGAAGAGGCTAACAATGAAAAAAGGCAAAGTTTGCAGGAATCATCGATTAATAGGCAACATCTGAAGCGAATAGATAAATGAATTATATTAAAATGTTGACGATAGCAGTAACTTTTGATAGTGAATTGAGAAGCCAAATGGGTCCCTGCGACAGTAATTATAAAACCCGGACGATTGGTTTCCAGGATTCTGGAAAATAACTCCCATTTATAGCATAGCATTGAATATATTACAGAGAAGGACTGCCAATTTTTTCGATAAATTACATAATAGTCTAGGCCAGATGCGTTATTCTGCGGTACTTTTTTTAGACACTTGTCTGCTTCTTTTAGAGTAAATTACCTAATGGCAAAGTATTTGCAATAGTTGTCCAAACATTGCTCGGCATATTTTGCTCCAACAAAATTACTGCTGTAAGCAATGGACGTTGTTTCCAACATTTACTTTCTGATCTCATCTGTTTCAATCTAACTACCATTTGCGAGCTTAATATTGTGCTGTTCTTGCTCAAAGGATTTTTTCGGTAGTTAACCATAATGAGTTATCTCATATATACTTGAAGAACTGGAATACCACTTGAGGATGTTGTTCTTATAATTCCTTATTTCTTATTTTAATTTACAATGAAGTTGACTATATGTAGCTTTAGAGAGGAAAACGGGTCAACTTCCATTTGTCTGCTAACGCACGTGTTCCCTTTATAAGTCAAAAGCAAACTTATTTTTATTCGTTCTATCGTTTTTTTATGTATGGTGAAGTAAACACATTTCGTGGTAATTCGGTTAAGTTGATGACGGTGGTTTTCTCGCCCTCTCCGCATTTAGGTTTTCAAATTCACATCATTTTAAATAAATATAACAAAATAATCCCAATCAGCTATCGGTTATGTAATTTGCATCGGCTCTGCTTAATGACTAAATTAAAAACGACAGTGGTCAATACTGAAATATGATCCGAAAATTGGTAATTTTTCATACTACATACCCATAATAAATTTATAATCTTCGGAAAATGGAGAAGTCTAATATATGTATATATAACAGTTTTTGACCATAGACCCATCGCGTGCGGTGACGTCTGGGTAATTTGCTGCATGCATTACATATCCAGGGGTAATTCTGAAGTTGTTTACGCGAGTCAAGTGGATCTCAAAAATTCTTTCTATTCGAATTATTGCTTTAGTCGTCATTAGCCACTTGCATTATATCATTTGTACCGTTGTGATTGCCTATGTTTCTAATAGTGAAAAATTGAAATATATTTAGCTTTTTTAGGATCGGGAGCATTTTAAATTTAGTTCTTTGAACAGCCTTGATTTGAAGTTTGTATCTTAATTTGTAAATCTGTATACAATTCTTTTAACGTATCGACTAATCCATTTCTTAGCTAAGACATCAGTTACTGTGCTGCCGGCATTCTGATTTGGAATATCAAATGTTTTCGGGCATTTAGTGAAGTCAATTTGTATCGATTGTCCCTTACCAGTTACTGGAATGGCTTTACTCTAAAGCGATATGCTCAAATGCAATCCCTACTTTGTAAATTTTCATCCTAGCTCCACTGATTTAGAATAACCGATCCATCGTTCGCTGACAAACGTCACAAATTCTACATCAATTTTCTACATTTCTTTGACAGCGTAGCAGAAACATTTCCGTATTTTTTTTTTCTCACTTTATTTATTCTTAAGCGGCCTCTCGTATGCTTTTTATTGTACTATTTCCTTCCTAGATGAATTCTCATTCCACGCTCTACGTTTACCAATTTTGTCTCAGCTTGAAGTAATGACTCAGTCTTTAGAACTTGCATTTGTTCACTTATGCGGCGATTGTAAAATAAGATTATTCACAACAATTTTACATTCCTATTTATCTCGAACAGCACACTGAGTATGTACGATAATTGTATGATTCTTCGTAAAGCCCCAAACCAACAGCTCGGATCTATTATCTCTACCACCGCTGGTAGTGCACCTATTATATTTTAGGATCCAAAAGTAATGTCCCAATGTCAGTCGAACTAATTTGGAATATATTTTAATGACGAGCGTTGGTTTCTGATTCTTCATATTTATCCGCTGTTACAATTAGATTTATTCCGAACTTAGCGGCTTGGACTTCTCCAGATTAACTTCCCCTACATCGTCTCGACAAGTTTTACATTATCATTATTAGTTAACTGAAAATAACATAAATATTTAACGCTTTTTTTTTTTTTTTTGAAAACATCGTACAAAAAAATGCTTTTTATACTTTTAGTTTAATAGCACACAGGCTGCAATCGACGGCGAAGAGTGCAAAATCGTCGATTTCAAGAAATCTACGAGGGCTATCCGGAAAGTAGTACCCGTTTGCGCCGTGCGGAGCGCTGGTATGTAGAGGAGCCGCCGAACAAGTACTAACAAGTTCAGTTGTATTTCAGCAGCTGGCTTTGTGTAAAGTTACGTCTCGCTGGTATTAACTGTGTTGATTCTGTGAGTATTTACAATGTTCAAGAAAATAGAGAACGCCGCCAGTTGTGAAGTTAGGGCTGTGATTAAATTTCTCAACAAATGCGCGACCTCGCGACATTCATCGTCAATTGAAGGAGGTGTATGCAGACAATTTTATGGATGAGTCTCACCCGTTCGGCGCTGGTGTCGTAATTTTAACTTGGGAAGAGGGAACACCATGATGATGAGCGTTCGGGACGGCCGTCAGTTATTACAGACGAACTGCTGAGTTCAATGAACGAATTCCTGAAACTGTTAAAGACCACCTGCATTATTCGAAAATTTGTGCCAGGTGGTTCCCTCGTATGCTTACTGATGAACACAAAGCCGCACGTATGGCTGCAGCATTGACGCCGTCATTATGGTGTTCCCTCTTCCCAAGTTGAAATTACGACATCAGCGCCGAACAGGTGAGACTCATCCATAAAATTGTCTGCATACACCTCCTTCAATTGACGATGAATGTCGTGAGGTCGCGCATTTGTTGAGAAATTTAATCACAGCCCTAACTTCACAACTGGCGGCGTTCTCTATTTTCTTGAACATTGTAAATACTCACAGAATCAACACAGTTAATACCAGCGAGACGTAACTTTATACAAAGCCAGCTGCTGAAATACAACTGAACTTGTTAGTACTTGTTCGGCGGCTCCTCTACTTGCCAGCGCTCCATACGGCGCAAACAGGTACTACTTTCCGGATGGCCCTCGCATATATCTCATCTAAAATAATAAAGTAGTTAATTAAAGAACTTAGCTGCATATGTTTGTTCGAATTATTTATCTATCGTTATCAGCTTTACAATACGTGCTGCCAGCGACGTTTTATATCGGTAATTTACAAAAAAATGAACACCGAAAAATCTATGCGCATTAATGATTTCGTTGTAATAATTATTTTTCATAGAAGCGTTGAGCGCCGTTGACCCTTTTTCGCAGCGTTTGCCAAAGGATTTGTTAAGCGAATATTACTCCGATTCTTTCTCAGTGCTAAATGAAAATCACCTATACAAAAGATCTAAGAAGGGCGATCAAGTTACTGTCACCTACGACATATTTAATGTGCATTGCGCCAAGGAGAACTTTTAATGTTTTATTGCACGCAACGTCGTTATTACTTTTCATAACAACCGTCGTTTACTATGAATGTTCTAGAGCAAAACGGATATATTTAAATATCTTAAAAGGTACATATCTATATGGTGAATTATTTTGTCAATCATTTAATGTCGGTTACGGTATATTTAAAATGAAATAAAAAGAAATGTTTGAAACAAGATCGTTTATATTCTCAGCTGCATTAAAAAAAGGCTGAAAAATAATTTTTATAATAATTACGAATTGTATAAGATTGCCTGAATATTCGACGATTAAATAAAAACGAAATTGTTAGTCGTTGATCGATATTTATACAAAGCTACAGTAGTATATTTTTAGTAATTTTGATCAACAATTTTGTTTTCTGTTGCAAATTTCATTTAACCGCTGAATGTTCAACGTTACTTACGTAACGGTGCGCGTAATTCATAATTTTTATGAAAAATTAAAAATTTTGTGAATTTTTGTAATCTGGTTTTTTAGTCTCAGCGAAAAATTTTATTTAAAATTATTGTTATTTTATCTATTATTTGTATTATTTTTACTTTTTTCATTGTTAATACCATTAAAATTATTGTTACGCATTTGTTTGTTTTTATTGTCAGCTACCATTATTATTCTGTGACAATGAACTGATACGAAGAGGAACAATTTTTTTTTTTTTTTATTAGCAACTTAAAAAGGTTCAGTTTTTATTCTAAAATATTAATAAAGAATAATAATAGAGTTTATTGTTGGTTCAAGTGTTACAATCTACTTAGCGCTAGATTTAGCCAGATGCTCATGAAGTTTTAAAATTTTAATTTAGATGAACAGAAAGCTTTAATTTGTTGTGGGTTGTCACGAGAGTATTTCGGATAGCGATGAGGATTCTCGTTATCTGGGAATTTAAGAATTTGATAGAAAGGACAATTCAGAAGGAAGTGTTAAATTACGATACGAGTATTACAGGTATAGCAAATGGAACGGAGTTGGTTTTTTTGAAGAAATACGAGTGAGTTAATTTAGTACATCTTAAACGGGGTCCCTTGTGACTTCTGTTGTTCGATATCTAAATAGTTCAAGAATTGCTGGTGAAACACCTATTGAGATTACCAATGATTCAGAAGTGTCTAAGATCGACAATTGAAATTGCAAAGTTACGGTATGAATACAAGACGGATATCCTTCTTAGCCGAGATGTCTGCCACTACATTGTACTTAATGCCGATAAGGGATGGAATCCAAGAAAATGATAAGCGAACATCAGACGCAAGGTATGGACGAATAATATCTTTTGTTATTAAACGCTGGTGAATTTCGCGATATTTTTTAATGGAAAGACGAGCATTGAAGATGAGAGAGCACAGATTTTGTTGTTATTATATTATCTGTAGTAAGCCGTATCGCAGAGAGTTCAGTAGACGAAATTGTGAAATATGAAGAGAAAAGCGAAAAATGATAGTTTCGGAACAGTCTACTGCATCTGACGATTTTGATCCATCTGTAAACAGCTTAAGATGAATGTAGTATTGTATAATTAAACGGATAGAGTGGAGGTGGCTGTTTCTTTTTTGAAATATGCCGTAAGCTGAAGAATAATAGGAACTTTTAGATCACAGAGAATTGATAAGGATTTATAAGTGAAAGGTGCGTAGAATTTTTAGTATTATGAACTTGTTGATTTATCGTTTGCATTGATCAAGAATGAGATTTAATAGGAATAAATTCTGCCAGCGAAGTAGTGAACAAAAACAGTGCAGTGTCCCGGAGCCTGAACTTGATCGGTTGATGAGGATTTAAGGCTTGTTTGTCTCGAAACTACTGTCGCAGTATTCTTTAATAACTTTTCTTCAATTGAAATTTCTAAACTATTCTAATAAAATCGTTTTTTTTAATCGAACATGATTAATGTATGATCATATTTGGAATTTAAAAAATATTTAATTTCGAAATAATATAATCGTTATTTTCTAAATAATAGTCAACTATGTCCTAACATAGTCATAATTTTAGTAATAACAGTTATCGCTTAATCTAAATATAATTTGACATAAAACACATTCACTCTAAAAAGTACTAATATGAACACTGCTGACTTGTGCACAGTCTACATAACATTGTGAGAATTTAAATTTGCAATGGTGAAATAATATTGCTAGTCCTGCAATTGAGCTGAAGCCACCACAGTAACGCAAAATACATAAATTTACGAATAATAGCAATACGGCCACTTCGTCATGGAATTCAAAAAAAAGAATATTTCTCCCGCTGTCCGGATTTAAGAAGTGGTTCTCCATAGCAAGTAAGGTTCAGACAAATCACTAAAGTACCAAAGCTGAGTGGTGCAGGGTTCTCAGGACTATGTCTAAATAGTTTAAAATTTTCCAATTATTGAATACGACGCATAATAATATCAGTTCGATTTTAAGAAAGCATTAAGATGCCGCCATGTACTAAAAATAAGATATGAAAAAAAACAAGTACACGCCATCAGCAGATGTATTAAATAGTTTTTAGGAGAAACTTTTACTTTACCGATTAAAATAATTTCTAACCCTATATTAATTATAATTTTACCTTATGCAACAGTGATTATATGTAAAAATATTGAAATTAAAAATGTCTACATCTACGTCTTCTTCATATTTTTATCAAGCCAGAAGTAATTACTGATATTCTATTAAATCGGAATTAAATGCACGACTATAAAATATAAATATATACGAACGGTTGAGATGGAACTAACCAATTAATACGAACCAAATGCAATGCAGATTCGAATTATAAAATACGAACGAAACTATTTCGATTGATATTTTTTTTATTTTTACTAGGCCAAAAGTAAAAATAAACCTATATGTATATATATATATATATATATATATATACATTTCAATAGTCGCATATTATTATCAGAGATAAAGGTTAAAGGGCATCTAATAACCACGGAACGCACTTACGTACGAAATTTTACACTTGTGTGGGCACAGTGGTTCTGGAAGTTTTGGTGATTTTTCGTTTCCATGCTTCTTTCACGTGTTTGCTTTTTTTTTCGCACTTTCCAATGTTAGTTGCGAAATTGTTTAACATAGTCTATAGGGAGCAAAACTGCAAGTTTATGTGCACTGTCGTTCCAGGGATTTCGTACTTAACGCTTTTTTACGTTGTGGACTTGTGAAAATTCCATCTTTAGTGAACGGCTCATAACCACGGGGAACTTACACACTAAATTTCATATTATTTTATTGCCGATTATTTCATTTATTAACTACAAAAGTGGTAATAGCCGAAAATGATTTCCCAAAATTCTGATTACAATGAAATATTCAAAAGTATTTTTTCCTCGCCGTTATTTTAATATCTTTTTTTTCTTTAATTCTTCTCTTTAAAAACAACTGAGCGCGCCAATGCCGAGGAGTTCATCTCTAGTTTCAAAAACCGGGGAAAAAATTATTTTATAAATGCTGTTCATGTAACACTGTATTTAAATATCTATTAAATAAATTTTCTTGGTTTTTTCAAACTTTTTCTCCGATTTAGAAAATAATAATCATACAGAAATAACCGTATATGACCTTTAAATACTTCGCAATATATTTTATTATCGTACCCAGACAATTTCGATGATCTTAAATCGCTAAATATAATTTTTATATTTTGTCAACACACGCAAAAAATTTACTAACACATCTTTATTTCTTGTTTCATCATTTTCACTGCTAGCAATATCCAGTGAGATTTCTTATTCACTGCGCATATACTTGGATTTTCTAATTATTTTTAATACTTTCAAGTTCTCTATAATACGTACGTATTCCGTAACATTTTTTCGGAATTTCAGAAACTAGCCATCCTGCAAAGTTATATAATACATTTCTATTAGAAACTTTTGAATAAGGGTGAGCGCACAGATGCGAGATTAGAAAACACCGATTTATGGTTTTTTGCAAAACAATATGAAAATAAATTAAAAAGGGGAACATGTGAAATGTATAATACAAACGCAAAGTTAAGTGCGAAGAAAAAAAACCTAAAATTAGATTACAAAGAGATAGTAACAGACGGTTGCGTGGGTATGCAGAAATATAGAACGCAAATATGAACACGGTAAAGCAAACATTTAATAAGGAAGAAAGGAACACGATGATAAGATAAATTTAATTCGAGTACAGAATGAGCTGTTGCATAGAATGAAAGCACGCGCCGTTATGGACAGAAAGCAAAAAATGGAACAGAATGGAGAGATCTAAGAGACGTGTGAGTCCGAGGAAGGATTATAAATATTAAATGTAGCGATTCGAAATTGAGTTGTGTTAAAGGAAGCAAAAAAAGATGGATTACTGTTGGATAAATCTAGAACTGGAGAAGACGTACCATGAGAAGATGCGATGTATTCAAGATTGTAATGAAAGAAATAACAGGAAAAAAAATATGCAGTAGGAACTGTTATAGGATGGGACTCAGTAAGGTGGCGTTAAAGATCTTTTAAAAAGAAGAACCATCGATTAAAAATTTACGATGAAGGACAACGGTTAATTTCTCATCCTCTGTAATACGCGTTTATAGATATGTCAGTTAGGCGACAAATTGAATAATCACGTACTAAAATAAAACTTCGACACTCCGTCAAGATATAAATTAGAAATTATGACTGTAACGACTGATCCTAATTTTTGTTTCCATTTATAAACACACTCTCACCGAAAAAATAATAGGGTTATTTATAAATCCATATATTTCCGATTTCTCTTATATTTAATAAACAACCTTCCTGTTATATTTATTAATTTTAACCGAGTTTAACGCGTAATATTTCCGGAATTTAGGCAAAAACATGTTAAAAAAATAATTCATTTATTTTAAATCAATTAATTCATTTTTCTTACATATTTATATATATATATATATACACACACACACATACATACATGTATATATATGCATATATCGGGTTTTTTATTTGTAATGCAATTACGTAACATTAACAAAGAGAGAACATATAATATTTAAATTCTTTCATGCAATTTCGAATTTCAAGAAGCACATTTAAGATTAAATATATAGAAATAAAAAAAAAATAATAATAAAAATAACAATAATAAAACCAAAATTTTATGTCGTCAAAAAAAAAACAAAAAAAAGTAAACTTGAAGAACACAAAAAGTGAAAAACACGACGCAAATAAAAGCGTTTCAATTTATTTATTCGGATTTTATTATTTACCGAAAATTTTTCTTATTCTAATAATGAGAATATATATATATATATATTTATACGGTTAAACTGACTAGAAAGAAAAAACTAATTTCGAAAATACAATGGTAATAGGCGATAACAATAATAAAATTAAAATTCCAAAAGAAAACCAAAATTCATTTTTCTACACTTACATTACGTTTCATACAGCTTTATGGGGGATAAACCCATTTTCATTTATTTTTTTTATATATAGTATATTGCGCAAAATATGCATTCTTGAAAATTAAGAAACGCGTGTAGGCAGGTGAAAAGGGGAAGAAGAAAGCTGGAAAAAATAGGAGGAAAATAAACTGGGACTTTCTAATGATAAAATATGTAATAAAATCAAAGCAGAAGACGGAAAATGACGAAAACAGAAAATCACACGCAGTATTATATTTGAACGAAAAAAAAAATATATATATCATCATTAAAAATAACTAAGAAGCATATTTAGACCACTTCGTCGATAAGATGATTATTTTTTCCACAACTGTACGGATATGTAAAAAATTCGATTAGGTTGAAGAAAAGCCCTCTCGAAAATAAATTGTAATACTTGCCGCGTCGATCACGTAAATAAGGGTAACGTTTGTAATTCAGCATCTCGTTTGTCGTCAGATTCATACATGCATGTAAAAGCTGCAATTCAAAAAAAAAAAAAAAAGAAACAAAGAAAAAAGTGTATTAACAAATTTGCACTTAAAAAATATTCCATAAAAACAGACAATTTTAAAACGTTCTAAATTATTACTATCGAATAAAACTGCGGGTTAGGCACCGAGAATAATGTTTAAGCTAAAAAAAGTATATTTAGCTGTCAGACGATTGATTAATCAAAAGCTGCTGTTTTGTCATTGTTAACAGATGCCAATTGCGGCATTGAAGACGGTTACATTTTAATCTTACTTTATTTTGTGTTTTTCACGTGTTTTTAAAAATGTCATTAAAACAGTTCACGTATTTCTACTTCCAAAATATTTACGAGCATAGTAAGCACTTTTGACGAAGTTAGTTACCTATAGTAAATATTTATTGCACAGAACCGAAAGTGTCCGAAACGGAGACAATACAAAACGTAGTTTTGGACAGTACAGAATCGGTATCATCAGGATATAAATAAAAACGATGAAACGTACTTGCGCAGCGACGAAAGAAGTAAAATTGATCGGATAGCCGTTGCTGCGATACTTAGAATAGCTAGAAAGAGTAAAACAACTGAAACAAAAGCAATAATAGGTCAAAATAAGAAATATACGGACGTAGTAAAAGGACGTGCACACTGTTCAAATAACTTTCCGAAAAGAATGAAAAAAAAATAACAACTGGAATATAGTAAGTTATTAGAAATACAAATATAACAAAAACAAATTTAAGAATAAAATGGTTGCTTACTTAGGAACGTTTTCGGGTATAACCCATCATCGGAGCTGGATGATGGGTTATACCCGAAAACGTTTCTAAGTAAGCAATCATTTGATTCTTAAATTTGTTTTTGTTATATTTGTATTTGTTATCACTTGCTATATTCTATAATTAACAAACAGGATGTTAAAAGATTTTCTTTAACAACAACTGATTATCGACAGTATTTTTCGATTTTTCCCCCCTTCATTCGGATAACGCTCTTTTTAAAATAGTAGAGTTATGATGCGCATTTTAAAACAAGTATAATTTTAACGAATACTGTACGAGATTTTTGAAAATATAAAAAAAAACTTGAAATACGTCACGACAAAACTACCTGAAGCTGCTGCATTTGAAGGACTTAATATATTCACACATGTGTATAATCACGTGGAGTTCTATTAGTTTTTTTTAGAATTTCCAATATTAATGCAAAAACTAGAAGGAAAAATAAATGTATCCGTTATTTTAAGCTTGATACTATAATAAAGAATAATTAATTAGCCAATGTCAATTATCAGATCAGGAATTTATAAAACACGGAAAAGCACAACCAAAGCAAGTTGAAAGAAACTTGCATATTTTCTTTGAATTGAAAAAGAGCTAATTACGATTTAGAGTAAAGAGACTGGGAACCTTTAAACACAAAAAACACATATCTCGAAAAGTCTTTTTTGCTAAATACGAAAAAAATCACTAGAAAACCCTTGGATCTTGCGTGAAAAATTTAGAACAATCTCTAGAAATAACCTAGTTTCAAAAAACCATTCAGGCCAAAAAGTAATCAACTGTTTTCTAATTCAAAATATCATCTCCGGCGTAGTTCGTATGGTATTTTCAAAATTTTTCAGAACATGCCGTAAGAGGTATTTACAATTTAACAAATGAAGCAAGTATTTCACTTTTAAAAAACATACTAAAAATAACTTTGCTAAATTCTATTGCTCAAATAATTGCCCAAATCACATCATGAAAATATCTGTATATCAATTTATCAGAAAAAAAAAACGAAGAAGTTTAGCATTATAAACGAGAGTTAAATACAAGCTTCCTACTCATTGGTTGTTAATTTTGTGTGTTCATATTTTTACTTAATTTCATTTATTTTGAATAGATTGCTAACACTATTTTATTAAATGGTAAAACTGGTTAAATAGAGAAAAACCGGACTATAATAAAAAATAGTAATATTAATAAGTTTACGTCATAAACGCGGGGTTATATCACTTATTTTTTACTACAGATTTGATAAATGCGACTGAATGTTAATTTTTAACATTCTATAACTCTTTACCTAGAAAACTTCAAAAGCAGTGTTATTACTGAAATTAGATTTTCGTACAGCAGCCGTTAATATAATTTTCAGTATTTTTATAAATAGTAAACTACTCGGCAGAAATATACAAAGACATTCGCACTAACCACTTTTTAAAATAATGGAATAATATACAACAAAGAAAACAAAAAAAAAAAACATGAAAAACTAAATAACATCATTAAACAAAAATGTTTTACATACATAACGCAACATGCAACAGACCAACTATTATAAATAAATAAATGCACTTACTACAGCGTTACTCGGCATAATAAAATTATTGCATACATATATGCAACAACAGAAATTTTTAAAATAAAAATAAACAAGGTACTCGGATGGTGCAACTGCAAAGCAAATCGAAATTAATGCGAATGTGCATTTTTTAAAATACGTTTTTCCGTAAATAATGAAAATTTGTAAAAAATTTAATTTTTCAAGAAATCCAAATACAAAAAACGTCTCTCTCCGAAATAACAGAAAATATTAAATAATTCTGCCGATAATTTTCTCCATTTCTTTTCTAGTAGGAAAAGGTTCAATTCGGAAGATTTTGCATGACTATACTAAACGTCGGAAATATATTAATCATAGTTGGGGAAAAAGCACCATAAAAGAAAATGAGCAGTGCAATCAAACGATGTAGCAGTCGCAATACTTTAGCTAGACGAATAAACCGCAGAAAAAAAAACTTCTAAAACTTCCGAAATATGATAATAAAAATCATGAATTGATATTATGTTACAACGATAAATCCAAGATAATGAAGAAAAAAAAATTAAATACAGTATCGATGACTTATAAAAATAGTCCAATACAACATTGTCATTTATTTTTATTTTATTTTTATTTATTTATTTTTTTGGGGTGGGGGGCAAAAAGTACTACAGAATGTTGCCATCTTATTTCCAACAATCGCTTACTAGAAAGGAAAGAGGGAAATCGATAAAGTAAACTCTTTAGAATGGCCAATACGATTGTTAAAATCGACAAAAATTTTAATTTTTCCGCCGTCAACGATCTACTTTAGTATTTTTACATTAGCCTTAGCACATTCCCATTATTAGAAGGTGTGTAGCGCTATTTACATTTTTAACTGAAATTGTTTGGTTCTACCCAAAATAAAATTTATCATTTTCAAGAAGGAAATTATTCACCTATAAAATTTCGGTTAGTGTAGAACACTTGAAAAAAACACTCGCCGATTCTTAATCTGAATAGCTAAGAGTAAATAATATTTGGCAGCATTGCATAAAGACCGCCAATTATCAAAGCAAAGAGAGAGAGAGAGAGAAAAAAAAATATACTATCACCCGAGAAACTGATAATATCGTTTAATAAGTTATCGAATGTAAGTATGAATATTGTAATTAGTTTATCGAAATATTAATTGGGAATTGAACAATAAAGCCGCCATAAGTGTTAATCTCAAAAAAGGAAAAAGAAAAAAAAAAGTAGTTTACGAAAGCAACAACAATAACGTGATGTGGAACACATAATCCGCATTATTACTGCTTAATATTCCGTCCTACATTACCATGTCAATATTTTATCGTGATAATGAAGAAATATTTAACTTTTCATAATATAAATATTACGAATAAAAAACGAAAATACTCGTTCAACAAATAAATTCACAGCAATACCGATTCACACTTAGTAGCATACCTTCTTGGACGAGTCACGTAGATTTGACATTAGACGATTAAAATGGAAAACATTTTAAAAAGTGGAAAATAATTTTTATCTTCCCGCTTGATTTTCAGAAATATACACTTTTTAAGGACTATATTATTAATGGGTTAGAAGAATGATGCGGGAGATCGTGATATAAATCTTCAGCCGCGGACCACATCAAACATTTAAACACAAATTTTTTCTACAGATGCCCGCAAACGGATTTTCTACATATCAGAGTTCGAAAACTTTAACAGAGGCTGATCTTCGCTATCGATCCCATATCGCATACGATTTTTTTTCTTTAATTAATTTTTCCTACAATTCCACTGTCTTTAGAATTTTATATAGGACTTGTAATTTAAGATAAAGTAGCAAAGTACATATAATAGATTATTCGTCTAGACTATTGATTAATTAAACCGAAATTACTTTAGATAGTAAATATTAAAATTGTAAATAAATAAAATAAAATAAACAAATTATTAACACATAATATTAACACAGACTTGTACAATACTAGGGACAACAATATTCCATTAATTAATAACTGTTTATTCAAAATTACGATTTGCCCTTTATTTTACCACTGAATTTATATCGTCTTTGATTAATTTTTATTACTCGCTATTATTTATCGTATATACACATTATTCTTCAATTATTTTAATCGCTACCGTGAATGTATAGTTTAACATGAACCACGCCGATAATTTTAAATTATATCATTTTCTGTGTGTACGGTTCGTTATTTATCAGTCGGAATTAATATAACGCAGAAATGGATTATTCAATGTTTTAACTTACACTTAGATAACATTAACGAAGATTCGATTTATAATTTGTAGCGTGAGAGTTTTATAGTACCGATGTTTTCGCAAAAATTAAAGTTCACAATTAAGTTCCGCTATACTTTTTTTTTATTCATTTTTTATTATTTCCCGCCTATCGGTTGCACGTGATTTATAAATAATAGGCCCCTGATGGGGAGGAATAGCTGGAAGTGGTCGTTAAGGTTGAAAAAACGGGAATGAATCATCCCGGAAGATATCTGGAGGAAGGAAGCTTAATGAAGAGAAAATTATAAGAATTTAATAATTTTCGGCAAAGACAAAAAATACTGAACGAAGAGTACAACACAGAAGGAAAATGTAAGGTGTGTCAAGAAGATAGTATAGAACCAAGGAGGAAAAGCAGATAGCTGGAACTGCGTAGAACCATAAAAATAAATGATTTTAAAAAAGGAATTCCAACAGGTAGCGATATTTTTGCTTATTTTTAATATGTACCATTAAAAAGTGACCATCCACACAAGCTCGCACGTTTATAACTGGATTATGTTCGTTGTTGCGAACGTAAATTTCGGGATGTTCTAAGAATATTAATTTGATTCCGTTTGAATAATTCTTTAAAACGCGTAAATTTAGTTTTGTTTAATCACTAGTTTTCAATTTCACTGAATAATAAATCATCGGTTTTACCTCCGTTTCTCTGAAATATTAATGTGCACTATGCACGTTACGACTTTCGGATGTTTCAGATTGTTATGCTTTGCTCCGGACTAGTAACGAAGCTTCATCTGAACTAATAGATTTCATTGTAATCTCTTTACTTGTCACAATTTACCACATATATACGGGGTGGGGTCTGCCTGAAAAGTATCCGGCCTTTCTTTATAGCTCGGAATTCGAACTCGTTGAAATTTTCAGGTGAGCATCGCCTTTTCAAAGTACTCCCCTTGCGAGTCTAAAACCCGCTGTTACCGGTTCTCTTATTTTTGGAAGCACGTTCCAGGAAGAACGCATTTGTTCGTACGGCTATCAGTGCACTTGTCGCATTTTGTTTTATGTCCTCCACCACAACGTCAAATCTTCTTTTTCCTTTCAACGGAATTTTCAGTTTAGAAATGAGCCAAAAATCACACGCAGCAGTATCCGGACTATATCATGCCTTCCTAACAACCGGTACGATGCCGTGTTTTGTTAAATAATGTTGAACAAAATGCGACGAGTGAGCCGGCGCGTTATCATGATGGAGCATCCAATCACCGCTTTCCCACAACTTCGTCGTTTTCTTCTCCTCACAGCGTCTCGTAACTGTTTTAAAACTGCGAGAAAATATTCTTTATTGACAGTTTGACTACTTTTTAGAGCGTATTCATGATGCACGACACCCTCGCAATCGAAAAATCAGTCAACATTGCTCCTATTTTGCCGTGCTTTTTTCGCTCTCGGTTATTTTTGATGCTTCCATGTTGTTGTGGACGATCGTTTTTTTTTTTTTTTTTTTCGTTTTTGAATCGTATCCGCACACTCAAATTTCATCGCCGGTTATTATTTTTTTGAGAAAATCGGGATCGTTTTTCGCGGTATCCAAATTATCTTGTGCGAGTTCCACGCGAAGGTCTTTCTGTTCTTGCGTGAGCAATCGTGGAACGAATTTCGCAGAAACACGACTCTCATTCCTAAATCTTCGTTTAAAATTTCAGAAATAATGGTATTTGGAATACCCGTATCATCTTCAAGCTCTCCTCTGATGGTTAAACGTCAATCTTTTTCAATCGCTGCTCGAACTCGGTCAACATTTTCTGATGTTCTTGTTGACGCAGGTCTTCCAGTACGAGGGTGGTCATTTTCGACCGACTCCCGACCATTTTTAAATCGATTACCATTCTTTTATTTGTGTCTTGCCCATGACTTGGTCTCCAAAAGCTTTTTTAATCATTGTAATAGTTTCTGCGTTCCGTATGGTCAAGATTAAAGCAAAATTTAATACAAATTCTTTGGTCGACACGTTCAGTCACTGTTTTTTTTAACACGAGAAATCCGACGCCGTGCTCAACGTTACATCTGTACTAAAAAACGAAACTGCTACTGAGACTGGTTTAGCGAGTTGCGCAATGCAAAGTTTAATAGGCGATAGTTCGCTCTCCATAATGACGCATTGTTTACAACGCTAGAGAAATTTGTTTTCATGTCATAAGCGAAAATCAGATACTTTTCGGGCAGACCTTGTATATCTATCAGCAGCTCCAAATATAAGGCTATTTTATTCTAACTGACTGTGTTAATTCTCAAAGTTCAAAATTTTCGAAACCAGTATTATATGTATTTTAGGATTATAACTAATTATCAGGAATTTGCATATAAAATGGTCGTTCGCATTCAAATTTCTTTCGTATCTTGCTTTAATTGATTTGATTTTAAAACTATATATGTATATTATATTTTATTTATTCGATTCTGCAGAAATTTATTTCCAACTACGTTTAAATTCGTGTATGTTTTTGTTTTTTTTCTTCTTCTATTTTCAAATAAGAAAAAGTGTACATGTTGCCCCAACTAGAAACCGGAGCCACTAAATAAACAACTATATACCATAGCCACTATGTTACTAGTAACATTTCGTAAAGCAATTAAGTACAATGTACCATCTAGTATAAAGTATTATTTTTGTTTTATTAGCACATACAGTAAGTTTCAGGCAATTTTAAATGGAACTTCTTATAAATACTCGAACGTTGGTAACTGTTTTGTAATTTCATTATGTTAATAATCCTTTGGCGACATACCAAATTCGAAGAAAAAAATTTCGGTGACCTAAACATTTTAAGGTATCCTTATAAAAGATCGCATGAATCACTACCGTTAATTGATTTACAACTGAACATTCACTTATTCAAGAACGACTTTGACAGTTACGTGTAGTTCGCAACTCATTTAAATTGGAAGTTAACAATCGCGTTCTAATTACGTTACACCCTAAATTGCTTTCGCAAGGTGGAAAAGTAATTAATTTCTAATAAAAAATAAAATGAGAATAAATTTCTAGTGATAACACTAAACACCGTATAAAAATGATAATTAAAAAGGAGGCGGAAATTTGTTATAAACTTTCTGCACGGTAAAAAGATGAAATCGAATAAAATTTCGATTAAAAAATATAAAATTGTAACCGGCTGGTAAGAAAGAGGTTTTTTATATGTAAAAATTCGATTTTGGAGTTTTCAATGTTTTTTGAATCTGTAAAACCTGCTCTTTCACTTGAAATTTGCTCGAAAAAACCTATTTGTAAATAATTTACAAAGTATTTTATTAAAATAAGTAAAAGAGAAAAAGAAATGAACAATTTATTATTATAAAATTTAAAAAATGCTTAATTTATTTTTAGTACGTTTTTTTACTTTTTATTTGCTGGCAGCTTTTCTTTCGGGCTCCGTGATAATGACCTCTTTTCCCGCATCTTCACTGGCAACTATTGAATTGGGAGTTTGATAAATTGAACTTTAAAAGGTCATAAATAAAAAATTCATTACCACATTGTCTTTCTAATGGCAGACTTTTTGGTTTAATTTCATCTAGTTGATTTTCAGCAGTTGGTCAAAATTTTGCCATTTCTATGAATTTAATTCCAGGATTACGTTTACAGTCCGCTTGATTATTACCGCCGTTGGCGTCAAATACTACATTTTATTATAAAAATCCATGTTTTGAAGTTGGATTCCGAAGTCAGCACAGCAAGACTAAGCCGTGACAAGAATGAACTATATCAGCTCATCTTTAAACGTGTTTTTCTTGAAAAATATATTTTACATATAAGCCTTTTTCTTTCCAGCCGGTCGCAATAAACAGCCGATGATTTCCCTTAATTGAACCACTCGATAATTAGAGCAATCATTTAAACAGTCCGGTCAGTTAAGAACAGAATCAAATTAATAAGAAGATACACACGCACTCTTCAGATAATTTGGCCAATTCCGAAAACTCTAGATTTAACTGTGTACACTCATTACTATAGTGAATACATGCCGTATAAAAATCTATTTACAATTAATGGAGAGCAACCCTGAGAATGACAACTTATTGCCGGTAATCACAACCGGCCATCATGTAATGCATCAGGCCGGGAATAGAATGTGTATATTACATATCCAGCACCCGATATTTTTTGCATTCTATGTTTGTGTTTTATAATGTGTTGCTTAATCGAGTTTTGTTACGAATACTTTAACTTGTTTCACGGTTCTTAATTTTTTTATTTAGCAAGATTAATTTCATAAATAGTACATTAAAATACAACCATTGTTTATTTATTCATTTTTTTTTAAATTAAAACATAAACTGTTCATTTTACAATCTGATATAAACTGATTTTTTTTTCTTCCGCTCTGTACTATGATAAATAATGAGTAAAATTGGTTTTTTAAAGAATTTCTTTTTTTTTTTTAAATTCTTATATTTTAATGTGCGTACTGCATAGTTGGATAACTTGAGTAGCTGTGTCACTGGACCAAATTACTTGGTCCTGATATACTTTAATTAAGAAAAATAAACTATATATATATATATATATATATATATACAAATACATATACACACACATATATATATATACATATATATATGCGCGCGCGCGTGTTGTGTGTGTGTGTGTATGTATAATATAAAATCGGGTTGTTAAATGCAAGTGCTCTGAAAAATAAAAATTACACTGTACATCATACAGATGCTAGGTTATTATAAACATATACATAAATATGTACATATGACAAAATACCGAATGTTATACATAAAAGCGTTTATTCGATCTCGATTGTTCAAGTAATGGTTAACATCATAACTCAAACAAGACGAGAAAGTAGCCTCTTCGCAAAGTTACTTTTAGCTTAAAATTACCAGCCATTAAATTAGAAGCTTGCATGCAACGCAAAAGTAAACAATAAAATTAAGCCAATAATACATTTAAGATACTTGTATAAACAGTGTGTAATAATTTTTCACATACGTAATAGAAAATTTCAGAACTATTTCGAAAATTTTACTACTGCATTAATGCTATTATCGTGTAGCAAATGGAATTTGGAAGTATGGCCCCGTTTTAAATTTCTGACCATGTGCTGCAATATAACAAGCAAGAAAATACGTAAGCATTCGCAACACCGAAAAAAACAAAAAATACACATTTATAGTTAAAAAAAACTCTCTTTTATATTAATTTCAATTATTCAATTTTTTAGTTCTTTAAAAACAGTTCTACTAATGCTAGAAATTAATATTTTCAAAAATACTTTCGAAGAATTTTCTCTCAGGGAGATAGTAATTTTATCGGTTCGCTAAATTAGTAATAATTATTTTCGAGGGAAATCGATGTAAAATCTTCAAGAGAAATTCGCGCGTTAAGTTTGAACTCTAATGGTACGTCTTTCTGAAAACGAATAAGAAAAAAAAACAGTCAAAATTTATGAGATTCTGAATTACTTGTTCTTTCTATATCATTGCTACGGAGCTTTCAGGGGTGGTGAGAATTTTTTGTATACGGCGTTGAAATGTTTATTTTAGATTATTAGCCGATTTCAGTAATAAATGGAAGTTTACTTTTCAAAATTACATTCTAAAACAAAAAACAAAAAAAGTAACCGTAAAAATATTCTTTTCATTTCAGAAAATTACGATAATCAAATTTAATCCATGAAGCTTACTTTGAAATCATTAAAGAAATAAAACAACGCAGAATATTTGTCAAATAATCAAAAATCACGCACACTGAGTACAATAAATCGTTTTTTAATACACTAGACATCTCGAATCAGTGTGTGCAAATCTAATAAAATGTTGGAAGAAATCTTTTTCGGGATTTAATTTAAAATTTAAACAAACTGTAATTCTCACTAACAACGCACCGAACATTTAAGTTATAAAATTGCGTCATCGCCTGCACGCACGCGTTAAATTTTTCGATTAATGAGACAATATCTAATATTATTAAACGAGCAATTCTTGTATATATGTATATTTCGCATATCTCGGAAACGGCTCCAACGATTTTCACGAAATTTGCACACTAAGGGTATTTTGGGCCAATAAATCGATCTGTGAAGGTCTAATCCACGGCAAAATTCGTTTTCACGAGTTTAAGAAGGTTTTCACGAATTCAGTAGTAGAAAACAATCATTAATTGAGATTTACTGGCTATAGCGATTTCATTTTTAAAAACAATCATTTATTGATAAGAACAGTTAATGTTTTATTTTTTGTTTTAATTTAATATTTAAATAAGAAAAAAAAAAAACTGTTTTAATAGATACTAAACAAAAATAAAAAAAAAAAAAAAAAAAAAAAATCAGTTAATAAACAAAGGAGAAAAAGGTACTGAACTGTGTTTTGTCTTTGCCTGCAATGTTGTATGGAAAGAGGCTTTAAATTCATAAATTAGTTTTAAAATATTTTATTTTTTATGAATACATGTAAGATTAAAATAAAGTTAAGATTTTTGCATATAAATAGTTTATATTCAATATTTATATATATTTATTTCTGAAGACGGCGTGATTTTGTGAGCCGAGGAACTTCTCGGTAAGCTAGGTACTCTCATAGTCTGCAGGTCGAGACGTTTGTCCCATATTTAAAGCACAGCTTTTCAGCGGTAAATAAACTACGCCAAAAACAAGTTAAAATTAATTTCACCAATTAAAAAAAAAACAACAACAACAAATAAATGGTAATTTGACATATTTTGGGTAAATTGACAACAGCCGCTACTACTGAAAATTGCACTGACATACCAAACGTCTGACGTATGGTGTAATTCTTGATAACCGAAGTTGACCAGAATAATTTGTCAATACAGAGTGCATTTTAAATGCAAAATCAGTTCTTCGTGTTTTTACTATTATAGAGCAATAATGTACAATGTTAAAAAGGTATCAAAACTGTGTTGAAGTCATCACAGTGAGACAATTTAAATCAGTCCTTTTGAATTCTGTTTAACACCGCCGCTTCAGATCTTTAGAAACCATAGAAATTTTTGTAAAAGTTATCTTTTTAGGTTGTCTTAGATTTCCAAAGGTGGTTGACTTTAGTACAGAACGTTAAAAATTGTTCAACCAGTGGACGACCGTTGGAGTATTTAGTCTTCCGATACATAGACGAACCGGTCTATTTTACTAGTGTAAATGATTCCAAATAGCAGAGAATGGTAGATGAAAGTATGAATATTTAGGATAATGAATGTAGTTATATAAATTCATTTTTATTTCTTACATAAAAAAAAGAAAAAGTAACTAAAGCTGTTTTTTTCTTTAATATAATATAGGTTTAAGTTGTTTTTTTACTATTTTTCAAATCTGAATTAGATAAAAGTAGCATCGCTAATTAACAACTATTCTAGTGATAACCGAGATAATAGTATGTAATGAAAAGTTGCATTAGTACATCTAGCAATTGTCCATCTTCAATTATACGAGGCGTGACAATTAATTATCCGGAATTCTTTTATTAGCGCTACAAAAACAACTTTACCAGTTTAATAATCGAGTTCGTCCCCTTCAAAATAGTTCCCAGCGGACTGAATGCGCTTCTCCATTCGATGTTTCCACTGTTCATAGCATACCGCAAATTTCTCCTTCTGAATCGCCTTCAGGGCCGCAGTCGAATTCTTAATTTCCTTTACTCCGTGAAATCGATTTCTTTTCAGCACACCCTCGATACGAGGAAATTAAAACCAAAAAGTTGCACGGAGCGAGATCAGGCATGTTCAATCACAAGAAAGTTGTTTTTCGCCGCGAAATGTCGAATTTTCAACGCCGTATGCAGCATTGTCTTGATGAAGAATCCAAGACTGGTTTACCCACAGATGGGGCCGGACGCGTTCCTATAACTGACGGAGGATGTCGCAGTACCTTTCGGCATTCACAGTGGCCCTCTGCGGCAGATATTTATGTATGATGGAGAATGCTCTCACTGTCAAAAAAAAAAACGACGAGCATCGTTTTCATTTGTGACTTCGACATCCCCCCCCACTTTCTTCGGTCTTAGCCCTCGCCGACCCACTGCATACTTTGACGTTTGCTTTCGGAATCATATTTGACGAAAATCCACGATTAGTCGCACGTGATGATACAATTCAAAATATTATCCGACTCGATTTCCTCCAACTACTGGCTGCAAAGATCAATGCGACGTTGCTTCTGCGCATCGGAAAAATTTTACGAAGCGAGTTTCGCGCACAAATTCCGTAGCGCTAAATCGTGGATAATGATGAGGCGAATTGTCTCGCGATTGATATTCGGGCTATGCGAGATACCTCTAATCGAAAGTCGGCGGTCAGACTCGAGCAGATTACGCGCACGTTCGACATTAGGGGGTGTTCGAGTCTTAATGTGCTGGCCGCGTCCCGCGTCATTGTTCACGTCTTCTCGACCATCTTTGAAACACTTTACCCACTCGTAAACGACTAATTTGGACATTGTTGAGTCGCCATACACCTTTGTTAACGATTCCAACATTTTCTTATCGTTGTTTCCTTGTTTAACCAGGAATTTTTGATGATCGCTCTCTGTTCCTTCATTAGCTCGTGAGACATTTTTCGACCGAAAGCATTCAACAGACATTAAATAAAACCTTCTTATTCGATGAGAAGTGAACTGATCGACACGAAACTGTTATCACTAACTCGGGAACGTCCATGCTATCGAATGCCGGTTCGTGCAACAATCAGCGTTGCCACAAAAAAAAAAAAAAGAAAGAAAGAAAAAAAATTCATTCCCGATAATTAATTGTCACACTTCGTACCCCACACATATTGTTAAACCTATTTTTAACTGAGAAATTTAGTAAATAAACTTTATTCAACAATCAAAGAGCAAAGTTTCGGTTGTAAAAATAATATTGATAGAACGTAATTTAATTGAAAGGGTAGCGATCGGTCAGTGTGTAAACAACCGTGGACATCCTAAATATATATATTAAGGGAAAGAATTTTAATTTATTAAAGTAAATCATTTTATACCTTTTTTTTTTTTTTTATTATTATTTCTTATTGAGGTATTTATTAATTTTATTATTTTAGAAAAAGAGACTGAGAATGAACGAAAAATTTCGATTTATCGATATTTTCGTTGAAAGCTGTTTATTGAAAACGGACGTTACGATTATTCGGTTTTTCAAACAGAACTGACACGACGTCTCTAGTAAATAATCATTGCAGAGAACTAATTGTTCGCAAACAGCTTGAATAAGTAAATTAATTCTATTATGTTGCTTTTGACATACCATGATAAACCATTCAAGTTAAATTAACCTACACACAAGAAACATCAATAACAATACATTTTTCTCTTTATTAGTTACTGATTTAAGGTGTAGTTAATAAGCGTGAATTTTAAATAACAAAGAAATAATACCATGCAATTAACCTAATCATTACGGATTTAGAACAACGAATTAAATAACTTCTGATAATGATGACTATAATTAATGATATTGAAATAATATTCTCGTCGCCGGGAAATGTATATTATAAAAAATTAACATCACCACCAAGGAGATTTAATGTCTTTTAAATAAAGACCGTTAATTGAATAATTTAGAAAAAAAAAAAAATCGAATAAAATGTTTCGGAAACTACTTTTGTATTTGTATTGGCGACGAAGCTTTAACCCTCGAGACATTTTGATACAACTTACTACTAATTTCTTAATGTAATTTTATTATTATTATTATTATTATTATTATTATTATTATTATTATTATTATTATTACTATTATTACTATTATTATCTTTAAAATCAATTATTTTTCCACAAAAAACTATTATTTTAATATCAGTCATTTGCAATTTACCCAGAAAAATATGTACAAAATAAAAAAAAATAAGTTACCGCACGCGAATGAGAGAAAATTCAACCGGTCAATTATACGTATAATAAATGTACTTACTCGGCGCAACAGTTTACTGTTGATAAAATACAACTGCTTAATGCAGTAGGTAAAAAGACAAAAAAATCTGCAAACTAAGTATAAAAATATGCGGATAAAAACTGCAAAGCGGGCCAAGTGACGTCGAATAATTGCGGGCACGCATTCTCTATCAAGCCGAAGGATGATTTTAGTTTATTTTTTTGGTCCGATCTCAATTTTACAAAAGCGTAATGTGAAAACTTTGTTAATAATAATGAGTAAAAATGTATTACCGATACTGCAGTAAGAACCCACCCAAAACAGAAAAATATCAGCGATTCCGCCAGCGAAAGAACGTACAACATTTCTATGCCAGTTTGTGATATACAGTAAATAGTGAAGTAAACGGTAAAACTACAATTAACTGCTGTGCACAGAACGAACAAAAAGAACCATAATCTGCAAAGAAACAAACAATTTGTACAAGTGCGTTTATTTTTAACAAATAATAACCTAAAACAAGTCAATGATTTTTTCGTTTTCCATAACATCCCCTGCTGTTTTGTTTTTTTTTTTTTACATTTCGCTTTTTGAAAATTTCGCCACAACTGACAATTATTACACCATCGAGTTTTCGGTACTCCGTAGGACACATGTAAATTATTACTTCCAAAATAATGAATGTGCGTGTGTATATGTTTTAGACTCGGTGTATATACAAGTGAAAACAAAATAACGGTAAAATGTAGAAAAATAATTCTAAACAATTTCACTGTCGTGGTGTCCGCTCAAATATAATTTTTAAATTCCCGGTTTTCCTGGTCCGAATCTTCCCGATTTCCTGATTACGAGAATTGTACGAAAAGAAGAATGGAATGTTTTTGTTGCGATTGATAATATTCGACCGCCGCGGCATATTTTATATGAATAAAACAGTACTTCGTAATTTTTATTTAAAGTAAAGTACATGGAAAAATGCAACTATTTCTCGCTTCGAATGATTTTTTCTTATTAATAATATCGTTTTTGGCTATTTTTACTTTTTTTTCCCCGGTTTTACAACAAAATTCCCGGTTGGGTGGCCAACCTGACGATACTAAGTAAAAATGAACCGAAACAATAAAGTCAAAATTGTAGAAAACTGTTTATCTCCTAACTTAATTTAATTTTCTTTATTCTTTTTATTTTTTTTTTAGAATTTGCTTAATATAGGAAAATATTTGATAAAAATCTTATCTATATCAGAAGGCGTTTATTTTATTTTTTTCACACTCCACGAGATATAGGCTATCTTCTTAATTTACATTCTAATACCATTTAACCTTACAGACTATAAATTATTCATCTTTTTTCTATGACTAATTCTAAATAATAGATGAAACTATCCAAATTTGTTCTCTCTTGTTTCTCCCTACGATAAACTCTCAAAATAAAAAAAGTAAAAACCCGATTTTTATATATAACCAAGCCCCGCCAGTAATAAGATAAAGAAAGGCAGACGACTAACGGGCGATGTGACACCACCGGCGCCGCTCTGAGTCAGTCTGTTTTTGTCTACTGATCCTGTATGTATTGTTTGTGTTAAGTAAAATAAGACGCGGTTGTAATCCTAAGAATTTTTCTTATATTTATGGAGACTATACGATGATTAAAAAAACATCGAAGGAACGTTACGAAATTTGTCAAAAAAGTTTACTTTGCTTATTTTGGTGTAAGACTGGGAGATGATCAAAAGACAAGTCTTGGTATCAGATAAGGTATGTTTTTCTAAACAAAAAAAAAATGATTACAAAACATTACTTCGCCATATTTGTGAACATCTAGGTATATTATTGTAAGAAATTTGTAGTAAATAAATTTACTTTACATTAGGTGTGTTACGTTTGTGTGGAAAAACTGAGAAGATGGTCACGACGAAAAATAAAGGCCTTCAGATATGGAGTGTTCCTATGGTGTGGAGAGAACAGAAAAACTACAGCGACGACTGTTATTTCTACACTATGGACATCCGTAAACGCAATTCTAAAAACAAAAAAAAAGTGATCTCATATCCAAACCTGTAATCAGAATTACGTCCTGTTCCTCACAATGCAGATATCCCAGTTCCAAATCCACCGAAATCATTGGAAAACATTACTTCCCTAAGCAGTGAAGACGAAAGAGTAGGGAACCGAATGTTGAATCGGAATGTGAGTTTGAAAGCACCACACCACAGTCGTTCAAACAATACGAGTTAGGCGATCTAGTCAGACTTACGTTTAACAAAAGGGAAAGCAGAATTTCTTGGTTCTGGGTTGAAAGAGAAGCACCTTTTAGCGCCGCGGGACATTTTTCCGTTTTGTTAGAGAGCCCGCGAACGATGGTTTGCACCTATCTTCTAGCAAGAAAGTAGGTTAGTTTTCGGTTCCAGTATTGCAGAATTGGTGGAGCAGTTTGGAATCCAGTACAGAAAGGATGAGTGGAGATTATTCATCGATACGTCCAAATGAAGTTTAAAAGCAGTTCTTCTGCACAACGGCAACAAATATGCCTCGCTACCAGTTGGCCATTCTGTTCATCTGAAAAAAACATACGAAAATTCGCAACCCTTGCTGCAAATTATCAAATACTCTGATCACGAATGGATGATTTGCAGCGATTTAAAAATATCGGGTATGCTAGGGATACACGAAATTTCCGTGCTTTTTTTATGCGAGTGGGATAGTAGGACATGAGATCAGCATTGGTCGAGAAGGGACCGACTTTTACGAAAAGAAGCCTAACATTTTGCATACGAATTTCATTGATCCACAGAAGATTCTGTTTCCCCCACTGCATTTTGTTACTAAATTAAAACGCAAACTGCGAAAAAGTGCTATGTGCTAGAGATAAACGGATTACATTTTTAGATTCAGCGACCCAAAAAATTGTGAGATCAGCTAAAGTTTTCAGAAAAACTTTAAAAAACATAAATTGGTTGACCCGTGATAATCGTAAGATATTTTTCCGTCCCAGATTGTAAAATGAACGACAATAAAATGATTTCAGACGTAATCATGCCGTTCGATTTTTAATGAAAAAAAAAAAAAATATTGTTTTTTTTTAACTTCTTATAATGTACTAAATGTTCGGCTTTTAAAGGCGTATTTTTCAGATATTTTTATCTTACATTGGAAAAAAATAAATTCATTTTTTTTAAAACCCGACACAGTTCACGTGTTTTCTTTGCGTTAAACGTGTGTATTAAGCATAAATATCAGTCAAGTATTACAGTTTATTACACTAAATTTCATTTTTCGCTGTTAACGAAATGTATAATTTTTTTGTTTCAAAAAAGAAACAGTTAGACGCGTTAAAAGTTAAAGTTTACAACATAGTGATATTATAATTAAATTAAATTTTAAGTAAACTGCAACATGTTTCGGCAACAAAGTGCCATATAATCATGCAATCCAATTGATTATGACTCTTTGTTGCTGAAACATGTCGCAATTTATTTAATATTTAATTCAATTATTATAAAATATTTCCTAAAAACAACAGTGTGTTTATTATTATTAATCAACATATATAGTGATATTAATCGATCCGATATTTAGTTTAATTTTTAAGGCACTATGTTTACAGTTTTCTCCCAATACATAAATAAATATTACATACGAACTGTAACTTCCAGATCTTTAACTAAGCCGCTTAAGTGTCAGTGAAAATATAACACTTCGATTCTATGATAATTTTAAAGTATTCGAGTACGGTTGGTTTTTATGACATCATATCCGAATGAGTTATATATATATACGTTCTGAAAATTCCTCGAAGCGCAAAAACTGATTTGTTATTTCTCTTGAAGGCAACGAGCAAATCAAATAAACCCAAAAGCCTCGCTACTTATAACTCTCATCCATTTGTAAGGCAAAACGTTTATTAATTAATCCGTCCGCTATTTTCGCTTCAATATTATAAGGCTTACGGAAATATGACACTTACTTTCTTTGAACTATGTTAGGAAGTATAGAAATGATTTAAATTTAAATTTTCATGGTAGGCTAATAGTTAAAATGTTTGGCTACCAAAATGGAGGCCATTCGAACACAAGTCAATCCCAATTTTACCTAGCTTGAAATAATCGAATACTAAAGAAATCTGAGAAGTAAAGGCGGTTAAGAAGAAAAAAAAATATCCCAGTACTTCCTTCACATCCGCCGGATTTAGTTCTTTATGAAACTGAACTTTACAATCTTTGACACCCTCCTAAAGGCATACGATTCGCTTTACTTACCAAATACAGTTTTCTAGTCTTTAATGTCTAGAATAAACTTAATAATCAAATCTTCTCTTCCGGATACATTCTTTTCAAATTAATGTCAACTTCTTAACACCGCCGTTCACCTAAAGAGGGCCAAACAGAAAGGTAGGGGAAAAATGCGAATTTTCTAGGTCTGAGAAAGCCTTGTAAAATCATTTTTATACCGAACACGTTCATTTTTCAAGAAATAAATAGGAAATTTTTTTAACTTTCAGTGAAATATTACCGAGTACTAACGTCTTCACTAAAGGAAATTAATTTTCATCATAGTGGTCTACTCACCCCCGGGTTGCCGCAATTAAAATTTTATGAAACTATAGAATCGACCAGAACGATTTCGAATACTACTTGGAAAACTCAGTCCGATTAGAATCTTAATTGAATTGTAAAAAAACTACAATTATTAATTAACAAGTACCAAACGTTATCAAAACTACGACCTCAAGTTTGTACTGTTCCGAACAATTTAAAGTTTACCATCGTTAATGTTACATTTTATGTTAACTTTTAACAAAACGTGTTTACAAAGGAAACATTAAAAGTTAAAATATTTAATAACATACAACGTACCTATTTTTTAATCCGACACAATTATGAATAAAAGGACAGTGATGATCGAAATAGGCCACGCACCGATTACAAACACGACAATGTTTGGCTCTTAATGGTCTTACACAGCAACACGTATGACATAACCTCGATAATATTATGTTTTGTTTTCGAGTTTTTTCATGGAACGGTATCTGGATGCAAATTATTTAAATACATAATAATAGATTAAAATTTTTCCTATTTTCATGAAATAGTAAATGCGAAAGTTTTCGCTTAAAACCCGTATTATTAAGTTGCTTCGGGTTATTTTACAGGCTTATACACTTTATTGTACACAACATAATCATAAAGATAAGTTCTGGTGCACACACACTAATGAATAGCGTTGAAATACAAATATTTTCAGACATAAACAAAAAATAAATAAATAAAAAAATTTTAATTTTAAAAATTTACGAAAAGAAAAATATAACAAACGCGCGCGCGAGCACAAAAGTAAAAGGTATACTGATATTAACAAAATCAACGTGACATGAAAACATACAAGCATCTAGCAAACTGCTCTAATTCTAAACAGTAAGTTATTAATAAATATTAAAACACAGAAAATATAAAAAATTTAAAAATTACAAAGTTATACGTGTTATAGCCCAACTAAACCAATTTTAAAAAAAGTACAATAACGATAACATAAGAATATACTAAAATTGTCAGCGAGAAGATGGTGACGAATAATACAAACAAAAATGTAACACAATTAAGAAAATAAAATTACGATAATTAAATAAATATTAAATTAATATTTTTTTTTAATTACATAAGTCGTTGACGTCCGGAGCGGCAAAAAGAGCTTATGCAGTTGCCTAAAACGATTATTATTGTTTAGTTTAAAATATATTTTAGAAAATATTTATTTCAAATACTCTTCTGTAACATTAGAGTTCAACAAACACAAACTACTGTTAATATTAGTGCACTTATCATCTTTTTATTATAATTATTTTAAAAATAAAAAAAACCCTCTTTTGCGCAAAAACGTATATCTTCCAATACTCTCCGATTATATTCAACTAGAACTTGCAAGAAAGAATATACAGTAGGATCATTACTGCTATCATTCTTCGTCTTTTTTCTCCTGAAACCTACACGAAGTATTTCATACCTACGTTTCATTAAAGCTGATTCATTCAACTTTATTAATTCTTTTTTTTTTTTTTTGTTGAAATGGGCCCATTTTATTAAAAATCCTTGTAATACGACTAATTTAATTCCATTAAACTTATTATTCAATAATAAAAATTCAAAGTACATACTTTAAATAAGAAAAGGTTTCGTTTTTTGTTTTTTTTTTGCATCACATATCCTAAGCACAAATCAAAAAATCTATTAATAATACTATATTACTAATCCATAAATAACCGTTAAAGTTTTACAGTAGAAACGTGAACATATCTGTATTCAGTCGCCCTTGGACAAAAAGTTTACAACTGTAAACTTGCAATTAGTTAGCAAAAATATTTCTTAATCATAGGCAACAAAAAAAAACAGGGGAAGGGGGAATTTTTTAGTTTTTATGGAAGTCAAATGAAACAAATATAAAATAAATAATTATCTCTCGATAACAAACAAAAATAAGTATAATTTACTTTAATAAATTAAAATAAATACCTCATTTTAGAAACGTTTTCGGGCATAGCTCATCATCAGCTAATAATTCAGAGTGAACTAAAATAAAACTAAAGACGCACTATAGAAAATAATGAGACTACATGTGTATATATAGTAATATAATAACAGGCGGATGACAGAAGATTACAATCAAAGGCGGAAAATTGTTTACAAATAAATCAAAGATGGTAAAATACACGTTCATAAAAAATCAAAGGCGGGTTTACTACATAACAACGAACTTGAACTTAACGGACAAAATATTCAAGATAATCATTTATTTTATATTTATAAGTATTAACGAACAGGTATGGATTTATTTACATTCAAATGAAACAGTTGCCTCATTCTATTAGCAATTTTTAACGACTTCGAAATATCCTTGAGAATAACCATTATAAAATTTTGAAAACAGAAATTGTTTTCTTAATTTTATCCACCATAGAAACTTCAAATGTTTAATTCCTTTTAATAGTTACCATATTAAACTCAGTATAAATGTTCGCAAATGTACATTCTCTAAGTAGAATATAGCGTAAGTGTAATAAATTCCAATTAAATTATTTTTATTCTTAAATGATACATAATGACGAAGTGAAATCCAAAATATCTGTTCGTCTTCAGAACGATATTTTTAACGTTAACAATAAAAACCAGTTTAAAGTCCCAAATTAATCGATTAAACAGAAATATAATTACGATACATCTACCGTGTTTTTCAATTGTAATTAAATGTAACATTGAATGTGCATTACCTGACTAATAATACGACTATATTTTTCAGAATTTGTAGGTAAGTACCCTGGATCGCGTCGATTGGCGATCGTCCAAGCAATCCACATTTGAACATTCCAGTAAATAAAGCAATAATGAGATCCGCGTAATATGTCCCACGTTAATGGAATACACTAAAAACATGAAATATTATGATTTTAATGAATAATAAGATCATACTGAAACTTTTAGGTGACTAATCTAATAGTCATGCAAAAATAGAATATAAAAATAATAAAGAACACTGGTCATCCTACACCTTAAAAAAGACTTACTTTTTTTCCCTCTTTCAGTGCATATAATAAATTAAATAGAATAACATATTCCGGTGGCTAATGCTTTCTGTTAGCAAACCCAAAAGAAACGAAAAAAGAAACATATTCCGGAAATAACAAAAATATACATCATCGTTAAAAATCAAAATTTGTTTAGTTATCGAAAATGTTACAAAATTATGAAAAAATTAATTTCCTTATCAATATTTCTTACTCTTTATTTCATTATAAAAATAAATATTTTTTTTACGATCGTAATCTTTTTAACGTAAATTACAAATATAGTAACATTAAAATAAGCACAGAAGAAAATAATTAAGATCTTCTTAGCATTCTTTTTAAAACTTTAATTTATTATTCTGGTTGCAGCTGTGCGAATATTTCGTACATTGTAACAGAAATTAAGATAAAAAATCATAAGATTTTACAATACACTCTTTATCGTTTAATTATTATTATTTTGTAATGCAAAATGTTTTCAATTTGTTTTTTTTTAAAAATATATATTTATCATTAATTGTTTTCGCCAAGCTAAACGTTTGTCGACAAATTATCTTACATTTACATGTTCTACATAATAATTTAAATTATACACATATACATTTCGCTGTGAAATATCTATAACATCTTAATTTATTTTTGTACTTATCAATAAATATAATCTATTTTATTTTATTTTGTGACCTATATGTTTTTTTCTTTTCTTTTATTATTTGTATTACACGCTGTTTTCTTAACCATTATCTCTTATTTTAAGTTCATTATTTTTCTTTCTTTTCTCCCTATTTTTCCCACCTCAATTTTTTTCTTTAAGTACTTTATTTAACATCTGATTTATGGTATATTTGTCTGTTTGTTCACTCATCTTTATTCTGGTTAATGGCAGTTAGTATGTATCTCGTTTCCTCTACTCGCATTCTATTTTCAATTTTTCCTACAATTGAATTTTCTTTCCGTTGTTATGAATACCCATATCTTTATTTTAATAAGTGTACATTCCTCTTATGCTCGGTATATTTTCTTTTTTTATTATTTCACTCTCATTTTCTCCTTTATGATTTGCTACTAATTTCAAGTGTTTTATTTGAAATTTATTAATTTTCCCAAGTATATTTTTCTTATCATTCCCCCTAACCTGAATTCCATATTTGACACTTAAATTTACTAGCGCATAATAAACTAATTTTAATGTTTTATTTGTTACATCGATTGATGGTAATAATGCTCTAATTTTCTTTGAAATATGTTTTACATGTGCGTTCGATCTTAAATGTTGGTCCATCATTGCCCCCAAATATTTATACTGAGTTGCAATTTCTAACTTCTGGCAATTTTCCATTTCACATTCATTTCTTTCTTCCATCGAGTGTACACACTCATTTGACTGCATTATTATATTCGAGCAATACGAATCCCAGCTATCCCTTTTTTTCCGTAATACCATTGTTTTAGTCTGTTTAACATTAATTCTTATATTTCTATCATGTGCCCATTTACTTATTGTTATTAAACCTTTTTGTATTCTTATTTCTGCCTCTTTATTATCTTCACGCGATGTAATTATTGTTATACATATGGTGGCCACTGCAATATATAATTTTTAAATTCCCCGTTTATTCCCGGTCCAAATCCTTCCGATTTCCCAGTTACTAGAATTATACAAGAGTTTGTACGAACGTTCTTCCGCTTGCATAATAACAAACCCAACAAATTGAATTGAAAGTAAATAAACCGCCGGTAGAACCCGAAAAATTGCAAATTAAATTTTTTAGCTTTTTGAAGTTGTTTTATTGACATTTAGATACTTAACCGTTACAATAACTACTAACGCAATACAAAGGTTTTACAAAACTCAAACCCCTCTAAGTTTTATTAAGAGGATTCAACCTTCTCAATAAACTTAAATGCATAATAAAAAAAAATAATAATTGTATACGTTTCGTTAAAATATTAACTAACATGTACTAGCAATAAATATAAATAACATTCATTACGATAATGACCCTGCCGTTACAGAATAAATCCTTTAATTAAAAAATTAGAGTCAAATTGTAATATAAATGTTTTTTTTTTTTTGTTACCATTGATAATGTTAGACCACCGCAACATATTTTATACAAATAAAAAATAACTTCGCAATTTATTACCAAGTATAGCACATTAAAAAGTGCATTCATTTTTTGCTTTAAATGATTTTTTTTATTAAAACTACGTTTGGCTATTTTTACTTTTTTTCTAGATTTTACAATAAAATTACCGGCTTATCTCCGATTTAATGGTCAACATCTGCGAATAAAACTGTATCACTATAATTCAATTCCCTATACAGACAGACCATTTGTAATATATAAAAAACAGTATTTTAGTGCCAAGTTGCTACTCCGCGGTTTTCTATATTTATCTCTTCTTTTTAACTTTGTACATTTAATACATTTACACTTGTTGTTTTCCTTTGATTTAAATAATTTTGAAACCATTGTTTTACACTATTCGTTATTCTTATTTCCTTTAATTTGTTTATGAGTATTTTATAATCAATTGTTTGAAATGTCCCGGTAAGGTCTATAAAGATTATCGATACCTTCTTTCCCTCTTCAAAACTAGTAAGCTCACAGATTTATTTTGATGTGAATTTTCCCTTTTAAAAACCGCATTGTGTTTTGTTAATTATCCTGTTTTCTTGTAAATAGTTCGTTAAATTATTTGCTACATATTTTTGTAATATTGTTGCAATCACATCACTTATAGCAACTGGTCTATAATTTTCATATTCACCGTGTTTACCTTTATATATATATTTCCCGATATTTTTAATCCTTTTATAGTATTTTTACTCTTGTATTAAATACATTTTTACTGTTTTTATAACTTTTATTCTTATTCCATCAATTCCGGTGACTTTATTTCCTTCAGTCCTTCAATTATTTTCCCCTCCTGCTATACGTTTGCTTCGGGTATATACATATTTACTTTCAATTCACTCTCTTCTTTTCCCGATAATAGCACTTTATTACATTTGTGTTCTAGCTTTTTAAACTATTTTTAAATTCTTTACTAAATTTGTTTGTAACTACACTTCCTCCTTGTCCCTTGCAAAAATATTAATCGATGGTTTTCATCTATTTCTAGGTTATTTTTCCCCCCTATAATCTTGTTTATATTTAATCATGTTTTCCTGGTGTCTCTCTATGCTACTTTAAAATTTTTCCGCACAAACATACTTTTTTTGTCGTCTTATTTCTACTTAATTTTTTGATTGTTTATATATTTTTTCTTAATTCAGTATTTTGATTGTTCTTTTTTACTTTTTTATACAATTTGTCTCTCTTTTTAATCATTTCAGTTATTTTTCGTGTCATCCATTCTTTCTTTTTTTGTGTCTTATCGTGCTCGCAAATTTTTTGTTTGCCTATATTCTCTATACACTTTTTCAAATTTTTCATTTATGTTTTCATATAAATTTTCAACGTCCGCCTCATCTCTCTTTCCTTCCCACTTTCTGAGTTTTAGTTTGTTTTTTGCTTTAATGATTAAAGTCGACGCTTCTTTTCTTCTTTTAAGCGTATATATGGTTTATTTGAATTTATGTGAACCTGTGTTTCCCGACATTATTTTTTTGTGTATCCCCCCAATTTGCTTTTATAGCCCCCATTCCTGCCATCGTGTTCATGTATTATGTTGCTATTGAATTGTGTTTTTTGATATTTATATTTATGTACGTATATTATAAAACTGTTTCCCAAATATTTTTTATCAATCTATTTCATCTCTTTTATACATTCCTTTTTTTTTCTTCTTCTGATAGCGATCTACATTGAATGCCCATAGGAATAGTTTTTCTTCATACCATTTTATTTCAATTACTACATTTTCCGAATTTTTTATACTCCTGCTTTTAGTTTAAGTTGCATGTTTTTATCCCGATTTATATGTATCACAATCTCGTCATTTATCCCTTTTACATCTAAATTATGACATTTCTTATAACCGTCTGAATTATATAAATTTATTTCGTTTCCTTTTACATTTACCTCTCTCACGTATGCCATCCTTGCCTTGCTTCTAATATATCTACTTCATCCCATTCTTTTCTTATTAATCTAAGGTTTAAGTATACCGCGTTTAATTTTGAATTCTTCTTCTTTTTTTTTTTTTGTTTGTTTTATTATTTAACGATTTATTATTTTTAAGCTAATCTTATTTATATTTCTTCATTTATTCTTATGATTCTCTTTTTCTCTTTTATCGAAACTCAAGATACACATTTTAAAACTCGTATGAAAATTAATTCATACATATAATCAAATAGTCGATAGTTGGTATTTCATTTGTTTAAACAGTACACAGGCATTAGAAACTTTTAATAACGATGGATTTTTGGCTGTTTAAAGTTTCATATACGTATTTTATTTACGTACTTAATGTTTACTTAAATTATCAAAAATTTAAAATAGCCAAATTTTAATTTTGATGATTTAAAATTATTTATCTGGTGTTTTAAAATTAAGAAAATTAACTATAACACTCACTCTTAAAAAATACATCGGGTAACACCAGAACACGAATGATCCGACGAATAAGTACAAAGGGCCTTTGGAATTATTACTTTGAAACCCTCCGAACATAAAACTCCTGCAACATGCACAAAAAAAAAAAAAAAAATTATCCAAAGCTTATATTTTAAATTCAAAATAGGAAAATGAAAAAATTATTATATATTTTTATATATATATGTATATTATATACGCACACAAAATATTTAATTCACAAAAAAATTAAAAACTATTATAAATTCTTTTTTATTTCCTTACAGCCTCCGGTTTAAAATTACGTTAAAAACGAACATATCCGATAATAAATTTACTTTATATTTTAACATCGGTCTGAATATGTGTACTCATTTTCAAATTTATAAGAATTTCTGCTCATTATTTTATCGCATATGATAACATATCAGCGGAATTATACCAAATGGAGGATGAAGAATTTATAGAGGAATTGTTAAATTTAACGAAAAGGTGTTATGAACAGGGTAAATTACCTACAGAATTTAAAAACATAGCAATAATAACATTACGAAAAAAATAAACACAAAATAATGCTCCGAATACAGAACAATAAGCTTGATACAACATGTATCAAAAATAATAATAAAAATTATAATGAATAGAATAAGTCAAAAGATAGAGGAAACATTGAGCGATGGCCAATTTGGATTCAGGAGAGAAAAAGGTACTCGAGAAACCATATTGGCATTAAAATTAATTATCAAAAAAAAAAATATAGAAATTGGGGAAGAATTATGTATAGCATTCATAGACATAGAAAAGGCGTTTGACTGCGTAACATGGGGTGTATTATTCGCAAAATTAGAGGAAATAGGATTAGATTACAAAGGTAGGAAAATAATATGGGAGTTATACAAAGAACAAGCTGCGGAGATAAGAGTTGGCAATTCAAAAGAAAAAGCGAAAGTACAAAGAGGAATAAGACAAAGATGTCCATTATCTCCTATAGTTTTTAACTTCGTGATAGAAGAACCAATACGGAAAATGAAAGAAGACACTACAGGTGTAAAAATAAATGGGGAACACGTACACTGTATAAGATTTGCAGATGATATTGCATTAATCGCAGACATTGAATAACAACAACTACAAATATCAATATTACAAAAATACTTAAAGCAAATAAATTTAAACATAAGCCAAAGAAAAAAAAAATCCTAATAGCGGCAAAAGATGAAAAGAAAATACAAATAATGTTAAATAATAAGACCTTAGACCAAGTGGAACAATTCAAATACTTGGGAAGTGCAATAACGAATACAGGAAGAAGCAACACGGAAGTAAAAAGAAGAATTGCAATAGCTAAGCAAGCGTTTATGAAAAGAAGAAATTTATTCAGTAGAAAAATGAAAACAGAAACAAGGAAAAAATTATTGAAATCATACATATGGAATATATTACTATACGGCTCAAAAATTAATGAAAAATCTAAAAGAACATTTGTAGGCCTTCGAAATGTGGGTGTGGCGTCGCATTATGAATATGTCATGGACGCAGAAGAAGCGGAATTCAGATGTGTTGGAAATGGTAAATGTAAAAAGGAAACTGATGGAAACAATACAACAAAGACGAGAAAGGCTTCTAGAACACACACTGCGTCACAACGCCTTCGTGAAGGTCATAATCGAGGGAAAATTGGAAGGAAGAAGAAAACGGGGAATTTTACCGATTTTATAATGCATTTACTCTATCTTTACCGTAACAGAGTAAAGATGGAATAAGTACGAGTACATTCTAAATTTCATAATATATTTTTAATGCATTGAATCTTTATAACTGACACAATTAATTCCAACGCATTTCGTATTATATTAAAATTGTGATAAATACTGAAGTAATGAATTTCAGTTTTTATCTAAATTTTAATACTATACTGAATAATTATAAATTTTGTTCTATTAGTCTACAGTAATATTTCTTATACGTAAAAAGTTATATTCGCCAGTTTTTGCATGTTTTTGAAATTTAACAACAATTTGATAGGTCCCACTGGTACAGCTAGGGCAAAATTTAAAGGAAAATGTCCGATCCCCTAATCTGTAGGAAATGTTTTCATGCAAGCATTCTGCGTAAAAAAAGGGACTATTCCCCAACCTATGCTTTTAATTATTTCAAACAAATTAGGGTACGAAGATCGCAACGGTCAACACCAAAAATTTTGTAGGACTCACATTCCTTATTTCACGATATCTTTTATTCACGACTGACTTGTAGGCAAATACTTAAAACAGATTATTTTTGTATAAATTTTTACCGATTACATCCATAAAAGGCGTCTTCACGGTAGAGTAAAGCAAAAATTCCGATACTATATTATAGTCACTCACTTTTGAAACCTAGAATTGTATAGCTTATCTTTAATAAATGATCATTAACACAAATAATAAAACAAGTTCAGTCAAGCATGATATTTCATGCGCTGAGGATTCCGTATGTTAAGTTGAAGATAACTATAATTTTCATTTACATAATACTAAACTCAAAACAAATAAATCTGATTTTAAATTTGTAATATCCTTTATATTTAAATTAGCATTCTATTCCTATAAAGTATGTTTTAATGAGAATTACTATACTTTACATTTATACAATAATTAATTACAAAACAAATATTTTCAGTCCAGTTCATTTACACGCATCATGCAGTGTCATATTATACTGCAAAAGAAATAAATTCAAAAATAACAAAAATAAAACATCGGATAAGTTAATGAAGCATTTGGATGAAAATAATTACAAATTTTGACATATTTATTGGTACTAAAATGTTCTAATCCTTCCAAAAATCCAGGACTAAATATAGAACCATAAAACATGTTTTGCACTAAAACGGTTGATTGTAAAAAACCGTAAATCGAGCGGTCGAAAATTTATAAAATGGCAATCGGTGCGAACTAGTAGTGTGCAGCTCTCGTTTATTGCTCAGGCAGAAATGATAATAGAGATCTGGGCGACCAGCCAAAGGAAAACAGCGCTCAGTACGTTGACGGAGAAAACCGGTTGTATAGCGGCTATAACGATAAAGAATAAGTATCGTCAATCTATACGGACTTTTCACGAAACAAAAGGCATTGAGAGTATGAGCCGAAAGAAAGAAACAAGAGCCACTTTCGTGCGACAAACAATATAAGGAGAATACACAAATTTAAAAAAAAAGGAAATCAACCTACGAATCGTAGAAAAGATTGAGCCACGTTTGATGAACATAAAAAGGTCAATCTCTGATACCCCATATGTTTAGAAACTCCCCGAAAAGGCACAGTGATTACTGTCAGAACGAAAGGAGATGTGCTTTGGTACACGAATATAACATTAATTGTAGAGGAAAATGTCCGAACCGATAAAACAGGATCTAATGTAGAAATAAGAATAGATAATTTGCAGTGAGAACGAAGAAACTGAGAATGACCGGAAGTTATCAGCGATTGGAGAACAAAAAAGAAATAAAACTAATCGTAATAATAATAATAATTGTAAATAAAGAAACGAAAAAATCCACCAGATGTAAATAATCGTTAATATATAAGTGTAAATAAAATGGGTTAGGTAAGGTAATCAAATAAAAATTTCTACTGAAATTTTTGTTTCTTCCGGATGCGGGGATATGTAATGTGCTCATTACATGGAAAAAACAAAAAATATAAATAAATAAATAAACATATATATCATTAATTAATTATAACGTAACGAGAGGGTAAATGCGTGTGTGTGGGAACCTGTCGCTGGCTGGGGAGAGACGGATCGATATAGATCACGCTAGAGAAGGGATGCGCGCGATGATCGGTAAGATGAAAAGATGATTGGTAGGTCTGCAACGGGGAGGAGACAGTTTCGGAAGAAAAAAGATCGGTAAATGCCAAAAAATTATAGAAGAGATTCAGTTCCATTTCTGCCGAGTTTGAAGTTAGTTATCAAGTTTTCTTTTGTTCGAAAGAATGATCAGGGAGAATGCGAATTGATTCGTTGAAAAGAATAGCGGTCCGAACGAAAAATACGTAAGAACACGATACAGCAAGGCCCGAGAACCAAATCAGTCGTCAAAGTTCGATTCAACAATTACAAAAATCCATTTGGTCTCAACTTAATCAACGCGTAGCGCTCTTTCCAACAATATGCCATCTGGCCAGCAGAAAAAAACTTTATCCAAAAGTTCGATCTTTTGGGGCTCCAAGAGGCTAATTTTAAAGTTAGAAACACAAATGTCCCAAACCAGAGAAATAAACGCGGATGAGCATATTTCCAACCTTGTTCAAAATTTCTAGTTAGAATACTCGCGTCGCATACAGGGGGCTACATATTAGTTTTCGCGCCTTTTTGAACTTTTCGGCAACTTTGAAAATTTTGTTAAGGAAATGAAATACAGTTTTGTTCCCGAAATATAGCAATTTTCCAATGATATATCATCACATGGCCGGGAGAACAAAAATATTTTTTTTTCAAAATTTCGAACTTTCGGCGCCCCAAAAGTCTAATTTTAAAGATGGAAACCCGGATGTTCCAAACCAGAGAAATATACGTGAAAGCCGATATTTTTAACCGTGTTCCAAATTTTTAGCTGTTATACTCGCGGCGCTTGGGAGAAACACGTCATTTTTCGAGCTTTTTTGAACTTTTCGGCCACTTTAAAAGTTTCGTTAAGAAAATGAAATACGGTTTTGACCCTAACAAATAGCGATCTTTCCGACGATATATCACAAGCCCGGGGGGAAGAATATTTTTTTCCAAAATTTCGAGCTTTCGGCGCCCAGAGGGTCTAATTTTGAAGCTTGAAATCCGGATGTACTTATAATTTCGGTTTACGCAATAATGTAAAGCAAGGAAAGTTACATATTTATTTGCGCGCGACTAATTTTTCGAGTATGTTTGAAGTATCGCAAAAATAATACCGGCTTGTAAATTTTTTTAAATTCAAGGCAGTCGTGTTTTATATCAAACAATGAATACGAATCTAAATTTATTCAATAAAGTTGGCACAAAAAAATGAAAACAAAACGTAACAGTCTATTTGCATTTCAGTAAATTTCATTTGTTATTAAAGAAATGTAGCGGAAAAACCTCATCCTACGTTCGCTACAACTATGCAATCGTCATTCCATAGGAAGATTTTTTGAATAGGAATAAACGAATAAATGTTTAAAATATTATCGCAGATTACTGCGCTTTATTACTTTCAGAATACAGATACACTTTGTAGTTGTGCGCATTTTTTTGAAGCAAGAAAAAAGGACAGTAAATGTTTGTTTCGAGAGACGGCGGCTCGTAATGTTTTATTATTACTATCACGCTGCTAATATATAATTTAAAAGCAAATTTTGTATCGAAAATAGCAGTTTATTAGGTACTAACATAAAAAGTGCGAATATGACGCAGAGGAGGGCAAAAATTTAGACATTTAAAATAACCTGTTTGGAAATGAATAATGCAGTAATTTCGAACTATAAAATACAATCGGTCATTGTAATTGCACTTACTTAAGATTATTACAGAATTTGTAAATTTCAACCGAAAGTTAGAAAGCTGATTTACGCCGATAGTTTGATAAGTATTTAGATATAGCAACAGTTGTACGTTATAAAATTCTATTTAACGACGAAAAATAGAAAATAACTAAAACTAGATAATTCACAAATTACATAATAATATATAGAACGTTTCGGCAGCAGTTAGATAATAACCAGGAAATCAGTAAATAATAATTACGTAATATCTTACCAAAGTTCGGAAATCGGCGACACCCATTTATAACGTTGCTTGATTTCAGTTGATAACAACTTGACAACTTCATTTTTTCGATGGTTTTTAGCTAACATTAACGGTGTCTTGCCATTTTTATCTTTTAACTCTAAATTAATGTTACCCTAAATAATACGAGCTATTATTAATCACACGGCGAAATCCATTAAATAAAAATTATAAAAATTCCAATTCTGCATAAGCAGAAAAAAAAATGCAACAGTAAACAAACACCGTTAAAAAATAAACAATTTAATTTAAACAAAAAGTATTCAATAAGTTTAAAATACTATCTCCATATCATGGTTAATAACTTAATTGATATTAAATTATTCTAAAACTTATATTAAATTAAAAAAGTAACACGCTCTAGCGGTGGAGCGCTGCCTGATATTTTTTTCGTAATAAAATAATCAGAGAATGGTTTCGTTTCGATGTTGAAATATTTGCAATTCTCCCGTCTAGTCGTTTTACTTATATTACGCATATCGTTAACGCCGCATGTTTCCTTTTTTTCCGATACATTGTATTGCGGCGTTGCGTTGTCCTTACGTGCGCTTGCATTACTCTATTTATTTTCTATTTATATTGGGATTTATTTTATCATTATGAATATTCATTTATAGTGTCTAATTATGTTTTTTCTCATACAAAAATTATTAAAAATCGTATTCTATTAAAACTGAAATATGAAGGTAGACTTCGCGAATTATTTTTTCTTCGCCTTTACTACCGGAAGATCAACGAAATGAAGCTTCAACATTTAAAAAATTATCAGTTGAAATAATGGGGGGGGGGGGGGGGGGGGGGGTAGAAATATAAGTTATTTGCAGAGAAGATGAGAGCAACGAATTTGTGAAGAACATACACAGCCAATGTTTACAACTTGTTTTGATCAATGTAATAAATAACGGTTTATATCATTTATTTTAATTTTTAATTCATTAATATTAGTAATAATTTAAAAAGTAATATAACTAAAATCACAATCATATACTACGATATTGCGTTAAAAATTACAACTATAATAATTACCGTAACATACATTAAAACTAAAAAAAAAGTATTAAATAATCAGGTGAAGAAGTATCGAATATAACACGGCGTTGGGCCGCACTTGCGTTCTATCGTGTTACTATATGACCGCGTGTGATGCAGTATTAAAAATAACAAAATTCCCAATAATAAAACAACCGATTACTGAATATCAATTTATAACGATTATTTGTCACGATTTTTTTTTTTTTTGTATTTCATTGTTCTATACTTACATATTTTAACATTTATCCTGATGCCATTCATTTCATTAATATAATTTCCGCACTCTTTTTCAATAACTTTTAATTATTTCTTTAATACATTTAATTTTAAATTTGGAGATTTTGGTTATATTTTCATTTTAATTAAATTATATATTTCTTAATGGTGATCGTTTACTGTTACAACTGAATATTTTTTTTAAAATGGATTTTATTAATAATGTAAAAAAAATAAAAGGCAAGTAAATAAATATTTAAAGATTACCCAAAAATTTAATATTTAAATAATAAAAAGTATTGAAATGTTATTTCATCGCCGCACATAAATGTAAACTAGCGAGCAAAGAATTCCAGCGTGTCAAATAATTTACTACATCTTACCGATTGAAGTAAATCATCAAGTCTTTCACTTAAATTCGAAAATACCGGCACTAATTCCGGAAATCGCAAATAACTCGAAAGTAAACACCCGAAAACTGCATAATTGTTTTAATCTGAATTTTATTATTTCATTTTACGAAGATCAGTAAAAGCCTTTGTTTATAATATAAAATTTTCTAAATAAGAATTATTTCGCAGTAGCCATTCTTTCTCTCTTTGTTTTTAGACAATATTATCTAATCTACATTTTTTTTTTTTTATACGCGTAAAGTATTATCTTAATACTTTTTCCTCATTATTTCCTCCTAACGTTGTTAATATTTTTGGTTAAACTTCGTATCACCATTTTCCGCTGTAACTTAATCAAAGGATTGTTAAATAATGGCTTTCTCAACGTGCGATATGGATCACATTTTATTTATTTTTGAAATATGTTTTCTACTGTAAAATTCTGTGTAACTTTTCCTCTAATCGTAACATAGTTTATTCTGCGTTATTCTGGAATGTTGATGACTATTCTAAACTGTGTCCGATTCCGATGACAGTAATCTTTCGCTTAACTAGTTCCACACATTTCAAAATTCCAACAACTTTCTTCGCTATAATTACCATTATTTCATCCGTTGTTAATCGAAAATAATATATTAATGTCTCGATGATATTCATTTTATTTTCTTTCTAATAGTCTCTTTATACTTATCAATTTTATAACTTCTGTCTTATAGTGAGTAAATTATATACTTTATTTTTTGTATATTCTCCGCTCACTTTCAAACATGTGATTTTAATCAAAATTTCAACTTTCCAACAAGAAGCACGACACACGTATTTATTCGTATTGATTTATTTTTATTTCAGTGTTCTATTCAATTTATACTTTTTTCCAGTATGTCTCTATCGCTTTCGACTGTCGAAACCTCGGGAAACCAGAAAAAACTTACTTTGAAACACTAGTCATTTAAAACATCCGAGTCGGATTTTTCTTTCAGGTTATTTAATTTTTTAGTATCTCAAAATGTGTAGCATTATGCAAACTAACGTAGCGCAAGTTTAAAGTCATCTAAATTTTCATTAACTTCATTATAAAAAGCCTACACTATAATATATTAGCAAAATCGTATGCAAAACAACACATAATTATAATCAAAATAAAAATAAGTATCTTATGGGACGTAATTATATTATGAGTATTATAATCAATAAAACTATTTCATATTAGAAGAAAACTAATTTCGCATATGAATACTACGCATGGAATGTAGAGATTTAATTTCTAGAATTATATATATATATATATATATATATTAACATTAAATTTGTATTTGTGGTATGATTAAAATAGTTCAAAATTGAAGTTAAAAAATTTATGGTGAAAAAAATAAATAAAATCTACAACGTGTACTTGATAAAGATAGAAGCCGTGTTAATTAAGGTATAATAAAAATGCATTACCGTATCACATAATATTTTAACACAATTAACGTTTCCGTTAAGAGATGCAAGATGAAGAGGTGTAGAACCAAAATTATCTGGTTTTTGTAAATCGGCTCCGGCGTTTATTAGCAATCTGATAATTTCCGGGTGACCTAATGATTTTTTATAATATACGATATAATTTAAAAATTCTTGTAGCTTAAAAAAAATTAAAGAATAAAAAAAGTTCTATTAGTATTATACTTTTCGATGTCTGTTAAGCAAATTATTAAAGTAATGTAAATAATTAGAAGAATAATTCGCAAACAAACAACGTAAAAGTTATGTAAATTCTAAACTTTTCTTAATACATACATTTTATTTACGAAGGAAAAAGATAAAAATGTTTTATCCGTTTCCCTGCCTATACATTTTATAAGCGTAATTTAATAACTTTAGCAGCTACGATGAAAAACACAAAGGAAAAAAAAATTCTATCATATAGATAACCAATTTTGATAAAAGTATGCATAAAAGCAGTTTTGTATTAAGAAGAGAAACAATCTAATAACCACATTTAATAAAGAAGTTGTATACACTTGATAAATGTTGTTATATCAGTTATTTAGAATATTTCTTTCCACTAATACCGCTATTTAAATCAATTTCATTTAGAAAATATTTTCTACATTAAAATTTTATGTTTCTATATCATTAAATATTTTTAACTATCAACCGCCGTAAAACAAACAAAATCACTACTATTTTACACAGATACTAAGAGGTTTATTTCAGACCCATTAAAACTACTGATGACAGAAATTAAGAAATACGAACTATAAAATCTAAAAACATTAAATATTTTAAGGTTTTTTTCTTTTATAAATAAACTTCTAAATTATTTCATTCCACTTAAAAAAGACAACTTATTTAGCAGAATAAAAATTTTAAGCTCAACCGTAAAACAATAAGCAGCTCAACAGTGATTTTACATAAACGTATGTATTATATAGTGATACCTTTAAACGCGGCCCAATGAACAGCTGAATCACCATTAATATCTACGAGATCATGGCGCGCACCCATACCCAACAAGTATACTGTTGTTGTTACACGACCATACATACACGCCGTCATTAATGGAGTTAATCCTTTAAAGTCCACAGTATTAACCGAAACCCCAGCCTTAAAATAAATGTTATAAATTGCTTAATTGCTTAATTATTAATTTTAAAATATGCATCTAAACAGTAAAGCCATATTACTAAAACGTAAATCACCGAATTCACTTAATAGCGCTACAGCTACATCTAATCGATTAACGAAAAACGTTTTCCATAACGTAAATTTCAATTAAAATTTGAAAATCTTCTATAAATAAAATAAATAAATATTTACATTACCCACAGAAATTTTAAAAATATAATTCGGTTCTACTTTTTGATTAATATGACGACTAAAATAACTCCAGAATTACCCAATAATTATCTTAACGGTATAATTATTATATAAACTATATAAATGAAGTATATAACTTTGATAATATCCAAATAATAATATATACATACGTTAATTATGGCATCAATAACACCGACATTTCCTTTCCGACAGGCCCAATGAATAGGCTTCGGACCCTGAGTTCCTGTACATGATAAATCTAATGAGACACCGTTATCAGAGAGGTAACGAATTAATTCTATATTACCATCTAACGCCGCCCAATGAGCAAGAGTATAACCCCATTCGTCGCGAGCATTAAGAATTGTTTCTCCAACTTCTTTTACAAACGAATCAAATTCCGCAAGAGATCTAACAAAAAGACGAGACAAATCCACTTGTAAAGACCGCATACTTAATGTAATAATGAACACCAAAATAAAGAAAAAAAGAAAAGTTGTAATTTCACTATTTTAAGGTTTGGTTAATGACACTTATTCAAAATAAGAATTAACACGAAAAACTTTAAATTTATCTGGAGTAAAAATTTAACACTTATGTAAATAAAATTTAATCCGATAAGTAATGCAAATATTTACCCATTTCGAACTAAATCAAAAGCTGTTTTGTAAACATCAATTGATTTATTGCCATTTTCTTCAGATTCCATTCTTAGTTTATAACTAATGTAGCAAACATCACGATTAACGTCTAATGTTTATTGCTCCTTTTAGTTACTAATACTTCAACTTCAAAGGTAATAACAAAAAAATAATCAGCTGCATAACACAAAACACGCTCACACACACCAAGTAATCAATAACACAATACAATACAATCCATTTTATAATCAAATTAGAAAGCAAAATTTAACCTGTAGATAACAACAATTGTACATTGTAATGTCAATGACAAATACACTATTGTACAATTTGTAATATTGTAACATAATGTGGTATAATATTAATATTATAATTTTTACCGTTATTGTAAGAAAAATACATAAGGCTTATTAGTCTGAAAAAATGAATTTATTTTTTAAAATAATTTGTAAAATGTAAATGAAAATTTTTTAAAAATAAATTGTGTAAATTTAATTTTTGCTATAAATTAAAGTACAGCAAAAAATTAAATTATATAGTTAGAAGTAAAGATCTCCCTCTATAGATTTCCCGCCTTCAAATTTGTTATTATTGTTAGCGGCGATATACATAATTCGGATCATATAATGCCCAGGTGTTGTATATAAATTTTTGGTATTTTAAACATTGTGTATAACTGATAATATTTCTTTCTTCGTAACCTAAATATAATATAAAACAAGTAGAATTTGCGTTATATAACACGTTAACAGCCTCTTCGTTATATAAGATGAGTTGATACATTTTCTAAATACTAGATGTTAATCTATTACTAAAAGTCGATAGAAATGTCTTAAACTTTAATATGAAGAAATCTACTGCACATGCGCTGAACGTAAATATCAATTAAACGTATGATAGATCGGAAAGTATTATCATTGTACACTTAAAAATAAAAACATACAAATTTAAAATTTAACGTATAAAATATCTCATATAATAAATAATACTATGAAAATTATATTTTTCTTATATATTAAACTATACTATTGTTAGTAAATTAGTTTTTGTTGTTGATATTTAACAACAAATAAATTAACACAATGAACTAAAACTTTGAAATTATTTTTAAGCAATAAATTTTATGCCGTATAATCTTGTTTACTCTTTCTTTTTTTTTTTTCATTCCTGTTTATTAATGAATTCTGTTCACATTTGATATTTTCATTATTATTAAATCAGTTTATGTTTTTATTTACAGTGTATTTAAAAAAATTTTTATTTAATAAATTACATTTAATATCACCGTCTACATCTTCACAAGTAGTTCAATAAAATCTTTAATTATGTACATCATTTCTAGATATATTAGACATTAATGTCACTATTAAATCAATATATTATACTTTGCTTATTATATTAGAAAAAATAAAATTTCGATTCATGGGTAAAGATTGGGTAACATCAATATATTTTGATACAAACTGTAGGAATTCTTTCTAAATAATATCAATGGTTAGTGGTTTACGTATTCTTTTTAATTAATTTTGATAATTAACAGTTTATTTCTGTTTGAAAATAACTCTCTACATCACATAATTCAGAACTTTAGATAATTTTTTATGTACATCCCAGTAGTCAATAGGGTACCTTTATTTTTAAACGTTATATGAAAGTTTCCTAAATGAAATATTAATTTGGAAGTTTAGATCGTATCCAGGCAGGGCTTGAAAGCCAGCCGAAAGCCAAAAGCTAAAAGCTGAAAGCCAATTATTTTTAGATGTCATAGGCTTAATCCAAAAGCCATATTTAAATTTCCATAAGCTAAAAGCCTAAAGCTCAAGCTATATTCAAAATTTAAACAGCCGAAAGACGAAAGCTTAAGCTGTATTTCTAAAAAAGCTAAATTAAGCTTTATATTCGGCTTAAGATTTTTTTTTAAATTTCTTGATATTGCATTTTTGACATAATTATTTGCGTAAGAAATTGTTTTCAAAAAAATATTATTTTTGTGTGTAAAGAAAAAAGTTGAAGTTTCAATAGTAATGCTAAATAGTTTGATGCATAGTAATTAGTAAATGATTTTAATTAACTTCTATTGAAATTCATTTCGTAAGCCAAAATCTGAAAGCTTAAGCCGTATTTTAAATTGAAGCAGCCAAAAGCCGAAAGCCTAAGCCATATTTCAAAGTCAAACAGCCAAAAGCCGAAAGCTTAAGCTGTATTTTTTGAGGACATAAGCCATATGAAGTTTAAGCCGTATTATTATTCAGCTTTCAAGCCCTGTATCCAGGGAACTAATGAAATTACTTTCTTTTTAGAAATGATCAATAAATTATATAGGATACCAATACATTTTCAATAATTGAGCTATTTGATTTTTTTACTTATAATACATTATATACAGTGAGCCACATTAGTATTGGAACAGTAGGTTTGAAATTAAGACTTATCAAAAAAAAAAAAAAAAGGAGTGTAAAGCTTTTAATTTAAAATTTGTTTTAAAAACATGAAAAATAAACACCATCTCTTATAATACATGTGAAAAAAAAAAAGAAACATAACCGCTGTAGTAAGAATTTGCCCGTCACATTAATGTTGAAACGGTAACTAAAAGAATGGAAAATGACTGCCCAAAAAGGCAACAAATAACCTAATAAATGAAAATCAATACTTGGTATCCAAACCTTTGGCTGCAATGATTGCCTCCAAGCAGCGCCACTTGGAGGAAACTAATTTCTGGAGGTAATCCCTCGGAATCTTTGCCTACACTTCTTGTAAATGAATTTGCAGCTCTTGTTTGTCCAAAATATGGTGTTCGCGCATTTTTTTGATCTAAATAGTCCCATAAATTTTTGATTGGATTGCAGTCCGTGGACTGCAGTGGCGTTTCCAGGATCTTCGGACAGTTGAACAACAACCAGGAACGCGTTTTATAAGCTTTATGCTTGGGGTTGTTGTCTTGGTATAGTTTAAAGCTGTTCCAGATCCCCACTTTTTCAGCACTGATATGCAGATTTTTTTGCAGTATGTCAATGTACATATCAACAGTCATCTTTCTTACAATAAATACTAAAGAACCTACTGCAGCCGCTGAAAAACATCCACAAACTATAACATGCCTGCCACCATGTTTCACTGCTAGAAAAACATGTATCTGGCCGAATGCTGTGTTCGGTTGTCGCCACACATTTGCTTCCCCATCACTGCCGAAAATATTAAATTTGGATTCATTAGTAAAGATGACATTATTCCAGAAAGTTTCAGGGGTCAACTGATATTTCAAAGCAAAATTGAGGCACTTGTTCTGATTAATTTTGGAAATGAGTGGTTTGCTACACGCAGTTCGTGAACTGTACCCGTGTTTCTTAATGAGTTTCCGAATTGATTCTGTAGAAACTTCTTTTCCAGTCTTCTCGTATAATAGCGCAACTATTTTCAGAGCATTTACTTTTTGGTTACATTTCACCTCGCGCATTATTACCTGCTTATTCCAAATTGAAAATTTTTTCAGGTGACCTTTCTACAGAATAAAAGCGATTCAATCTTCATCTTTAAACCATTAAATAATATTAAACACACTCGTTTTTGGTAGGTCCACTAATGACCCAATTTTCGAATATGACAAAAAATCCTTTCCATGATGATAAATGACTAATTGCCACTTGTCAAATGAAATATTTCACGATTTAAAATTTTTCATTACCAGGGAAAGTTACGTTATCAGAAGGCAAAGGTATACTGTTGCTTGTGGGTTGATATTATTTTGTATTACATTGTAGTACGTCCCATGGAAAGTTTGACTTTGCATGACTCACATGTTGCATAGGTATGTACACCTTTTCTGGCGAGGTCATCACTACGTTCCAATATTAATATGACGGGCAAATTCTTATTTTCTGCGTTCATTGTACAGCAGTTGTGTTTCTTTTTTTTTTCTCTGTTTTCTTTTTCACATGTATTATAAGAGATGGTGTTTATTTTTCATGTTTTTGAATAAATTTTGAATTAAAAGCTTTACATTCCTTTTTTTTTGACCAGTCTTAATTTCAAACCTACATTTCTAATATTAAAATGACTCACTATATTTCAAAAAAACTGATTATTTTAGCCATCAGTTTGAATAAATCAATCTGAGTAATTAGATAAGCAGGTATAGCTTTTTGATCGTTCTCTTTTTTTTGGTTCATAAAAAGAAGTTTTAATTAATGTTTATTGTAAATTACATTATTTTCTTGGAATTAAAGGTTTGTATAATTTTATTTTTAATATTAAACAACAAACTAAATTATATAATTTAGGCAATTTCAATTATAACAAGTTATATAATTATAATTGATTCTTCTTCATTCTAAACTTCTTCAAATCATTGCTTGTTTTATATTCGTCCATATTGGCTGTATTTGTTTTGCACAGGGCTTGAAAGCTAGCCGAAAGCTAAAAGCTGAAAGCCAATCATTTTTAGATGTCATAAGCTTAATCCAAAAGCCATATTTAAATTTTCATAAGCTAAAAGCCTAAAGCTTAAGCTATATTCAAATTTAAACAGCCAAAAGACGAAAGCTTAAACTGTATTTTTGAAAAAGCTAAATTAAGCTTTATATTCGGCTTAAGCTTTTTTTTTTTTTAAATTTCTTGATTTTGCATTTTTGACATAATTATTCGCATAAGAAATTGTTTTTAAAAACTTTTATTTTTGTGTGTAAAGAAAAAAGTTAAAGTTTCAATAGTAATGTTTAATAGTTTGATACATAGTAATTAGTAAATGATTTTAATTATCATCTACTGAAATCGATTTTATAAGCCGAAAGCTGAAAGCTTAAATTGTATTTAAAATTTAAACAGCCAAAAGCTGAAAGCTTAAGTCGTATTTTTCAAGGACATAAGCCAAATTAAGTTTAAACCTGTATTATTATTTGGCTTTCAAGCCCTGCTAAAAACACAACTAAACAACAAAAAGATGTCATTGCCGAGTGCACTGAAAAAATTGATATTCTTGTAAATGAATTAACAACTAGGCTTCAAGAGTAAATATTTTTTAAATATATTTTACAACCATTATTCAAATAAAAAACCAAAAATCACTCCAAGACGCATTTAATAATTTATTAATGATATTAATTAGTTCATATCATCTTTATTTCATCCGTTCATTTTTCCTAAGTTACAGATTTAGGCTCATTGTATAATAATAAAGCTGTATAATTTTTACTTTAAGCAGTTATCATTTCGAAAACATTTCAGAGGGTGGTTGAACCCGGAAAACCGCCTCTCAGATACGGCCCTGGGTATAATGAATTCATTAATAAAATTAATTTTATTTAAAGTAACGTTAATATTAATATTAGTTATTTACAATTATTTTCTACTAGTAGGCAAGAAAAATCTGTTGCCTAGCGAGACTGGCCATCTTTCACAAACCACATCAAAAGAATTACACATGTTGTGACGTGACATTATATTATATTTAGTCAATACAATTTTTTCGAATCCGATATAATAATTATTTCAAATTTAATTTTTTTCTTTTTTCATCTATTCAGTAGCTTTGGAACCCTTAAAAACTATTCCGGCTGAATTCTTTTTTATTAAAATTAACACTACAGACATTCTTGCTTGTATCGTAATTAATAATATTTTCCTTCAACACCTTCGGAACATTTGTTTGAGCTTTTTCGAACAGGCGAGATACACGGCAATTCAGAACAACACGAAGGAGGCCGATATGGATACTTATTAGATTTCGACATCAATCTTTTTGGATCAGATTATAATACTATTGCGCTAAAAATTGGAATTGATGAAGGTAACAGAGCAACTCCGGCAAAACCTTGTTCACTTAATAACTCGGCAAGAGATCGCAATATTATTTCGTTATGTTGCAATCGATCAAGAGCGTCAACTTCCTCCCCCTCAACATCAATTAAAAGAGAGGAGAACTCTCGATTGGGTTGCTATTCGCCGAATCAATCAGAACCGGGAGATAATGTCGGAGAACGACGAAATATTAACCAACGCTTCTATACCGCTGTCGTCCACAACCAATATCAGGAAATACCGCGGCGAAGCCTTACCGGAGGACATACCCCCGCCATTTGGAATTCCACCACGTGACCACTCCCATTACGTCTACAGCTCCAGAAACAACAATGGAAATGGAACAAGACGTCGCATGGTACAATACCTTAATCTAGCTATTGCGGAACATACAGAATTCCTTACGACGTTTCAAAGAATCGTTAACATCCAAAACTTAGCCGTATATCTTGCATGTCGAAGTCTCGGACGATATTATAAAAGTTACACACACCATCCCGGATTAGATTATTTTTTAGAAATTGTCAATTTATATAGTGGTAATAACGAAATTATTCCTAGCAACGAATGCGTACAATATAACGAACGTAATAGAAACAATAGAAAAAAAAAACTTACTAATATGTCGACTGATCTATTAAAATTAATTAAAGAAAACAAAATAAAATCGTATCAATAATATTTTAATAAAATTCCTTACGATCTAAAAGAAATATTGCATATAAAATATGGACAAATTATGCATAGCAATATTAAAACATTAATTAAAATAAATAATTCTCAAAGAAAAATCAATATTAAATCGAAGCCAATTACTTGGAGAAATATCATAAAACAACTTGGTCGGTAATTAACGAATGTTGTGTAAATTGGATCGAAACTTTTTTCGATATAAATAGCATTAACGTAATTAATTTTTTCGCTTAGATTACAATAATCTATATACGAGTATATAAAAATGAATGTATGTATATATGTATGTATGTATGCCTGTATATCCTCTACGGCCTCCAAAACTATCCATCCGATTTTTATGAAATTTGGGGCAGTTTAATTATAGGGTTGGGAGGAACAGAGTAGCCAACTTCAAAGTCAAAAAAATAAATAAATAAATTATGAAATTAATAAAAATCGATCGAAAATGCGGCCAACTAGCGTCTAAACACCAATTACCATCATTCCCGACAGATAGCGCCACAGTAAAGAAATTATTCCAGTATACGTTATTTAGATCGCGGTCGGGAATTCTGTCGTTCGTCGGGTTTCGGCGAGCTCCTTTAATAGTATTGTATATATAAAAATCAATTGCGCAGATATAAAATATCATAACTTGAGAATGGCTCGACCGATTTGGCTGTCTTTTTGTTTTTTGTTCTGTTCGTAATTGTCAGGACAAGGTTTGTATGAAAGAAAATTTTAGAAAAATTCATCGAAGAAGTAGGAACATTAAAAGAATTTGGAAAAAATGGCGTCACGATGTGACGCTCAGTTTGTCAGTTCTGCTGTCACATGATTTCATTACAAACACAAATTCCGCATTGAATATTGATATTTTTTTGCGAAAAAGAATTAAATTGAAAACGATAATTCAGTGTGTTATCAGTGGTGTTCATATCATTAGTGCATTTAAAACCGTAAAATTCATCAATTAAAAATTTAAATAAAATGATTACTATGGTAAATGATAAACTCTAAATAACATTTTATTAATTTCTGGTGTAAGTGAAATAAATAATTTATGGTCCGTTACTTTTCTGTTTGCGTTACTGAACACATCAAAACTCCATGACATGATCTACACAAACAAGTCGCACTTCTAGCCTAATTACTGTACTCATTGCAGAGAGTTTAAAAAAAGGTACGTCTTCTATTATTTTTTACAGAGAAATAAAAAATCCTGCAACGGAATTTTTACTATTTGTTACGGGGAATGTTATTTACACCCAAATTCGAAATCCTTACGCAACTACACTAATGCGGCGGTGCGCTACAATTAATGAAAACGGATCCGGTACTAATGGATATAATCAGAAAACGAAAAACAAATTTTTTTGCACATTTTATGAGAAGACCAACATTTCACCTTCTCTAAACAATAATGATAAAAGCGGTAAAATGAAAAAGGGGGCGAAGAAGAAGGATTTTTTGATTCCAAAATATTAAGACATGAACTGAGTTACAAAAGTAGGAGTATTATTGCAGGTCGCAAAAAGTCGAGACAAATTTCATCAAATGGTGGAGTCCATGAAAAGTTTGTTAAGCTACATCCGAATCGGGTTGCATGAAGAAAAAGACGTAATGTATCTTTCCTTATACCGTCATCGTAAACAAATCGTTTTCTCTTATATTAGGGACCAAGATATTTCATTTTTCGATTTTTAATGCCTTCGAATAGTTTTCATTGCTCCCCTATTCTTGCTATCACTGGCGCGTATATTACATGTTCGGTCTATAATATTTAAAGTAGTCTCCGGATAACCGAAGCTACTCTTCTTTCGTAATCTGCACTCATGGTCCACGTTTGTTTTTTTGCCGCCCGTCCATTACTCGCGTATTATCCGTTCGTATTCATGGTTTAATGTGTGTTCGGTATTTTCGCAACATTTGGATATGTTCTCATAAAATATTCAAAAGAGAAAAAAAAGGCGAATCGCGTAATTTAATTCTGAGGGCAGTATGATTTTGTGAGCCGAGCAACTGCTCGGTGCGGCGGGTACTAACAATTAAATAACATGACGTGTGATTCGGTTAGACAATGATGCTTCGTTCAATGGTTCGAATGCTGCTGCAGTTAACGGAAAAGGGTAAACAAAAACGATAGTGCGCGCTAGATTAATACCCTAGCTGATGGGCCCAAAAATAAATAAATAAATAAGTAAAAACAAAGATAAAATTCGTTTGTTGCGATAATTATTATTTTCAAGGGAGAAATTATCTCTAACTAACGATGATCAGTTTATCATATTTAATTTAAAGTTGTAGCGTACCACACTTAGGAAAAAAACAGAGAAAACCTCCACCATATACCGGAAAAGAAAACAGGTATAGAGGTATGAGTAAAAGGTCGTTCTAACATTTTTGAATTGTAGCGGACCACATTTACCGTCGTTAAATGGTCGCAACAATAAACTAAATATATAATAAAAAGATGTTGATTGTTTAGCGAATACGGTGCAAACCGGTCTGCATTTCTCTTAAACACGCTACAGCCTAAATCGGGAAAGAGATAAGAAGATAATAAATGACCTAACTTCACAAGTACTACGAGAACTATCGAGAAAAATGAAACATTTACGTCTCGGCAATCAGATCACGAAAGAAATTTGAAGAGCACAAAAAGATTACCCTAGCAATGAGAAATGTATAACAACTGAAAAATCCTTGATCCGAAAAATTAATGACCGGCAGGAAATCGAAAGCTCGACTGCTAACATTACAATAGTGTTTTTCGTGTTCTGGGTTATTCAGACCTCTTCCTATTTTCATTTCGGTAAATGTGCTTCATCTGCCCATTCGTTACTCGCACATTATCCGTGTGTATTCGTTTTTAATGTGTGTTCCGTATTTTCGCAACTTTCAGTAATATTATATGAAAATATTCATATTTGAGCGGCGAGTGACAATTTTATATTTCAGTCGTTATTGCGATTTATTATTTATCTTAACAAGAAAAAAAAATTTTAAATTCTGTAAAAAAGCTATATATAAACAGACTCTTATCACATCGACTGCTAAATGCCAGTTGCGTTTGAGATCTAAATTAACAATGGGACGTATAAGCGAATATAGAAAACAACAAAGTATTGTTTTAGGTTTATCTGTAGAAACTCAGAAAACTATCTCATAAAGCTTCGAGAAAAAAAATCGTAGAGCCCGTTCTGTAGTAGCTAGAGAATTAATTATTTTTTCAATGGGACGTAGTATCGTCGTGAGATCATATGAAAATTATAAAACCCTCAACATTTTAAAACTAAACGGTCCATATTTAAAAATATATAAAAATCGAATTTAAAAAAAAAAAGGTTAAAAAATTCTACAGCCAGTTTTGTACGAATTATTGATTTAATTTTTAACCCGCGCACCAAGGCTTCTATAATACGGGGAAAATATAAAATTCGAAAAATTTTGATATTTAGGAACCGAATTTTGAAAAAATACACCTTTAAAGCGGAAAGACTGGAAACTAAAAAATAGTCCACAGTTCTTTCCATGGTGGCTGGAGGGTCACTATTTTTTTAAATTAGTGTATTTCAATCACTAGAATATAAGAAAAATACGAGGCCTCCAAAATTTTATAATTAAAGAGGCCAAATTTTGAAAAATAATTTAAGTGTATAAATTCTAAAATGTTTAGAGTGATGGCCAACAGTGACTTATCATTTAGATTCTGATAAAAAAAAAAAAAAACAAATTTCATAATTGCATTTAAAAAAGTAAATAATGCTAATATCTTATTTTAAAAAGAATTCAATTTAACATATTCCTGTCACATATATTATCCTGCTAACGGTTTCAGGGTTTTAGATATTTTAATCTGAATTTTATGTGAACGCTGCTGTCGTTATGAAAATTTACTAAGTGAAATAATTTAAAGTGCGAAGGAACGGGCCGCGAAACGCAAGTGGGAATAAAGGAAAACTAAATAATTTCACTTAAGGGGGTCCTCTAGTTTCTCGGCTGTTTTTTTACGTCTTTTTCAAAAAAATTTTACGGGCAAACCATCGAAATAATAAATCTCATTGTTTTTACATAATCTTTAATAACATTTAAATGAGCTTTACAAATTTTTTGAAGACAAAATATGTAATAGAATCAAAGTGATAGTGGCTGACAGGAAGACATCAAGTAAAGGAGGTGCTTGATGGTGACCAGGATTGCGGCTGTTCTACTTATCCGAAATCAAAAAACCAAACGGCATTTTAATCTTCATATTTAAGACTAGCGATTGAACCAGAATGAATTCTAAATTACAAAAATTAATTTTTTTATACACGTTTGAAAATTAAATTCTATTTTTTCACTCATTTTTTCTTAAGTTTTTCGCTCGTAGAAAAAAAAATATCGAAGTAATCATGATAACCCTGGTTCAATCGGTTTCTGAAATATCGTGGTCACCGTTTTGAAAAATAGTGTTTCGAGAAAAACGCGTTTTTAAGTTCGCGCATGTGATTTATAATAAAAATTTCATCTCACCGTCAATCTGCTATGCCTGGACCATACAGTATTCCTCTTCTTCTTGGAAGTCACGCAGAGCTGCTCCGTCTTCCCTTTTCGCGATTCGGGTCTGTTTTACAACATCACTCGTGCACCTTTCTGAACGGTCGATCCGAGAGCTATCACGCTGTTGAACGTATCCTTTAGCTTGTGGGCCGATTTTCACTCCCAAGGTTTCCAAGGTCTTCAGGATAAATTCGAATCCTTCGTTGAAGATCATGACAGCGAGAAATGTGGTGATTTCAACGACTTTTGCCTCAGAATGGAGGTGCTTTGGAGCAAAAGTCCAGATTAACGAATTGAGCGACTCATTATTATTTTGAGTTTCCGCTCCCAGGCATCTGCTTAACAATTCTTCTCTGGATAAATCCTCATAAATTGGCTTTATAACCTTTTGAACTGCTTCAGAAAGAGGCGGTTTATCGTGCTTGAATTGCTCAGCCTCTTCGAGAAACTCAGCTCTGCGCCATTTGCACCAACTAGATTTGCCTGCAGGGCAATTTTGATGCTGTGGAAATCTTGTGATAGAATGTTGCCCAAATTTCCTTCCTCATCTCCTCAATAGAATCTGAATGTCTTCGAATAGTTAATCCATAATACTTTGTCATCTCACCAATCAATTTATCAGCGAGTTTTCCTACACCTTTTCCACCAATGCCTTTATTAGATTTTTTGAAATTTTAAAGCCCAATCCTCGTACATAATGTTGATGGAAAGTCACTGTACTTTTGCACTCTTTACAAATAACAGCCGGAAAAATAGTTGCGAAATACACTCGCGAAATTCAAAATACAATACATAAAAGTCTGTTCAACGTTCACTTCTAAATTTTTATTTTGAACAAGTTTCTTCGCTGACGCCGATGTAAACGACTTGTCTTGTTCAAAAGTGTGTCGGTTGCCTGCGAATTTTTGCTTTTTAGGTCGATCGTAACGAGCCGGGGCGTCTCTACTTCCTTTCAAAAAATTAGCTGCGTGCGACTCGCAAGAGAAAATATACAGTACGCTTTGCAACTGCCGCAGCAAAACTGAACTAACCGACGCTTCACAGCGTCTCAGTCAATATTCGAACGCGCTGCTCCGTTCCAGGGCTGTAACTTGTGAACCGCTTCGAATATCGAAAAATCCTTTGGCACACATTTTCTACACATGTTGTAAATGTGATTTATGAAAAAAAAAAAATCGATTTTTTCGACCCGAGAAACTAGAGGACCCCCTTAATACAGAATGAAATTAGAATTTGTAACGAAATAATACAAAATTTCATTTGTAAAAACAATTTAAACAAAATGAAAAAATAAAACGCTAGAACTTTATGTGAAGAAAAGTATTTTGGTTAGATAAATATAGCGAAATAAATAATTGTAATATGTTTTTTTGTTTTCCATTTGTAAATAAGTGAGGAATGCCGGTAGCAAGAAATAAAAAATTAAAAATGTTAAAGACGCCTATCATATCGACTGCTAAATGCCCGTTGCGTTTCAGGCCTAAAATAAGAACAGAACGTGTAAGCGAAGATAGAAAACAACAAAATAATATTTGATACTATATTTAAAAAAGATATGTAAAATTTTTTTTTTGTTGTCTTTTGTTTAGGATGATACTATGTTAAGAAAAGATATGCATACATTTTGTTTTGTTTTCTTTTGTTCAATCGTTTAGATTATTCGTAAGTTAAAAAAAAAAAAAAAAAGAACTATAAAAAGGTTATGTGTAAAAATATAAAGAATCGAAAAAATGGACTGCTGCCCCAGTCTAAATGGTCTACCTACCACATCTGTTACTATCATCTAACTGTTCATTCCAGCTGTGTAGGCCCTTATTTTACGATTTCATTAAATTTATTTAAAAAATTTTTAAGTTTCACGAGAATTGAACGGCGCAGGATGATGAGAAATTGCACTTATTTTTTGGATTTTGCTTTGAACAACCGTAGAAAATTAGAATATTGAAAAAAACGTTTCCTCAATCCGCTAATAGCAGACAAGCCAACACGTCTGCCAGGTCCGCTAGTTGTTAATAAAATTTTACAAAAAATTAACTGTTTAATAATTCAGCGTCCTACAAATGCGGGAAAATCGTTGCTAATTCGAAATATTATTAAAGTAATTAAACCAACTCCAATCGATCGACATAATGATAATAATAATTTTAATTTTGATATTTTAACCAACTGCTAATTTTATATTATTTGAAGAACCTGTCGTTACATCGAATAGCCTATCACAATAGAAACTTTTTTTAGAAGGAGCTTCTATTATGGTGACATAAAACATTCGGATAAGTAAACAATTAAAAGAATACCAATTTTTATTATTTCCAATACTAAATTTGACAAGGAGCAAAAAGTTTATTTTAACTCCTATCGTCATTGTGAATTTCATTGAAATTCAGCGCGTAGCGTCACATAGGCGGACAAAAAAAGACCGGTATCTGCTAACGCCGTCACCGATTTGGATGACAGGATAGAGCGAAGATTATGTATGAGGTTCGGATGGGTTTATCGGACGGTTTTATAAAGAATTTTAGATTCGGACAACATTTGTAAAATGTAAAAAAACAGTCCAAACCCGAATATTTTCGCTAAAACATCCGCATAACGCATCCGAACCGATAACAAAGCGATAACAATTTTAAAAAGTAGTAAAAACTAGTATCTTTTTGCAAAAATATCTGCTTAACGCATCCGAACCTGTCGATAATATTTTACTGATAATTGTATTTTTAATTTATGTAAATATATTTTATTTAATCAATATTCTATTTTTTTATTATATATATAATATATATACTTTAATATTTATAAAGATAAAATAATGATAATAAGGTTCGGATGCGTTTTCCAGATGTTTTTATGAAGAAAATAAATAAGATGTTTTTATATAAAATGTTTTAGTTCGGATGCGTTTTCCAGATGTTTTTATGAAGAAAATAAATAAGATGTTTTTATATAAAATGTTTTAGTTCGGATGCCTTTTCTGATACGGTATAGTTAGTTCGCATGATAGTATTTCAGAACAATCGTTCTCGTATTTTGTTCATTATGGATATGGTACGCGTTCGTAATATAGACGTTGTGTTAGATAATTTTACACACTTTACCACTATACAACAGTTTGTTCAGGTTCGCAGGCTTGCCAATACTATGTTGTTGTAGCTCTGCTGTAATTCGACATATTCATTAGCGCACTGAAAGGGGGTGCCACGGGGCCATTGCTCCCCCCAAAAAATCTTTAAAATCTTAATTCGTTTTGTAATGGTTTTTTTTACTTCAATTTTTTTAAAAACATTTTTACTTATATTACAAGTATAATGTTATATACTTTTAGCTAATTTTTTAAAAATAAAATTCGTATACTCATCTAATTTGTGCTTATTACAAACATTATTTTTTTTTAAATATAAAATTCGTCAGTTTTGTAATTTTTTTAAAAATAATATTCGTTAATTTTGTATTTTTTTTATTTTAATTTACAAACCACGGAAATAGATAGGTACTTAGTCGAGGTACCGAGTTACCATCCCCTAACTCATCTTCTAAATTCCTGTCCCGACCAAAAAATAATCCTGAGTGCGCCTTTGGACATATTTAAGCGTTGCGAAGAGTATTTGTATCAAATTTTCGCGAAAATGATTGATTTCTTTATAGTAATCAATTTAATAACATTATAATTTCGTTTTTCGTTAGAATTAGCTCTAAATTAAAGATTGTATTAGTGAATTTCGTGATTACGCTACATATATAATCATTCGCTCGGTTGAATTTTGGCGGGAAAACGGAAGATTTTAATACCAACGCTATTCGATAAGAATCTTTCTTTCCCGCGTTTATTTTATTCTGTCAACAAAAAATATTACATACTGTCTTCTTAGATATAGTATCAGAATAACCGGTGAGATCGTTTATTATTTATTTCATCGAATTATAAAACAGATCTAATTACAGTTTTGCGTTAAATCAGTCAGTGATAAGGTTGGTTTATACGTGCGTCGTTAAATTTTTATCTCATCTGAATTCCCGGCTGATATGTACAAAGATTCAGTTATGTTCGTTCGATTATCACGTTAACGATGAGGGCGATATTAGCTGTTCCCCTGTCATTGATAACGATGATTGCAATAGTGAATATAGTATTGATAATAGTAACACAAACTATCGATCCTCGTCATTTATACAAGACAACTCTGAAAATTCAACGATACGTACAGCATTGTCAAATGGATAAAATTTCTATTTCACGTTTTAAGCCTTACTGAAAAGTACTTTAAAAAGAATCAATAGTGAACTGGGAGCATTCACCACTTTAAATTTAAATTTGATTGAATATTTAATTATTATTTTATTTTTTTAATTAAAAATACACAATAAAAATTTTGTTTCTCTATTTTTAATAATAGATCGTTTTATTGCCATTTATTTATATTTTGTGCAATGTAACTTTTGTTTAAGGGGGTCGTCCTGTGTGACAGCTGTTTTTTTAACAGTTTTTTGGCAATTTTTTGTAAAAAACTATGAAAACATAATACTTTGGTATTTACACAATATATTTAACAACTTATCAGAAGTCTTTCCAAATTTTTCCACATTAAAATATGCAGTCAAACCGACTGCAAACATTTTGAAAGACCCCTGTGTCAAAAAAAAGTAGGCCCATGGCTGCCACAATTCTAGCTGTTCTGCTAATCTGAAACAGAAAATTCAACCTGTGTTTTAATCAGTAGATTTGTAGCTATAGTCGGAACTAGAATTAAGTTGAAATATTAAATATTTTTTTGTTAACAAACTGTTAAACATAAATGCACGATATTTGTCATTTATTTTAACTTTAAAAAAAAAAAAAACGTGACTGTATAACAATAATTATAGTTTGGACGATAACTATTGATGTCCTGAGCATACTATAAAAATTTGAGCGCAATCGGTTGGATAATTTTTGAGATATCGTGACAGCTATTTTGAAAAATGCAGTTTCGAGAAAAACGCATTTGAAAGCAGAGGTATGAATGACACAAAGCAATTCTTGATTTAACATTAATCTGCTATGTCTGGTCCATACAAAACGCCTTCCTCTGTTTCGTAGAAGTCTTGCAAAGCCACTTGTTTTTCCCTGTTAGCGATTCTGGCTTGTTTTATAGAATCACTCAAGCGTCGTTCGGAACGATCAATTCGCGCTACATCACGTCTCGGGTGTTAAACCCAACGGTACTTCCTAATGTTGTCATCGTCTTCAAAATTGCTTAAAACCCTTCATTGAAAATCATAACAGCTAAAAGAGTTGCAATTTCAACGATTTTCGAGCCAGAATAGAGTTGTTTTGGTGCGAAAGTCCAGATGAGTGAATTGAGTGATTCATTGTTGTTTTGAGTCTCCGCTCCCAAGCATTTGATTAATAAATCTTTGGACAAATTTTCGTAAATTGGTTCAATGACTTTTTTCACTTGTTTTGTCAAAGGAGGTTTATCATGATGGAAATCATCGAGACGTCCCTGAACTTCTACGTTTTGCCATTTACCTTAACTACGACGTCTTAGGCTAAGCACATGGTAACCCTTCAAAGAGAGTTGCAATAAAAGCTAAGAGTAAAGCGACGAAATTAAAAGCATGGCCTGTTACGGAAGTGAATATAGCGGCACGTCAAAGGTGATTGCGACAGACCTATTATCGAGCAAAGCAGAGAATTCAAACTGATTTGTTTTCGCCGCTATATAGCTTTCATTCCCTTCCGTTCTTTCCCCAAATGCCACAACCGGACTATCAGTTTTAGCATTCTGCGACATGCTATCGTGTTTGCTGACTGGAAGTAATTCTCATACAACCCATAAATAACCAGGCACATATTTTTGGAAGAAAAAGAGTGCGTATGTAATTATTTTTATTTGATCTATGTTTATTCATCGTCTAGAAAACGAGAAACGTACTTTCTGCAATATTTGCATACAAATCAGTTTTCTTCACTGTCAATAATTCTCCTAAAAGATCAGTACAATTTATTACTTAGTTTTAGAGATAAAGTTATAGCAGCGATCGTAAATTATTTTCAAATCTTATCATTTTTTTACTAAAATTATATGGAAATGAATAAAGAATTACTTATTAGTAGTGTTTTCGTTCGAAAACAACGTTGGGATCAACAAAATGATAATTACCGTAACCACTTTATTTTAGATAAACTATGTTCTTAACCCTAAACTACTCTGCGCTGAGCGGACTCAGCGCACTAGAATGCGACTGCCACAATATACATCTCCTACTTTTAAGCAAAGCCGAATTTGAAAAAATCCTTTTACACACATTCTGGATATATTAAAGAAGCTATTTCTGCAAAAAAATTTGATTTTTTTGAACCAACCGGACGACTCTCTTAATCAAAATCAAAGTGCATGTAAATTTTACTTTTAGATTTTGAATTTAAGTGAATAAAGGAAAGAAAGAAGCATTGGACAATTTGATGTAGCTCGTTTGTCTCGATAATATTTTTTAGAGTGAATTCCAAAAACACTTTAAATTAATCTTGTGTTAAAATATAGAAAATTTATAAAATTAAACTGTACAAATAAAACAATGAAATAAACTAATTTGGTAGCGTAGTAAAATTATAAATAAACTTGAAATATTTCGAAAATATCAATAAAAAGCAGAAAAACAAGTATGGAATTTCAGCATAGTATATAGTTCAAAATCGCATTAGTATCATAAATTGTATGATATAGTCATGAGTACTCATGAGTGAGGCTATAACTATAAATAAGTGGTGATAGGATTTTTAAAATTTTTAAATTTTCGGTGTGTGTAATTTACACTTTTGTGTAATTCAGAATTATGGTAAATATGTCTGCATTAGTTATACTTAATTATAATACTTGCTTTATGGAATTTATATTTTTCTGTAATTATAAACATTGTAAGTTTATAATTATAGTTCCACTTGATTTTTAATTCATATATCACAATTAAATCTTAACAAACACAGGTAGAATATTTCGTTAACAGGTAGTAATAATACGAAGAAGCAATTGTAAAATTATAAAACAAACATGTTTCTTAAATGTTACTGCGAGTTTTTTCGATTTTCTTAAGCTGATTTTGTTTATACAAAATTATTAAAGTTTGTCCGTAATTTACAACAATAAATATGTATATTATGTAGTATATGTATAATGTATTCTGATTTTTTTATAATCTTTCAACCGTCGTTTGTGGCATATTTGTTTTAATGAAATATGCTGAGGTAAAAAATAAAAAAGATGATATTCTTAAAAAATATTTGTTTTATAAATAGGGTAAAAATAATGTGAAACAGTGACGTTCAGTTTAAATAATTTTTGTTTTGTATTACATGGTTGCGTTTCAATTCGTATTATAATTGGAATTTATATTTCGGTTTTTTTATTCTTCGGAAAATTTTAAAACTAGTGTTATCATGTTATTAATAAATTAGAAGGAACAACTATTACGCATTACGACTTATACGGTTAAATTTGCCCGATTCCTGCTTTTAATTTTAGACATCTGTATCAAAATATTGAAAACTGTAATTAAATAGATTATATATTTGTTATTTTTTGTTCCTATTGATGTGCGGTTCTCTATTCGTGTTTTTCTTTTCAATTTAATAAATCAGAATTTCTTTAACGTTCCATTTATCCCGTTTCAGAATTATTAGTGATCTGTAGATATATTCAGTGACGAAATAGAAATGAAAAAGATTTCGTAAAATATATTTATACATAGAAATCTGTGTATTTTTCAAATAGTATGTGTACAATTTTAGTAAATTTAAAATATTTTTTACGTGTAAATTATTTAAAATGTTCATTCCTGTAGATTCAGTCTGGCAAAGAAAGTTTAGAAGAAAGAATTGCGCGGATCAGGAAACAGAATGAAATTATTGAAAAAAACCAAAAGGTTAATATGGAATATTTTTATTAATTTTTTTATCGATCCCCCTTCCTCTCTAAATATGTAAAATAAGCGATTCAACATTTTTAGTAGTACTTCATTATACCTTCTACGGAAGAAGATGAAATGTTTAATCACTAAATTTGATAATAAAGCTCTGTAATATTTATTAGTGTGCATTTTTTTTTTTTAAATAACGTATACTGGTTATCAGCTGTGTTTTAAATTGAGTGCATCTAAAACTCTTCATAGAACTAGTAGCTGATTGCAATAGATGGACATTTTGAATACTGTAGTTCTTTTCGCCGAGCCAAAAATTTAGTTTTTTCAAGAATAGCCGTTTTATTAAATAATTATCAAAATTTAAGTGTTTTAGATTTCTATATAGCTGTTTTATTACATTTCGAAAAGACCATTACCAAAAATTTATAAGCTGAATTTACAGGCAATATCACCGTATTTTTTTCGACCAAGTGTAAAATGATATTGCATGGCGCAGTAAGATATATTTGTGAAGGGTTGTGTTTATGCGAGTCATTAAAAATTAGAACAACTGTTACGGGATCTTATTGAAATACATTAAAAACAATATTGTTTTATGTTAAATATTAATAATTTAATTGCAGTATATAAATAGTATTTGGAAAACAGCGTAATATTTGATATTTTATTAGGAAATAGAACTGGATATTAAAATGGCAGCGCAGCGGAAAGCAATTTACAAACCGGCTATTGCAAATAATAAGGGCGAAGAAGAATTTCGTGGTAAAATGTACGCTGATAGAATGCCGAAGAATGTAGATATAAAAAAAGTAACCAAAGTTTTATATTTAAAACATTACTGAGAAACTGTTTTGTTAAATCTGAATTTATTTGCGATTCATTTTTTTTTTTAATGATTGCAATTTTTATTTATATCATATAAGAAATTTTTAATTCTGTAATCTCAGCTTAAAATTTGGTGCTTAAGAGATGTATTTTAGGTTTTTACTTTACTTTACGAAAAATAAATTTTATTATTCTATCGTGATTTGATAGTTGGAATATAGCGACTCTGTTTAAGTTTACCAGTTAATACTAAAATCTATTCTAAAAAGTTAGCTAGAAATAACTTTGTTCGTAATTTGGAAATTATGTACCGTTTAGTTTTAGATACGTTTATATATTTTTTTCCATATTATACTGTTATATGTTAATTAAAAATTTTATATTTTTGTTAACTTTTTGAATATAATTAGCGCGTGAGATTAGCTGTTAATTCCACGTTATAATCATAAAACAATATTCTTTCATTCGAAAATTAATTGACCGTATAACAAGAATGTGAGATTACTTCGTGTATAAAAAACTTTAAAAATATATAATGGTGCACAATTTTTAAAGAAAAATATTTAAACATCATATTTTTTGTTTTTGATAAAAGCGTGCTAAATAAAAAAATCATACTCAAAATAAATACCACACTGTAAACAGGAGAAAAATAAAATTATTGTATTGTAATGCTGCCGTATTCTTAACGTGTTATGAAGTTTATTAAAATACAAAAATTGTAGTATTTATAATATAAATCAATATTAAATGTAATCTGTTATAATCATTATTTTCTATTAATTTTAACAAGTGAATTACAATCAGATATAAAAAAATAAAAGTATTTAATATTATGGTATCAAAACTTCATATACAAAAAACAAAATTGCGCGTTGATTATTTTTTTTTTTTCATTTTATTTAAAAACATAAATTATAATAAATATGATGTATTTGAATATACAAGCAGTGGTAGAGTTACTGTTTTGATAATATTTATGAAAACGGGTTATGATTTGTACGTGCTAATTTTAAATATGTATCTTACAGTTAAATTTATCAGATATTGAGACTTAGTATTAGACTGAATTTTAAAAATTACACATTCATTATTAGAGAGTTACCTTTGTCGACGATAAAAATGATGACAGTGATGATGATGACGATAATAATAATGCTACGGATGAAGATGATGTTAAAAGACGATACCGACTTAATTTGCTTGAAAGGCAAAGTAAACAGAGAACTCAAAATGGTAACTGGATTAGAGAATGGGATGAAGGAAAAGAAGACATACTAAAGTAAAAGTTAATTCTGTAATACTTATGCTATTATTTTTAAACGTAGTAAGCAATTTATTTTGTAATTGTTTCTTGTAAGTAACATCGTCGTTTCTAGTCACCATGGAAGATATATATTTTTTATGTTTTTAGTTAGTTTTCTTTGTCTTTAGTTTGAAGCCTAAGTAGCAAATGAGTGTAGTTACGGGTGTTACAGTTTAATAATAAAATAGTTCAGATTATGTAAAAAAACATATACTTACTTGCAAATGTATTGTTAGGTATAAAAGCTTTGATTATTTTAGTCTTTGCATTTTTAAATTTTATCCAACGTTAATAATTTTCAAAAGAACTGGGATACAAATTTGGGTCCAAAGGAATTTGAGGTTACATTGCAAGTAATAAATTTATCTGTTTTAACATATGATTAATAAAGAATACATCTGTTGAATATTAAAGTAAGAGTCAAATAAAAAACGATTATTATTTTACATCGATAGATTATTTAAAAATCGTTAATATTTTTTTGCATAGTTTAATGAATATAAGTAATTTCGATATTTGTTTCGGGTGGTATTTACCATATTTAGGGTAATTGTTCCTTTAGATAATTTCTTATTAGTACAACAGAGGCGATTGACTTAAAATATTATCAATTTGCTATATTACCATGGGAATGTAGCTTTGAATAAGGAAATCGATTATATATTTCGATGTTTTAACCGTGGAAAAGCAGCTTAAAATAAAGAAGTCTTTTTTTTTTTTTTTTTTTTAAGCATAAAATATGGAGAATAATGTGACAAAGAAGTTGATTTTTAGCAAGAAAAAAAATTTAAATATAAAGCTAAAAATTGTATTATAAAAATTCAGTAAATATGTACTGAAAAGTAAAAAATAATTATTCGATAAAAAATATATTTCAAAGTGATACCACTTAAGGTGATATTATCGTAATTTTTATGTAACATTAACTTTTTGGAGTTGGCATCAAATTCATATTACAATAATAATTAAAAACTGCATTAAATATTCACTAAATTGTTTTTAGATATATTAACCAAAGTTATAAATCACATAATACCACAAATGCAGTCAAATCGAAGCATTGTCACACAGCACTCCCCAGTGATATTAACATGGAATGTAAATGGTATAACGCAAAGAAAGAACGAATCAGAAATCTTCTTGAATCAGAATGCCATTGATGTTGCATTGATCACAGAGACTCACTTATGTTGTGGAAAAAGCTTTAGGATGGCCGGCTACACAAGTTACAGAGCACAGCACCCGGATGGAACGGTTCACAGCGGTTGTATGGTATTGGTTAAAAATTCTCTTACGCACCACCTTCATTTCTCTTACTGTACTTATGCATACTAACTAGTTGCAGTGAACATCGAAATACGCAAAAAATATCTAATCACGGTCGCAGTCTATTGCCATCCTGGGTGTTATATACCAGAGAGTGAATATACCCTGATGTTTAAACACCTAGGTAACATGTTTATCTGTGGTGATGACTACAACTCCATATATCACTCGCGAGGTTCCCAAAGAACTAATAAACAGGGCCGGATATTATATACCGCAATGCAGTTAAATTCTTTATCCATCCTATCACCAATGACGCCCACTTACTAGCCACAACACTACAATACAATACCGGAAATACTAGATTTTTACATTTGCAAAGGTTTACAAGGATATTATAAGTTGTACAAAACTAGCATCGATCTATCGTCGGATCATGTCCCGGCTATTGCAAATCTTCATATACAACCTATAAAAAAACGGAAGAGCTATCATTTGACCAATAAAACCATCAACTGGAATAAATTCTCCGTGCTTATCGATGATAACATTGATATAAAAATAATGCTTAAAGATGGAAATGATATCCAGGAGGCAGTTAATAACCTTACTGCCACTATTCAAACCTAATGTTACAGCTGTATCAAATGTGGCGAACATAGATATAACAACAAACCTATACCGGCCGCAATTCGCAATCTTATAAAAGATACAAGAAATTGAAAAATGAAATCAAAAAATATAAAAACTTGTTTTACAAATACTATACGGATTCATTAAATATGCAAGATAACTCCTTACGGATAGCCACAAAAAAACTACTTCAGGATACGCACACACTGTATAATATTAAACTTAGTAATAATGAGTGGGCCAAAACAGATTATCAGAAGGCGGAAGGTTTTGCTGGTCCCTTAGAAAGTACCTTTACTTCATACAGCTATAATGAATCGTTTTCAAAATATATAATAAGTTCATAGGAACAACCGCTTCAACTACAGCTTCCAACCAAACCATTCTCCCCAAAAGAGGTATATAGATGTCTTAGAAGGACTTCTAAGAAAAAGGCACTGGGTGCTGATAAACTAACGGGCGAGATTTTGTCGCAACTTCCTAAAAAAGCTGCAATCATGATTTGTTACATATTGATACGGATTCGGTACTTTTGGCGCTATGTTTTATTCGACGTTCGAGCTAGAAATTATTCTTCGATTTATTCATTAATTCTCGGCTTCTCGAACGTCGATATATTTTACATCGCCGTTTTGTCGTGTCTTGGTTGCTTATTTGGCCGATACCAAAAATCCCCGAGATAATTGGCGTGATCGTCGAGTACACGGTCGCGCTGGGGTAGAGACGTCATAGTGTCTGGGTGATAGTGGTCAGCAGCTAAGACAATGATATGCGCGTGCGGCAAGAAGCGCTGAATAAGATGTGCCGAGTAATATCGAGCTACGAGAATATTATAAAAACCCGCAAGGCAGGCAGGGTAATTAACGCGGTGGTATTATAATTCGATACAATTAATTCGTGGTGCACTCGATGTCAGTCGTATTATATTGGCCGGCAGCTCACGTCGTCGAGCAGCAAAAATAGTATCTAGTCGTTGTGTTACTTTTTTTCGTGAAATCTATTTTAATTCCAGTGAAGAAATTTTATGTTCAGTCACTCATTTTTTCGTACAATTTTCTAGTCTGCATCAATGCTGTATGCGTCCGTTTTGTTTGTTTTTTTTTCGTAAATTTTGAATATATACGCATTTGTATAAAAAAAAAAAAGGTTTCATTATTGGACACGTGGTAGGGCTCGTGACGTCTCCGCTTGGGATGAACTATCGCCTTCGGACGGCGGTTTCGCGATAAAAAAAGAATTTTCTTTGAATCGAAAAAAAAAATTTATATTTTATTTTTTTTTCTCGCGTTCTTTTTTGTATAAAAAAAAAAAAAAGCCTAATGTTCAACTAGAGTTTTCCGGTAATTCATATATCATTATTGAATTCATATCAAATGGCCCCCTAAACAGGGACTCGGAGTCGAAATTCGTAACAATATTTAATGCAATCATTCGAAGTGAATATTACCCGGAGTCATGGATGAAAGCAATTATCCTAGTGATACATAAACCGAACAAACCGGAGTCAAATTTATCCTCCTATAGGCGGTCCATCAGTTTGCATAGTACATTGCCAAAAGTCATGGGAAAACTCGTTATGGATAGAATGTTTCCAATCCTAGAAAAAAAAGAACATAATCCCATCTCACCAATTCGGATTTCGGGCCCATCACTCGACAGTGCATCAATGCCATAGGATTGTAAATGCAATATCAACGGTATTGGAAAGAAAGGAAGTTTGCTCAGCAGTGTTCCTGGATGTGTCTCGGGCATTCGATCGTATCTGGCACTCTGGATTTCTTTTCAAACTAAAAGGAATTCTTCCACCGGATTTGTACCTATTCTTTGTCTCATATCTGAATAACTGAACATTTATAGTTAAAGTCAACGATTCAAACTCCGAAGAAAGTATAATTCGTGCATTCGTTCCGCAGGGCAGCCTACTTGGTTCTATGGTGTATTCTATTTACACAGCTGATATGTCTACATCAAACCAAATAATATTAGCTACGTTTGCTGATGATGTGGCCATCTTATCTTCCGATGTCAATCCAACGTTCCCGACTATGGCGGTACAGCAACAAGTAAACAGGATCCAGGAATGGGCCAGATATTGGTGTATCCGGTTTAACGAGCATAAATGCAAACAGGTTATGTTTACAAATAAACGGATAGTGTGTCCCAGAGTAAAAATTAACAATATACGAGGCGTGTCAATTTTATTTGTAGAATTTTTCCCTGTGGAACCTAAAAATAGGGGGAGGGGGAAACGGCCCATTTTTGGGAGCACCCCTCCCCGAAGATAGGTCCATCAGGACCCTCGTCATGACACTTTGGACTTCGGTAATGCCGTCATATCGGTTTCCTTTCAAGTAACTTTTGAACTGAGGGAACAAATGAAAGTCGCACGGAGCTAGGTTCAGTCCGGGGGGTGGGCATGGAGATGCTGTGGAGCGTCAAAAACTGGCGTACTGCGAAAGACGAGTGTGTTGGAGCGTTGTCGCGATGCAGCACTCAACCCTTCTCGGCCAATTCGGGTCGTGCGCGGTACACGTGGTCTCTAACCGTTTCAAAACTTCGATGTAGAATGCTGCATTGACTGTCTGGCCTGCGGGAACGTATTCGTGATGAACAACACCGTTGATGTGGAAGAAAGCGATCAGTAGAGACTTGACTCTTGATTTGAACATGCGAGTTTTTTTCGGACGCCCCGCCCTTCTCTGCCCACTGCATGCTCTGTTTCTTGATCTCAGGGTCATATTGGAACACCCAAGATTCGTCCCCGTGGTAATGGACGACGTGCACTGGTTTCCTTCAGCGTCAATTCGATCAATGAAAAATGTTTCAACAAATTATCACATCACTGTAACCCAAACATTAGAAAAATGTATAGAAGCATTCTGCCGGGAAATCTAGCCAGGATGATAAAAAAAAAATGGTGCCGAGATGCGATTCGAGTTACCTAACTTTCCTTTTCATTAGATATAATAAGTAAGAAAGAAATGAATCATTACACGTCCAAGTCTCTCAATGGATAGATTGGACTGTACTTTAGTTGTCCAAAATTGGTCTGTACAATATGTTACAAACACCACTGTATAAGAATTATGATAATATCACATTAAGTTATATCACTCTGAAGTATATTTTTTATCTAATAATTATTTTTCACTTTTTAGTGCATTTTTATTAAATTTCTATAATAAATCTTCAAATCGGTATTTTGTTTAAAAAAAAAAAAAAAAAAAACATTTTATGTTTTATTATATGTGCATATTGGCTGCTATATTATGAATTAATTAAAAAAAGAAAAAAAGCGTGTCGGGGTTTTGCAAATTGAGAGGGATAAAAATTTATTCTTAGTTTCACAAACACGCACATGTACACAGTTTACGTATCTATAATAAATTTTTAATTTAACAATTTTTATCTTTTTCTGAAAGGTGTTATTCGCACAGCTTTTTGTTTATAGAGGACGAGCGCTTTTACAAATTTCATTTTCGACATATCACTGATAACACATAACTAAGTAGTGAATTGTTTTTTACGTAAAACTATTATTATTTATTTATTTGCTTAATGAGTTTAATATTTACACTTTTTTGTATACAGAAACAACAACAGTTGGAAGGATGTACACTTATCAACATTTGGAGGTAACATATTTTTTTCTTTATTTTTTAAATAATATCAGCACTGATTAAATTGCGCTTTATTTTACTTTTTGAATGATGAGCATTTTAAAGCGTATATAAAATTTTCAACTAAATTATGTCAAGTTATTTTTTGTATATCAGTTGTTATAAAATTGTTCGTTTATCCTTATAATATTGAAATAAAATCTAATTAGTTATAAATAAAAAGGATCTAAAAAATTAATAATTAAAGATTAAAAAATATTGTTTCCCTCTCCCGTTAATTTGTACTAAAACGAATATCTATACTAATAGTACAGTTAATTCATTTTTTGTAACCGAGTAAAAAGCATGTAGCATCAAAAAAACTATGATGCAATTTTAAATGTATACTACTCCGTTTACAATTGAATTATATTTAGACGCATGTATTTCGTTGTTATTAAATGTACCGTGTTATAGCAAATTACGTTAAATAACTAGACTGTCGCTGTTTGTAGTAAAAAAAAACGCAATTATTAAGAACAGCGCTTTTAGCAAAAGAAATAATCGTTTTTTTAAGTATTTTTATGTGAACATGTGTATTTTGTTTAAACCTATTTTTAATCTACATATATGTCATTGTGGGTATTACTGAAAAGGTTAATTTGAAATTAATGGAGGTAAAATTTAAAAAAATAGTTTCTCTTTATTAGCTACCAATTATTTTAAGTTTTTTTCGTTTGATGAAAGTGAGTTAAGAAGTGGTTAAAATATAGGTTACAGATCTATCGATGAAACAATTATTTTTATATCGGAAAAGAATTTTGTTTACTTCATCAACCACTGTTGATGGTTGACGAGTGTCTTTTTCTTTTAACGACTTTCCTCCTTATCCTTTTGATAAACCTCTTCACTCTCCCAAATGGATCCCTTCTAAAGTAGGCTGGCCATCTTTTACTTTCTCGTTGACTTCTTGCTCTTCTCAGTTCCTCCTAATTTAAACTATCTTCCTAATATGACTTCTTTGTTGAATCAATCTTCTCTGCCTTAACTCATTCTTCTCCTCTTATCCGACCAACTCCTCTCAAAAAACCCAGAACGTGCTGGTAGAATGAGGACTGTAAGGTGGCCTTTAACTTTTCGCTTCTGTTCTTTCCTTTTCAACTTTACAGTTCATAAGAATGACAATGCTAAAGTCAAATTTGTTTTTAAAACATAAAAGAAAATTTCACGGAGAAGGTTCTGCTCCTCTTTTTTTCAATCCACTCTTATCTCTTATGTATGGAAAATTGCTAGGGCCTTCAAAACCTTCTTTTCCCAACGTTCTTCTAATCATAATTTTCCTCCTAAAAAACTAGTCCAGTTTGATTCTATAATATTCTTAGCTTCTATGAATCCTGTTTTTCCCCCATCTTCTTCTTTTAGTTCTTTACATTTTCCTAACTGTCGTTTTATCAGAACTCTCTATTCGTCTTCAATCATTTTTCCTCTTAAGTCAATTGAACAAGCCTTGAATCATTTTTCTTCTTAAGTTAATTTCCTCGTTAACGAATCCATAAGAAAAATGTGTCTCTTTTACATCTTATTTTCTGCACTCTTTTTTTTTACGTTAGTATGAATCTTTTCTATTCAATCTTCTTTTTATGATATCTATTTTTTTGCACATATCGTACATTCCAATGCGACTTCAATTACATTACGTTCTATGTAAGTATATTACATCTTTTTTTTTTTATTTATTTTTTTTTTATTTTTCTTTCGTCAACCTAGAATGCTTGTTGACGAATTATCTTATATTTAAGCATTATAATCTCATAATTTAACTTATATGTATACATATCTCCGTATGATATCTACTGCCTATATCTTAATCTAATCTTGTACTTATCGATATACCTATAATTTATTTTCTTTTGTTTGGTAATTTATATATTTTTTTACTTTTGTTGCGCATTCTCTAATGTTGTGTTTATTATTTTTTAAACATTTCCTTTTTTCTGAAGCCTTATTTTCCTTTTCCTTTCCTCTATTTTTTTTAACTCTATTATTTCGTTAGGTATTTTATTTAACATCTGAGTTATGACATATTTGTCCGTTTATTCCTCCATCGTCCTATTCTCGCTAACGGTAGTTGGTGCGTAAACTTTTTCCTCGGCTCTTATTCTGTTTTTATTTTTTCCTCCAATTCAGTTTTCTCTCCCATTGTTACATATTCCCATATCTTTACGTATAAGTACATTCCTCTTATGCTCATTACGTCTTCGTTTTTAATTATTTTATTCTCAGTTTCTCTTTTATGATTTGCTATTAATTTCAAGCATTTTATTTGCAATTTATTTATTTTCCCCATGTCTGAATTCCATATCAGATCCTCTTTAGTGGTTTTGTTTCGGCTTATTTTTAGTGGCTACTCTTTTCAATTTCAATTGTACAGTGTACTTAAATGATTATTTTTCCTATTTCATTTTAACCTGATTACGTCATTACTGTTTTTATCTATGTACCAAACGTACAAATTTGGATGCCTCCTATCATCAGTGAAATGTTTTTGATACTGTATTAAATCGGTCATGTATAGTGGGCATGCGAAATACACTATCTGGTTTTGGCATAGAACTACCACGAAAATAATATAAAATAAGCGGTTAAATTATTAATTCAAAATAAACCGAGACTCGATAAAAATTGTTTACCGTCGCCTTCCTCATAGCAGTACCAGTTTTGCCTGTGAAAATCCAATATTAAGTTGGATCTGGATTCTTCCATTCGCTCTAACTTGGTACTGATAGTCGCTGCTGTTCTCTATCAGTTTTTCTCGGCCGTTCCTAACCTGGAATACAGATGCTGGCCAAAAGCCGGTTCTACTTGATGTGCAGACGCTTTTGGATTAATTAAAACATTACGAGGAAAGAAGGGTTAAGTGGATAGGTCATTTATACCGACATAATCATAAATTAGTACAAATAATTGAAGGAAAAATGGAAGGAAAACGTTATAGAGGAAGACCGAGGGAAAACGTACATCGAACAAATAATAAAGGATGCAGGAGCAACCAGTTACGCAAACTTAAAAAGAATGTCTGAACAAAGGGAATTCTAGTGCTTAGTTTTAGTTATTACGATGGAGAATCGTAAAGATTATCCATCAATCTACGGATTGAGGAAAAGAAGGAGAATAAGATGGTGTTATTGTCTTTGTTTACTTCACGTTTACCTTTATTTCGCGTAAACGTCATATTCATTTTCTAGATACCGATGAAATGAAGACTTTTAATGCGATCGGAAGAGCTAACGTTTTTGAGGTTTCTTAATAGTTTCTTAGTACAGAGAAGTTCGATGCGTTAGAAGTTGGTTCAATGAGAAGTCTTGCCGCGTTTTTGACAATGAAAATGACAATGTTGAGAGTTTAATTTTTAATCTAATTGTTTACTTTTAAATGTAGATTATGAGGCACCTCAGCGTACCACGGCGACGGGTTTTTACGATCGTCGACCAACTAGCGTGGCAGTTAACAGAATAACGCCGACGCAGACTGCTGATAGAATGTCTACAAGGTACATGGTTGCCGAACGAAATAAAAATCGCAGCGATTATTTTCAACAATCACCGCAGCAATTTGTTGAAAATAAGTACGTGCGCACGAAAACAGCTGATTTTTCGCCGGTAAGTAAACTCTACTCGGACGGTATAAAAAGCGGCAAACTGTCGCCGACTTACAATCGTTCTCTGGAACAAGAGATCGGAGAATCAAACGACGGATGGAATGGGGAAGAAACGTGGTACGCCGATGATGATGAGGAAGAGGAAGAGGAAGAGGAAGAAGAAATGATGGAAGATAATGATAACGATAACGATGACCAAAACTGGGAAACTATATCGGAAGAGGTTGTCGATGGTGCTGTCGAAAGTGGATGTATTACCGGTGCGAAAAGTAAGTTAGCAGACAACGACGGCGGCGATGATTCGTTAATACGTTCATCATCAGCGGAAGAAGACTTCACGGTTGAAGTGAATAAAGTGTTGCATTGGAACGATCAGAAAAACGAATTATCGGTTACCCACGATGAACTGTCGGATCGGAAAAAAGTATACTTTGGTCGTAATAGTATGTTGCGAGTGAATCTGCGTAATGATGCGTCTTCTAACAGTATGAATTCACATTCATCGTATCGAATACGAAGTCTCAATAACGGTGGACCGCCTGTTGCCGATTTTACCAGCGACGACGAAGAATTTATTTCGGTCGGGAAATCATTATCATTTTCACAACGGAATTCTTCTGCTGTTGATAATTGAGTAAAGAAAAAAAAAAAAATAAATAAAAAAAAGTCTGGTCGCCGATGCGTATTGTCTAGTTTGTAATTATTTTATATTTTTATGTCCTGCCCAAATTTAAAAAAAAAATATATTGAAATAAAGAGACTGATTCTTTTATAAATTTTCGGTGACATTCGCGAATTTAAAAAAGAAAAACTAACATTTATCTTTTTTAAGCGTCTATTCGGTATGTTTTCGATCAAAATTTTTACAGCTGACATTGAAATAGAGGTACATGTATCAGTTGATGGAGTCTTTGGAGAGTCATTAAAAAATTTTCTATTTTAAAACCTTCTATCGAATATTTTGCCCGACGTAGGAATTTTCATTGTCAGATTGATTTTGCTTAACATCAAGCAATGACGTCCGAGACGAGAAAACTTGTTCCTTAATTCTCGGTTCACAATGCCGCGATGGTGGTTATAAGCCGTTTAGCGAGCTGATGTGAGAGAGAGCGACATAAACAAGCTGTTGTTCGTGACAATTCTTCGTTAGCATACAATTCTTCATCGCGCTTAAGTTTATGTGATTCTCGCATTAATTACGCTTTAGGTTTCATGTCGCGCTCAAACCAAAAAGTCATACTCATTTTTTTTTTTTTTTTGTTGAAAGTATATATTAACAATCCGCAAAGGGTTTTCGTGGTTCATATTAACATTGAAATCACAATTTTTGGTAAACACTACGTCAACATTATTAACACATCTATTTAACGTTTTGAACACATTCACACTGGGTCCGTCATCAGAAACCAAACTAAAATCTAACTCGCTTGTTTCAGCCGGGTAAGACTTCGTAAATTATATATTTTTTTTTTAGTTGTAGTCGGCTGAAACGAGCGAGTTAGATTTTTGTTAAGTTTCCGATGATGGACCGTGCAAACGCGTTCGAAACGTTAAATAGGAGTGTTAATGTTGACGTGGTGTTTACCCAAAAATTGTGATCTCGATATATGTATACTACTTTTTTTTGCGTTTCCATGGTATTATTTAATTAGCAATCCTCAAACCAAAGATTCCTACTCATTTTTCATTTTTCTCATACGCATATACATATACTCATTTTTTCTTTTTTTTTGGGCTCGTTAACTAGGGACCTCACTCAGAAACAATCGGAAGAAGAGTTAACTAATTAGATCTTAATTCGATCAGAAATAGTTGCGTATACTAATTTCAGTACTATTAAATTAGCAATCTGTTTATACGCGATGATACACGAAACTTAAGTTTCACTGTAATGATACGAAAATACGTATTATAGAACAAAAATTAACGGTTTCGCTCATGACGTCATGGTAACGTTCTCGGTAACGGATTTGATGTGTCAGAATTTTCGGAATGACCCCCAGCCATAAGATATATACATGTCAACAAAATAAAATAATAATAGCTTCAAAATTTCATTTGCAGAAAATGTTCCCTAAGCTTTTATCGAAATCCATCGTTGGTGTTGTAAGCGTATTCAATTATTTTTTTCCATCATTTCGTAGCATTGATATTTTCTTTCATATTTCTTCTTTTAATTGTCTTTGTAGATTTTTTATCTCTCGTCTTGTATAAAGAGTATTCGAAAGAGGTCATTTTTTTATCGTTTGTTCTCTTAGCGATAAAATAAAAAAGGATGCGATAATAAATTAGAGTTAAAAAAATACGAAGTACGACAGTATAATCAGAGAGCGAAAGAATAGTGTTGCTAACGAAAGAATGCTCAATGTTAAAAAGAAAGGACGAATTTATTTGTAAAAAAAAAACAAAAAAAAACAGGAAAAGCTCATATACTAACTAAAAAATGTAATTATTTTTATAATTAGGTTCAATCGGTAATTTAAATTTTTTTGCTATCGAGCTATTATATTTTCCCATAAAACCTATTTCAATCAATCGAACTAACGGAAAACTATTTATTCGATTGATAATTATTATGCCACTTTTATGGATTATACTTTTATTTAGAATCGTTATTGCGCACAATTTTTGCATTAGATACGTGTTCGAAGCAAGAATATTGTTGTATACTCATTTCGAAATCATAATTATCTCGATTATTTTATAAGTAATTAGGCTGTAATTTCTATTTAATTAAATAATATTTTAAATTATCAATTTTTCTAAATGTACAGATATTTGTGAAAATTAATTTTACGTAAGTTTAATTATTGCCGTAAAATTAAGCTTAAGATTTTACATGTAACCGACGTGAATGACCACAGGGCATAATTTGTTGGCACGCCTTCGTCAATAGATTTGCGATATTTAACAGATTCGGCCCATGCGCAAATGAATGAAAACACAAGTATAGTAAAATAGAGCGGGGGGGGGATGTGCTTCACGTTGTGAAAGTTCCGGTTAAAATTTCAGCGTCTAGAACTCTCTTGGAAAATTTTAGCGCGATCTGGCAAAATTAGTTGTCACATTTTCTCGTCGTTCGTAATATGGTTTTTATTTCTTGTCAGATAAATTTAGTTTTTACTACTCCGTAAAGGTACGCAATAAAAGCGTAAAATTAGTAAAGAATAACTTTGCATATGCGTAACATTCCCTTCGAAAAATTATTGTTTGACCAATTAAGAACAGCTCGAATATGTTTAGATGAATCGGACTGATGCGGTAAAAAGTGTCAAAATGTCACACATTCGGTCAACTCTTAATTACACATTATATGAAAATTTCGACGAGGGGGGGGGGTTGTTTTTCTTTCATTAATCCGACTGTCGCGAATGTATAAGTGTAACTTTGAAAATTATATCCTCTGTTATAATCGTAAACGAAATTGAGAGATTCGTATTAGAAATAAAATCGTAATAAGAAAAAATCTGCCGTATTGATATTACGAGATGATGTTTCTAACACAGGACCACCTGTGGAAGTAGATAAAATTCGTTTTTTAAATTTGACTATTTCTTCTTCGAAAGAACATATTAATTTGGCGCCAATTTCTCTTTTCTTTGATGTGGAAAAGGAAAAAGAAATCCGCGAAGTGAATTCTGTTTATATTGCATATAACATATTTTACATATGAGAAAACTAAGCTGTAATGTTTAAAAAAATTTAATCATTTTACGATGTTATGTTTCGGTGCTATTTCTTTTTAATATATATATATATATATATATATGTATATTTTTTCAAAGTTATGCGTTATTATCGTACGATTGGCTGGAATTAAAGTATAAAAAACGTGCATTTGTTTATATTATACGTTTACAGGTAGAAAAAATTGGAATTAACAATGTCTTTTAATGTTATAATTATTCGTGTAAGTCGATAAATGTTCATATTCTTTCTTTGTAAAATATGTAAAATAGTATTATTAAAAAAATACGAATTTCGTCTGATATTATGTGGTAATATCGAGATATAATATAGGGTTCTCTATATTATTATTAATTTATTTATTTATTAATTATCATTCGGTTTTTAAATGATTTTCCGCGTAATTTAATTGTTTATTCTATGATTTTGATATAAAAAAAAAAGTGTAATTAAATTTATAATTAGTATTTAAATTAATAAAAGTTTTACTTTTTAAGCCGAAATTTATTGTAATTTTAACGATTGTTCTGAAAATTCAGCTGCGAATATCGATAATCCGCGCGATTTTCGATTCAGTCAATTCCTTTTTTTTTGCGTTTTCATTGAATCTATAAATTAATTTTTCTTAAATTTCGAGAAATTTGATGGCTGCTTTGAAGAAGATGCAACACATATTTTTAGCAGAGCAAATTACCTTTATTTGTATATCAGTCCGTATTTGATAGCGATTTCTTCTATCGAATTTAGCACCTTCAAACAAAATTATATAAAGCAAGAGATTAACTCTAAACTCGATAGATTAATAACCGAAAGCGCTTTGATGTTAAAATTTACGTTCTGAGATAATATAAAAAGTTCTTACCTGATCCAGTTGTTCAATCGAGTGAGCCGATGAAATGTTAAATCGAATTCTCGATCGGAACAACGGTGTAGCTGGATATGCAACTCCCGCAGCCACAATGCCGCGTTTCTTTAATTCACGTACCACAAGACTAGGTAATTTAACGAATACGTAATTACTATGAGCGGATAGTTAAAAAAAGTTTTAACATAGAAATTTATGAAAGAGTATCGTAAAAATTTTCAACAATTCCTTTATTTGGAAGAAAACGAATAAAGAAATATTTGGAATTAGTTTTTTTTTTTTTTTTTCTGATACTACTGGAAAATAATCGGAATATTTGTAAAATCCAAAGAAAGGATATAAGATTTATCCTATACAGCGTGAATTACATAACATTTGATAAATGCGGAGTATCTGTTAGTGAAAGTAAAGCAGTTTCTTTATTATTCAGTTATCTAATGTAAGAATTTTTTGGTATACAGATTACCGTATTTCTATTATAGCAATTTTTTAAGGTTGAAAACAAGTCTTTAATTTTTTTTGAATTTTTTAAAATTTTGATATTTTATAAAATCCTTACATATTAATTATAGGAAAGTAAATGTAAATGCAGTAAACTGTAGAAATTGCCTTGAAACTGACAAATCTTACATACGTAAAAATCTGCGCGGTGCAAAAGGATATTGTAAAACACTGTTATTCTTGCAATTTTATTTTTGGAAATCTACTCAAATTCAGCTTCCGGTTTTAAGTTGAATCTACAATTTACACGGCTATCTTCAGTTTAGTAGCCAGTGGTGCTTTATTTTTAAGAGTGTAAATGATCTAGCAAAAATAAATCGAAAATTTCAAAATTATATTACCACTTAATGAAGTGCTAAGGTTTTGTGCAAGTGTGTCGTGTCTTTGATAGTAAAAAAATTTAATTTTTTTGAAAAATACTATCGACAAATAGAGAATTACAGCGTACCTCTGTAATAAAACATGTATGATCGTTTCCATCAAACTTAAAATTTTCTAAGAACGGAAAATGTCAATGATAGAGTTATTCAGTTTAAGAAATGCGTAGACATCTTGATTGTTTTTTTTTTTTTTTTTTCTGGAAAAATATCTTATTTTTAAACTTCTTAAATAAGTTTGCGAATTTACGCAGATATTTTGATGACATGCTGATATTTTAAAAGAACATCCGTTAATAAAGTGTACGTGATATTATATGACGGGAAAAAGTTTTACTGCGTTCGCATTAGAATTGTTAGAATTTTATTTTGTAACATTATACTTTTTTTTCCCTCATTTTTTCATATAATTAAGTTTGAATACCGCAATATACCCATCTGTAATGGATATCTTCATTATTTTTAGATTTTAATCTTATAAAAGATGGCCGCTTTAATTATTGCGAAATGAATTTACCGATCGAAATAATCATGAACCATATACGTAAGTGTAACTTACAAATTTTGCGCGTGTAAGCCAGCCAAACGTAGAAGTAATTTAGAAAGAGGAAATTTTTAATTATTAAATAAATATTAGTCTTGTTACAGACACGCGTGATCGATTACGTTAGCAGCTGCCAGAATATTTATAAATACCAATATCGGTTGATCAAATTAGATGTAAAACATTCAGACGGATGCAATGTTGAAATTCATATTTGCTAATTACCTAACTAATGCAGCAATAATTGTGGCACATAAAATGACTACCAGGGAACATTTTTACGGGGGTTTCGTCCGTATAACATCACAATCTTCAGACATTGCCACGATAGTGGTAATGCTGCAAAGCGTAAATTTAAAAGCGGATAATGAAAACAAACGTGAGATTGCTTGAAATGAACTAAATAAGGAACAGTAGCCGGACGCGGCGAGAATTTCCATGCGTTTTCCTCTTGAAAGAATCATACATGCACTCGGCTAGGCCTTTTCAATAGAATATTATTTTCAGGATCGTTGTAATGTTCGTAGCCATAACGTGTTGATTGTGTACTTCCTTAAAATATGACGGAGCGTAAATGTTTAGTGTTTATTAATTAGTTAAGAAGATGAATAATTATTAACGATAAGTGTAATAAACATTTTAAGAATAAATGTTAAAAAAAAAATGTTATAAACAGGGTGGCCACCCAACCGGGAATAAGCCGGGAATTTTGTCATAAAATCGGGAAAAACAGTAAAAATAGCCAAAAACGATATTTATAATAAGAAAAATCATTTGAAGCGAAAAATGAATGCGAAATAACTTACGAAGTTCCGTTTTATTCATATAACAAGTATGCTGCGGCGGTTAAATAATATCAGTAGTAATAAAAAAATTCCGTTCTTCTTTTTATACAATTTTAGTAATCAAAAAATCGGGAGGATTTGGACCAAGAAAACCGGGAATTTAAAAATTATATTTGAGCGGTCATCAGTGTATAAATATTTTTTCAGGAGAATGTGTCATCCGATATCTTCAGACTAGAAAAGATAAAAGAACACAGGTGGATACTACGTTTTTTACTCTAGTATATCCCACTTAAATATTTACTCCCAAGATGTTCAGTTATTCTGAGGTAATTATTCTTTATTGTTTTAGTTTTAATTGGGGAAAATCTCGGTAAATAAAAGTAGTCGACAGAGGTAGGAATTGAAACTGGCTTCCTCTCCTCTTCTAGCGCTTTGTAGAGTTTAATAAACCTAGAACTTTAACTTCACAGTCAGTTCCACTATGAAGGATTCGATGCAATGCAAGTATCGTGTGTCGAAAATTTAATACGCGATTGATTTTTGAGATATTTTTCAGTTCTGATAAACGAAACGGCTATCATACGAGTCAAATATTTGGAAGAAATGTTGGGAAATACATTGTTTAAAGTGCTAAGTCGATGCCGTTATAGGCGAACAATTTATTATCCGGTTCGGGCAATGATATGCGAAATTAAAACCGGTGAAAGTTTAATCTCGTCCTGTTTGTTAGATTTAACAACTGTAATATCGCTACTTATATTTTTTAATTTTTTAATGGATTAAAATTAGCAGGCATGCTAGCGTTGGGATGTAATTTGATGCATAATAGTGATTTGCTAATTTGTATTCTGAATCGTTCTGTCGTAAAAACAAATTAGTACTTAAGAACTTTATGAGATACGGTAAAATCTTTGTCGAATTTTAATTATACTAATTTTGTAATCAAATATGTCATTTACATATGAATTTATGCATGTGTCTGTGTGTGTGTGTGTGTTTGTCTGCTGCATGGTGAAATTAAAGACGTAAGAAATTATCGATGAATCGTAGTACGGAATAAAATTACCTTACGGTTGAGATGGAAAATAGAATCCAAGGAACTATCTGAGAATCGTAGTCGCCGCAAATGATTAACCCGATTTCTTTCATCCTATCGCGAAAATAGTGAGTGTTGCTCCGTATGTTATTTATTAACGAATTTCCTGTGGATGTGGAATTTTTATTTTTTTATTCATAATGTAACGTCGCGTTGATTTATTATTAATCAAACCGCCTTATTCTATCAAGAATAAAACTAATATGTGTATACAGTGCATGATGCATACCATAAATATTGTGTTGCGCCGCCATCAGAGTCTTAATTGATACTATAGCTTGTTGCGCGATGGACGGTGGCATTATGGTTGAATATATTGCGTTATAACTGGTTTTTCGAAGATGGTCAATAATTTCCTAGATCCGAATAAATAAAATATTTACATGATTTGCACTTTTTACGCATACTCGGAAAACATCGGAAATTCACTTTATTTTATTTATTTAAGGTAAAAAGATAGAACACATTAGTCTAATCAAAGTATGAACTTCTATAATAGATTCAACAATAAGGATAACTTGCTTTTGTGTGAATGTGCGAGATATACATTCTAAGAAATATAGCAATTGTATATTGGTTATTTTCGTTTAAAAATGCATATTGTGAACGGTGTATACTTCGGCTTATGTTAAATTGTTCATTGTAACCGGAACTTATTTTCAGAAATTTGGCTATTTTTACTTTTATTTTTTTAACAGATTAACCTGAATTCATAAAGTTTTACAGCTGGCTAATTGTAACCTATGCGTGTTTTTATGAAAGTATAAATTTTTCAATATCTAAAACTGGAGTATTCATGCTTTGCAAATTGAAACAAACGCTGGTAAAAGATTTTAGTCCGCTTCAAGCGTGATGTTGGCTACGGTGGCGCTACCATGTTAATTGGAAACGATATAATATCCTATCACAAAATCCTTCTTCCTTCAGCTTATTATATAATCCTAATATAATCGTGTTTTTCCCCCTGACCCGCACTCCAATGCCATCAATATCGTTTGAGTTTACATTTCTCTTAGCTTCACTTTCAAATTTTCCTCTTAACTTTTTATCCCATTCATTCGTAATTGGTGGTGTGTGCAACGTTCATTCTGCTCTTTTGGGTTGCGATAGATATAACAGGTAAGGTTCTGTTCTTAAGAACATTATCCGTAATCTTTCTTCTCCTAACTCTGCTGATTTTTACCTCGTCTAAATGTTCCTGTAGAACACTCGATAAGACCTCCGGAAACGATCGTGTCCTTGTTTTTAGGACCTTTAACGATTTTATACTTCCTCACTTCAAGCCGTTTCACGGTCATTTTTGTAGCTTTCCAAGACTGACCGGTCTGCATACCTATGCTGATACGACTCTTCTGATCATTTAGACTAACCCCGCAATCCCTTTAGATGGTATGATTTTTTACTGAATTTTAAATTTTATACTCTATCTTTAATTTCTTTTGTAGCACCTCAAATACTACCTCGTTTCAGATCTCACGCTTTGTTACTTTGTGAAACGATGAGTGTAAATCGGTATTCAAACTGAGAATCTACCTTCAAATGCGTTTGTTCTTGTCAAACTTGCTGGTTCACAAAAACGCCGATGCGAAATCACGTTTCATCCGAAAAACCGACGAAAAACACCCTAATTTTTGCAGACTCTCCTCTCATATATTGTATAACCCCCACTGTCTCATTTAAGGGAAACGGAGATAATATTAAAACGGATTCCATCACATTACGGTTTCAAAATGGCGGATAAAACTGTGTGCAAAGACCCAGAATAGACAGGGTAACTGACATTAAACAAAATTGGTGGGATTTTTTCCGGTAGTTAGAGAATAGACTAATTCAAAAACTGGAATGACGAAAGGCAAAAGGTTATGCAATAATACAGGAATTCAATCCCAAAAGCTGCTCGTTTTGGAGGGTGTAACACAATTTCGAAAAAAATATAGTGACGATAACCGAACTGAGAACAGGGGACATAAAAATTAATATTACAAACGAAGGAACCTGCAGTACGGATTTCCCTACTTTTTGTAGCGCGTTCTTCATTCTCTCTTTTTCTTCTCCCCTTCTGTTAGACCGGTTCTTGTATCCTCTCAGTCTGCGATCTTCGATCGTGTAAAAATCTAATTACACTTTTCTTTCTTTCCTCCGTTCTTGAGCCAATGTCTATGTCGTCGATCCAAAAAAAAAAAAAATATAATAATAAACATCTGGATATTCGGTGATTTTTTGTTTGCTTACTTTTTTGAGAGAAAAAAAAAATAAAAGTTTATAAAACTTCGCAGCAACTGGTTACAGTTTGCATCATACCTAGCGCGACAGAACGTAACGTTACGTATCAGTTAACTATTTAATAAGTAACGCTAGTTGTTTTTCTTATATTCAGTTCTGAACTGTTGTCCGATATTAACAATTTTTGCGTTTCGACAGTAGCTGAAAAATATAAAAATAATTAGAGAGAATAGGATGGCGTGTCCCTTTTTTTTTTTTTTTTTTTTTATATATATATAAACCGACAAAATGAATACGATTAAACAACACCCCATAGCAACGGAAATCATTTCTGTACTGCAGAATACGCCCTATCAAATAATCTTCGTATGGATTCCGGACCATAGTGGTATTCCAAACAACGAATTAGTGGTCCGATCTGCCAAAAATAGCAACATACTTCAACCCCGTACCTAATATCGCAATACCGACAACTGATTTTGAGCAGAATATCATTAGTCGTTTAACCAAAAAAAAAAAAAAAATCCATGATGCTTGGTTGAGGGTTAGTCCCCTCTTCTAGTAAACTAAAAGGAATTAAACAATCGTTTCCTTATTAAACGTCTTCGGCTCGCGTCCTCTACTCTGATTCATTCCTTTCGATTTATGAGAGCTGGCGTCTTTAAAAAACTCCTATCCTAGCTTTTATTTCCTATCGTCTTAGTTCATTTTGGCCGTACATTATCTCCTTTAATAATCCCCTCTATTTTCCCTTGTAACTACACTGATCTCTGTTATCCTCCCCTAAGGTATTTATTCTTCCCTCATTTTCTAAAATACCTCCCTCAAGCCGTAATTAAACAGGTATTCTACAGTACTATCAATTCCCTATTTCCTTCTCATGCATTTACACGGATGGTTCGAGGGAGTCTAGTGGTGTTGGAACTCCTTTCATCCTTACTGATTTTAACCTATCAGAATCTTTCCGTCTTCCTTATTTCTGTTCCATATTCATAATTGACTATCCTACGTTCTATTATTTTCATTTCCTCGAATCACCTTTCCTCTAATTTTTTAATTATCTCTGATGACTCCTTGAACGCCCTTCAGGCCATATCTTCTTCCGTTCCTGATCATTCGTGTGACCCTGTTATCCTGCGTATTCACTCATTCATAATCTTTCCTCTCTCCATTCGATTAACGTTGATTTGCTGTGGGTACCTAGTCACTCGGGCATATTTGGCAATGAAACGGCTGATTCCTTGGCCCGGGTTGCTGTTTTTTCCGCACTTTTTTTTTTTTTAAATCCGCTAACCTCCTATCGATTTGTAAAAGCTTCCATTTCACGTATTGGTATCGGACACCTACGCTTCCTCCTTTTCTAATAACTATTCATTTCATCTGTCTGTTCAGTCACTCTTCCTCCCTGTTCACGGTTTCTTTTGCATCCCTTTCTCCTTCGATATTCTGATGTTGTTTCAATATGCGTTTTGGCTATTCTCTGCTGCCTTTCTCCAGTTTTCGCTTTTCCCTGATTTTCTCCTCGCACTGTCTTTTTCATCCTGATGATGCAGTTATTTGCGACACCGATCATGTGTTCTTTGAGAGTTTACCTCTCTCTGCGGAGCGTTCTGCCATTCCTATCTATTGAGGCTTGGGCTTCTTATTTTTTCTTGTGCTCTTACATCCTGTTTTCCCTTCACCATTAATTATTCCTGTGCTATTTGTTCCTTTTTATCAAAGATTTTTGATCGGATTAAAATATAACCGATTTCCTTTCCATTTGTTTCTGGGTAAAAGTCCTTAATTGGCGAGCCAAAAATGAAAGAAAAAAATAATATTTTGTTGGGAATAATTTAATGAAGAAATTATTTTTATTATTATTATTATTCTCGTGTCCGGTCGACTAAATACAACAGGTTGTCCAATATTTTATAAATTTTATCAAGTCGTTATCAACGTCGTCGTACAAGCTTCCAAGTTCATATTTGCCGCTGACGGGACATGTAAATAGATGGCCATAGTCCTGAACTTCACCGCAGTCACATCGATCGCTATCGGATATTCCCCACTTGTACAGATTATATTTTGTGCGCGCAGTTCCACTTCTCAGTCTATTCAGGGTTCTCCAAAGACTGTAGCTTAAATGATTTCCGCTATGCAGTGCTTCCACCTTTTGTCTACCGTTTGCTTTTATGTTCCATATACGAAGTCTTTCCTTTTCTGCAGTGCCTGTCAATTCTTCGACCTTTTGTAGAAAGCTGTTCCTGGATTTTAATCTTGTTTCAGCCAGTCCCTTATATTCATATAACGGGTGTCGGTTGTCGTTGGCTGCTTTAAACCTTTCATTTTTTGCAGCTACCTCCCGTCGAATTTCTGGAGGGGCGATACCACTAAGTTCGTAAAGTTTTAATAAAGGAGTTGGTTTCAGACATCCAGTTATCAGCCTGCATGTTTCGTTTAGGGCCACATCGATCTTTTTGGCGTGTGTTGAGCGGCCCCACACAGGGCATACATATTCACCAGTAGAATAACAGAGCGCCAAGGAAGAAATTCTGAGGGTGTTTGCGTTAGCTCCCCAGCTAGAACCGATTAGTTTACGTATTATGTTTGTTCTGGCCATGGTTTTCATTTTAACTGATTCGCAATGCTGTTTGTATGTAAGCGATCTGTCGAGTATAACGCCCAGGTATTTCGGATTATCTTTGCGCTTCAGATCGGTATCTCCCCATTTAATTTGTAGCTGCCGCTTTGCCTCACGATTTTTTAGATGAAAGGCACAAGTCACTGTTTTTATCGGGTTTGGCTTCAGTCGATTTTTCTTGAAATAGGTATCAAGTTCACCGATTTCATGGTTTAGCGTTTTTTCCACTTCTCCAAAAGTGTCGTGCTGTGCCGCTAAAGCCAGATCATCTGCGTACAAAAAATACTGAATATTTTCCCTTAATTATGATACTTCAGCATCTTTGTCAGCTCGCAGCAGAGGGACGTTTTGCAGAAATTTGAAAAAATACGTCACGTGAGGAGTGAAAACAAAAGTCCAGGGCGCAGTGTTTCGATATTTGTCAAAGTTTTCAAAAGACGTAAAAGATAAATCCTGACCTGCTTATTAGGGAGGTGAAGTTTGAAATTTTTCCCGGTTTGTCATTTATATTTGAAAAAAATAAATATACAGTTTGCGAAAAGTTTATGACTGTTCTGCCAGATTTTACTCTTTTGTGTTAACATGTTTTTGAGCTTGAATTTGTTTTAGATATAATTTAATAGCTAGCTTTTGGTACTACGAACGTTAAAGTTAACGTTGCCTTAAAAATATTTCAATTCGTCGGTTGAATACTAACTGGCGCTGCTGCAGCGAACACGAAATGGGATTTACCGTGGTCTTCCCGTCATGTTTTCAGAGACAAATACAAAAAAAGAAAGAAAAATAAGAAAAATCTTTTCCAGTGAAATATTTGACCAAAAGTTGTTAATGCCCAGAATTACTTTTTCGACGAATTCTTTTTTGTTTTGGTAATTTAATTTTATTATATCGAAAAAGATCGGCTCCAGTAAGAGAAAAATTAGTATTGTTTTTTTTTTTTTTTTTAATTATTATTTTACGTTCAGTACAAATTTTTTAATTGGTTTATATTCGACGCGAGAAACGGTAATAAATGTTTCAAATGCCAATGTACAAATTATATAGCGAAGCGACAACTTATAAAGTCTGCCCGGAAAGTATCTGGCCTTTATTTATAACTCGTAAAAACAAATAGCTCTCTAGCGTCGTCAACAAGTCGTTGCAGACAGGGGAAACTTCGCCTGTTATTCCTTCCGTCATGGAAATAATCTTGGCCGATTTTAGTAGAAGTGTTTCATATTCGTATACGTATAAAGTTGAGCCTGTCGCATGTTTCATTTTACAAAAATTACGGAACGCGTCGACCAAAGAATTTGCATCTTAATCTTGACTATATGGCAACGGAAACAGCTGCGATGATTAAAAAAAGGTTTCTGGGACGAAGTTAAGATACGCAAGTAAAAGAGTGGTTTAATCGATTTGAAAATGATGTCGGGAGTCGGTCGAAAGTAATCCTCTTTCTGGAAGGGCTGCGTTAATGAGAACACGGGAAAATGTGTTAACAGATTTTTGATTGTCGTTGAAATTATGATACAGGTATTCGGAATACAATTATTTTAGAAATTTTACCGGAAGATTTATGAGTGTCGTGTTGCTACGAAGTTCGTTGCATGATTGCTCACACAAGAACCAGTAACACCTTTGTGTGGAAGTTGCGCAGGATAGTTTGCGATCTCCATATTTAAAAAAAAAAATAATAACCGGTGATGAGTCTCAAGTACATGGATATGATCCAGGAACAAACACGTGGTAGTATTGCAATTCGCCGAGAGTGAAAAGAAAGTGCGGCGAAGCAGAATTAATGTGAAAACAATGTTGACTGTTTTTTTCGACTGTGAAGGTGTCGTGTATGATGAATATGCCTATAAAAAGTAGTCAAAATGTCAATGAATATTATCATACGGTATTGAAACGGTTACGAGACGCCGTGAGAAGAAAACGGCCGAAGTTTTGTGATATCCAATCATGACAGCGCACCGGTGTCGCAGCTTGTTCGAGATTATTCGACTAAACATGGCATCGTACAGGTTAGCCATGCACTCTACAGTTTCTAGACACTGCTGCGTGTGACTTCGAGTCATCTCTAAGCTGAAAATTTCAATGAAAGGAGAGAAAGATCCGACGATGTGGAGGAGATAAAACGAAATGTGGATGGCTATACTGAAAAGTGCTAACAAACACGGGCAACGGGCTTTAGACTTTCAAGGGGAGTGTACTACTTCGGAGGCGGTGTTCACCCGAAGGCCTCAACGCAAAAGCCGGCCACTTTCCGGGCAGACCTCGTACTATAAAACTGAAAAAAGACTCCTGCAAAATGTTGGCAAACTTACGCGTATGTTTAGAAGTGCGTTCAAAACGAACGTATTTTAAAGACTTACCTTTTTTCCGGCGATATAACCGCCGCACGAAGCGAACGATTTACTGTAGGTTCCCATAAGAAGATCGATATTGTCGGGATGACATTGGTGCTGGTCAAATATCCCTCTGCCGTTTGAACCCAATATGCCTACAGCGTGAGCGTCGTCTACATATAAATATGTCTAGAAGGACAATTTATCAAAGTCCTTACGTAAATTAAAGTACGAGAAAATATTCGATATATCATAATTTAAAATTTTTTGAACAGATTCGTTCTGGGATCATGAATAAATGTGTTCGAAACCAGTAGGTGTTTTTTAAATTTCAACTTCTATTTAATCATTTTAATTATAACATATTGAAAATGTTTGTTTTTTTTTTTTCTTTATAGAATTTAATTTACGTAGTATGATATGCTCGACAAAATACTTCTGTTAAAATCTTTATAAAATGATATCGTAATTTTTACACATTTATTTGCCTACAAAAATTAATTACCGCGTTTGTACCTTGTACCTATTTTTAAGTTGAATTATTTTGGGTAAGTTCAGTATTGTCCCATCCATACTATATAGCCCTTCAGCGATGATTACTATTTTACTCCATTTAAAGCTACCTTGATTCCGTTTTCTAAAACTGTCAACTATTTTTTCTTCTAAATCATTCATATCTAAAATGGAAAATGAAACGAAACAAAATATAAAATAAAATTAGAAATAAAAATTTTTCTTTAAAAACATGGACTACGTGTTAATTAAATGACATATTTTAAATAGGCGATGAGCAATAAAAAAAAAAAAAAAAAAAAAAGGGTAAAATATTCGCTGCTCCGATTGGTTTTCGGTATGCTGAATGTCATTAAGCGAATAATGTGAAAGAAATGTAGACGGTGTTTTGTAAATATTCAGCTGCTTAAAATTGATTCGGATATTTTTCTCCAGGACCTTTTAGAATAGCTCTTTCTTTACCGCCATTATGAATGATTACTATCTACAGTGCGGCGTATTCCATCTGATGAAGGTAGTTTTACACGTTGCAACTACAAATAGGAAGAGAGATCGTTTCTCACGATACTCAGTAATGCTGTAGAATTTGTAGAAATGCAAGGAAATTTTGAGGTTAGCGCGCTGAAACTCATTCTACTAGATGTGTAAACTGGATTATAAAATCTGTAATAAAAAAACAAGGGAGATTACGCTATTATTTATACTTAAGATTTGTTTAAAATTTATTTTTTGCTGTTCTCCTTTGGATCAGTTTTTAATTGCTATAATAAGAACATTCAAGCAAGTAAGAAAATTAGTTTGACCGAGGTAAGCTAAACAACTCGAGAGGTGGTAAACACAATTATGCAATTTAGCGCATTTGTTTGATTTTCGCATATATTAAATATTAGAAATAAATATACCTTTCGAAACAAAGTATACGATTGAGATTAACGCTTACAATAACATTGCACATTTCATTATAAACTGGAATATACCACGTGAAATAAATTATAGTTATATATAATTTTTGAATTTCAAGCAAATATTAAGTATAATAAAAATTGAATATGATAAGTTAGATGTAAATATTACGAAATTTATTATTCTTCTTGTGCTCTATGTCGATGACGCGTTGGCTGCTTTTAGTGCTGCTGTCTTCACTAATTCTCAATTCCAGACCACTCTTTAATCAAGTAAATTTAAATCTTGGTTTTTCTATTCGGTAAATAATACGGATAAATGTGGTTGAACGAGTTTCACACATACGACGGTGAGTATCTCTTTCATAAAGTACAACGGATATTGTGGAATTTACTCATCCAGTTCACTTTTCTATTCAATCGATATTCGATTTCAGATCTATACTCTTGAGAATAGCGTCTTGGGTTACAAGACAACTCCCAAAAATGTCTTTCTCTGGTTTGTCGAACATTTTAATTTTTAAGTTGCTGCCTATTCATGTTAATAACGCAGTATAATATTCAGGTACAATCGTCGCTCGACAACAATTTTTTGGAGCGTATTCCCTTGCTCATTGAAATTTTGTACCGAGCACCCCGAACGAATTTGATCCGTGTTGGTCAAATCTTGTTCCATAACAATTTAAACGGTCGCTACTTTTAACGATTTTAAATCCGTTCGCATGATGCCGGCAGGGCGCAACTGAACATTTATTGTCTATTTATATTTATATTTCTTCGAAATTCGGACCTATTGCAGCAATAACTGTTGATTTCCAGAGAATAAGGAGGGGCGAAATTATTGGAGAGCGCCAAAAAGTTTGAAACTCGACATTTAAAGCGAAAATTTTAAGGAAATTTTTTCTGAAATGTGTTCTCTGCATTTTAATTTTTAAAATTTTTAACTTTTTGAAACTTATATGAATAGGCTGTTACATTACCGAAGCATGAATAAAGGCCGAAAGATGATGCAACATTTACATGGGGGGGGGCTTAACATAATACGAGTTTGGTTGGCTACCTTATGAATTTAGGATGAGTTGCATTTCAACGGCAAAACTGTGTATCAAGAGTAGTTAGTATAGGGGTTTTGAGAACCATTTTCATCAGCGCAATTTCATCTTCTCATTAATACGTTCTCTTCATTTGTTCGGATAAGCTTCGTTTCAGCAGCAACGCTGGAGGGTTTGACGTCACAAGATCTAGAATCAGAATATCGCTTAGGAAATCTTACTATCACTTCAAAAAGATAATTCGAGTATATTTTTCCAAACAGCAAGAACTGGTTTCAATTTCTTCTTCCCGACCTATTATAAGACTCTGGTAGTTCAACAACGGCTTTTCAAAGGCGTAAGTATTAATCATTCGAAATTATTTTGTTCCCGCCGGTATACGGGCAAAAAAACATTTTGCTCACAAACTGCTAATATATTACAAATAAATAAATAAATAATTAAGTAATAGTCTAACTTTGAAGTTACTCGATGTCATCAGTACGCTGTTGTAATATTATTATTTAATAAATCTTATTAAAGCTAAATTACAGGTCAGTACATTTTGCCTGTTTGAAATACAATGAATTAAGAAACTATACATTTCCCGTCATTACTAGTATATAAAATAACAATTTACCATTATGTTTGTATATTTGTATGATAGCTTTTGATAGCTTCAGCCCATTGATTATGGAGGCATGATTAAGTTCATCACTTAAAACTAGACATTCGTCGGTTAGAATAGCCGGTAAATTATAAGCGTTTGTTGCGAATCCCATCCCAAAACAAAGAACATCTTCGGTGCCCAAAAATTTTTGGGTTAAAACTTCTAACTCTTTATGAATCGGTGTTGCGCCTATTAATCAGAATACATACATACATATATGTTTATATATATATATATATATATTTTTTTTACTGCAATAACAGCTCCGACAATATTAACGGATTCAACTAAAGAGTTAATACACTATTTTATTATATAGAACTGTTGAGTTAAATGACACAATTAGAGGATGACATGTAGGTGGCAATTGAAAAGCAACGGCTATTGGCAATAGCAAGCAAAATTTGAAATGAACTGTACACAGGAATAATAACTAATCGCTATAATCAGCATTATTAAAATCAACTGTCATCCAATCACATGAATAAACAGAGTTTATTTAAACTATTCCTTTCTGCATATTTGAATAGCACTCGTCAAAATCCTGTTTCACTAAGGTGTACTATTCAAAGTAGATGGCGTTCTTCTCGTAATACAGAAGTGCAACACCGCTTTTTTCATTACCGCGCTAAAGTATAAGGTGCGCAAAAAACTCTCGACTGAAATATTGATCATAGGTGGAACACGTCTTTGGTTGCTCGTTGAAAAGAAAGCGGAATAGATGTTGGGTAACATGCTGCACGACATAGCGGTTTTCCTCTAAGCCAAAGTGAAGGCCAAAAAAGAGGCAACCTAAATAAAGTTCGATATATAATCTCATCTGTCTGATTACCATATTCAAGCGAGCTTAACGCAATAGTCGAAACACCGGCAGATTATCTTACTAAGAAAATTGCTATAATAACTCGTGAAAGTTTAGCGAATATGATATGGATACTGAGGTATGTCAAGGTGATGGGGAAATCAACTAATGAAGACAACAGACGACTATATCTTCTAGAAAACCGTCAGAGGTAACTCAATTTTTACATCGGAAAAGAATTTTGTTTACTTCATCGATCACTATTGATGGTTGACAAGTGTCTCTTTCTTTTAACGACTACCCTCCTTATCCTTTTGATAAACCTCTTCACTCTCCCAAATGGATTCCTTCTAAAGTAGGCTGGCCATCTTTTACTTTCTCGTTGACTTCTCGCTCTTCTTAGTTCCTCCTAATTTAAACTATTTTCCTAATATGACTTCTTTGTTGAATCAATCTTCTCTGCCTTAACTCATTTTTCTCCTCTTATCCGACCAACTCCTCACAAAAAACCCAGAACGTGCTGGTAGAATGAGGACTGTAAGGTGGTATTTAACTTTTCGCTCCTGCCCTTTCCTTTCCAACTTTCTGACTCATAAGAATTTCTCCAAATTCTTATCGCATTCAAAATGTCTTCGTCACTGCCTTGGTGCTCTAAGATCTATTCCAGTTAACCCATACTCTTCCTCTCTTCATTCGAAGATCTTACTTTGGTTACCGCTTTTTGATTAAGCGTCCGCCTATTTATTCTTCTTCACTTGTTTTTTCTTACTCCTCTATCCTTCATAAATGGCAATTTACCTCTAATAAAACTTCAATTTTATCCCTTTATTTCTGTTCGCTTTCTTCAATTTTTACCATATATTTATAGTCCTGATAAACTTTCTTATTTTTCTTTCAATTTTGTTCCCTGGTTTCCTTCATCCTATTAAATGTCTTTCTTTATCGTATTCCTCTACATGTCGTTAGGATTGCATTTTCTAATGTATTAAGTTCTCTCATTCCTATACACATCACTATCCACACTGACGATTCCAAAGGCCAAACAGAGTTAGTTCTGCCTTTTTTTGTCCTATCTCGAATGATTCTAAATCTTTTAAACTTCCCTCCTTCTGATCAATTTTCTATGCGGAATATACTGCTATTCTGCGCGCTGTCGCCTTTGCTTCCTCATCACTAGTTTTCTATAAAATGCTCATAATTTCGAATTCTAAAAGTATTCTACAACCTATCACATCTCTTTTTCCTTCTCCCTCTTCCAATTATGTACTACTTCTCATACGCTCTTTATCCATTATGTTCTCCTTTGTCACTCAATCGTGATCGATGTTCTGCGAATTACTGATCATTTAGGTATTAAGTGTAATGAATTATTCTGAATATTCATGAGCCCGTTCTTCCATTCCCAGTGTGGAAGATTTTTGGGCACATTTTCAGCTTGTAATATTATTCTTCTTTCTTCAGTTACTCATTCTAGATTATGGTTTGTTAATTCTGGCTTCTTTTGCCTCTCTATTCGTCCATCTCTTTCTCCTTGCCTACAGTTTATAAATTTCCCTTCTCTTAAATACTCCAAAATCCTTGGCCATTTGTCGCCTTCGTTTTAATCAAGTCTTCTTCCTACACCATTTGTTCGGTTTTCATGTGCTCTACCTCGTTTTGTCCTCTTCATCCCCCTTCCATGTAGTTCATTGTGATCTTGATCATATTTTGTTTGAATGTTCGATCTTATCTGCTAAATAACCGTTCTTCTACTCTTTTCTTTTTAAATTTATTCTTTCATTTCCTTCTACTTCTGTTACTTCTGCTCCAAATTATTTTCATCTTCTATCTTGAAACGTTTAATGCAACTTTTTTTGTTCCTCCTTCTTTCTATTTCTTAGGCTGATGTCTTTCTTAACAAGCCTATTATAAAAAAAAAATACTATTTTTGGCTGGGTAGACGTTGCGAGGAGTTAGTGGTAATCGGAGCATAATTGCGGATGTTTGCCAATTAAGTGGCGATCTTTAGTTCGTTTTTTTTTTTTTATTTATTTTTTTGGCTGTACGCGGTCGCGTGATTTGATTATTCAAGGATTTGTCGCCGTAAGAGATTAGAAAACTTACGGTGAGTCCATTGAGATTTAAGTTCATTTTTTCTTAACGGTATCATTAAGATTCTTTCGTTAAAACAATTGATCCAGGACCGACGGTTTTGTATTGTTTTTGCAGATTTAAGTGTAATGTCAGTGGCAGTTGAAGTGAAGGGCTTGAAATATTCACGATTGGATTTGGGCGACTCCTAAATATATATATATATATGCATATATATAGCTAGCCAAGACATCTTTGTTCCCTTCCATTAACTTCTAATCTAATTGGAATAGCGCGAAACGTCCTCCTGTTTAGAATATAAATTTAACATAAGCCCGTTTTTTTCCTTTTTATTTTTTTAAAGAATTTTCCGTGCAAATCGGTGGCGGCGCCGTTTAGATAACATTTGTGTACAACAATTATCACCACTACGGGTTTCGAATAATTTCTTTTCTGATAATTACAATATCAGTTTTAAGCATCGAATATTTTGATTTCGAGAATTTTAAATTTATATTTACATAATTAACGCGTTGTTTTCTTATTATTATTATTATTTTTAAAAATAGACAAATGTAATTGCAACTTCATGTACCTAAATCGTTCATTGCACAGCCTAATGATAAGCCGTACTTCTCTATGGACTTTTTCAATATATCGTAATCGCATTGCTCCGCTAGGCCCAAATAATTAAATGAACCCATGTTTACATATTGTCGTACTTTACCGGTATTTCTGAAATGCATGTTGACCATTTTAATCGTTTATTTTAATATTAACAAGTGTTGCTTATAACGTAACGTGGCGACTAAATAAATTGCAATAAAAACAAACGTTTAAAGTATCAAAAAGTATCGGGTTTCAAAATGTTTACCATTAAAATGAATTCATTAGTTTTAAAAGGTAATTCGCATCAGTGATAAATAATAAAACGATGTTTAAAATTAGTATTCAAATACTGAATTTATAGTGCACTTAATAAATTTTAACTTTATTTCTACAATATTTAACATATGCTTAATCATTACAGTTATATTGTAGACATTACGTGTGTTTTATCAAGACAGCTTCTAGCCTGCGGATTCTCATTTAGGCGGGAGACAGCTGCTCCTGTTGTTTATTACGGTACTTTTACGCATAAAGCAATAATTATACGCGGTAAAATATTTCTATTGTTCGGGTCAAGAAAAATGTTGTCATTCGCAAAGCATATAATAAAAGATTAATAATAATTTATTAATGACAACGTCAACCTTAGCCCGACTCCCATTATTTTTTTTTTGTCCCAAAACGTAACATATTATATTGTATATATAAGAAGACAAAGTATCGACAAAACGATTTGCTAGAAAACGATAATGTTTCTGTCAAAAAAATTTGTCCCAAAATGTGACACTAAATAAAGATTTATTTATTTTTTTGTGACGCATTCGAAAAGAATAGTACAGAAGTGATAAAGCTGGGGTCTGTAGGTGTCCCCAGGTGGGGTCGAGGGGCGGAGTCTCTTGCGAAGCACGAAGAGCCGTTTATACATACATACATATATATATATATATATATATATGTATATGTATATGTATATATAAAAGTTAATATTAAACAATTTGTTTTTCTTGAATTTTTTAGCGTTTTATGTATTTACATGATGGTAAAATTTTAAATTGAAAAATTTAATTATTATAACAATAATAACGCTAATTTATTCATTTATTTAAATTTTTTTATCTACCCGAATATTTTCTAGATTATTAAAAAAGTTTTCTCATTATGAATCAGTTTTAAACAAAAGTGTATTTTGTATAAAGACGACAATAAATTTTAATTTCTACCGTGTCGGACATAATTACAAATATGCAACTTCGAAGGTTTTAAGCGTCGAGGACAAACTAATATTTAAGAAGATACCAACCAAAACAATAGACAAACCTACAAAATTTTGGATAGTTACCATAAAACAGGACGATTAATATACTATTTAAATGATGAAGAATTTATTTACACAAAATAATACTTGAACCTAAAATTGATAAAAAATAGAATTGTTTCGGAGGAAAAAAATGGTAATTTATTGTAATAGTACACGTGGATGCATCCGCAGAGGGGAGCCAGTGGGGGCTCCCTGAGAATTTGAAATAGAAAAATAGTCAGACTAGAAAACAAATGAAAAATAAGATTGATTTCATTTAATAATAAAATCTGTACAGTGCAGAAATTTAAAGGCGATCCGTTTTTATTTTTTATAATTTCTATATAAAATAAAAAACTGCAAAAGTATCTTTGCATAAATCGCAACAACGCCATTAATGTAATTTTTACTATTCTTATCGTAAGTTTTCTGTTAAAAAATTCGTTAAAAATGAGTTTCAAAAACTGATTTCCCGGTTTTAATATAGTAGTAAAGTGTTTTTTACAACCAAAATATCTTTTCCAATTTTGTCCATCCCCTGAGGAAAAATCTTGCGATCGCTTATAAGGGTACGCGACAATAACGAAATTAAAGAGAAAATACTTAACTGGAAAATCGAAAGAAAACAGTTTAGTTATGGAAAATATCACGTGAAATAAAACGTTAAGAAAAAGAATATTCTTTCATACTGAATATTTTCCAAAATATTGGACTGAAACACTACATTAGCCTTTGTGAATTTAAAAATAACACCAAAAATCACAAAGACGTTTTTGAACATTATGAAAGAAGATGAAAAATTTAGGTTTTCATGTAAAGAATGTGTATGCCATGAAAAAAGATGATTCGAATGAAATAAAAAAAAAGAGAAGGCTACTCTCCGATCCGAAAGGGATGCAACAACTTAAAGCTAAAATTTTTTGCTGTTTTAGATAAATAACTATTGAAAAACTAAAAGATAAACGCATATAACCATACTTACTTATTTTTAGAAATTTTAAAAATACCGTAAAACTAAAACTGAAAAAAAAATGTATCAATGAATGAAAATGTACAAAAATAATTTATGTAAGTATTCTTTTCAAATTACTTTATGTTACGATTAAATTATGGAGAAAAATTATTATAGCAAACATTTTGTTCATTAATTAATTTATAAATGAAAAAGGAACAAATAAAAAAAAAAAAATGAACGAGATAAATATAGAATTGTAAATTTAACTGTGCTAAAAATTTAAACAAACCGGAAATTCCATCCCTTATCTAAAGTTTCTCTTTCTATTAGAATTACTTCACTACCAGGACCACTACATATAGGACGATTCCAGCAATCTTTAACACGTCTGTATATATAGTGTGAATACAGCTCATCGAATCTGTTATATAATGGTTGATAATTCTGTTACGAAAAAAACAAAAACAAAATGTAAATAAATAAAAAATAAAATATTTACATATGGACAACGTAATAACGCATTCCCAATAAAAGTGCTGTAAGCATCATCAACATCGTCATCCTTATATTCGTCGGAAAGTGTAGCTGACCGCTAATCTGTGGATCAGATTTTACGCTGTCTTGCATTTGTCAGTAATTGTTATAGGGAGAGGATGTGTTGGTTCAATTTTTCAATATTTTGCAACCGATCTGTCCTATTTTTTCCAGGACTTCCCTTCCATCTGTCCCTGTATAATAATTTGGATTATTTCATATTTTGTACCTCTTGCAATATGGCCAACGTGTGACACATTTCTCCGTATAATGTAATTTTTTAGTAATTCAGAAAGTTGCTAAAGTTTTTAAAATTTCCTAATACTTTCATTCATTCTATTTCTCCCTTACATATATTCCTAGTTTTGAAGAAATTTTTCCTCCTTTATTTTCTACCTCTGAACTGGGACGTAATATCCGACACATTACTCTAATGTCAAACATGCATTAAGCAAAACTACCCCTTTCATTATTCTTTGTGGACTTAAAACCACAAGAGAATAACGCCGAAATATAAAAACTTGAAACATTACTCCAAATGAGAATCAAAGTGGAGACACTTTAGAAGAAGAGCATAATTTTTCAGTGCGTAGATATGAAAAATACGGTTATATGAAAAGTTACTGTGACAGAGTTAGAATCGAGTACAATAGGAGATGATTAATAGATGCACAGTTTCCTTAATCAGTTAGCAAACAATGATAGTAAAAAGACATGGTGCATAATTAATAATATTGTTAATAAAAGAAAACAACAACAATAGATGACTTCATTATAAAGCATTTTGAAAACACTACGTTAGTAAATGAACAATTTAGTGAATACTTCATACGTTCGGTTGAAGAGCACAGACACAAATGTGACATTCAGCTACTGAACTGCAATAATTTTACTATGTCCTCCTTTTTCATTCCACCTGCAAATACCTCTCAGATAAAAGAAATAATTAGTCAGCCTCTTTGATTAGTTCTTTGTCCTTCTCGTTTGATTGTCGTTGTTTGTTAGCTATAATGCCGAAGCTATTGATGTGCGTTTGTTTCGACGACGACGGATTGGTCGAATCCTGATCGCAGACCACCGAATTATCAACCGCTAACTGCTTCTCTTCTTCTTTCTTTAATTCCAAATCCGATTCTTTATTAACTGCATCGACTGAACCGTTGCTGACTTCGTTTCGCTTAAAATTGGATTCTGACATTTCGTTGTAAAACATTGACCGGTAACGATCGTTGACAATCGTGGAATTTAACTTGCCACTTGGTAAATTCGGTTTCATTTCTAGTGCACTGGAGGCAATTCTGGTTTGATAGACGACGTATCAGAATGAAATAGCGTTCGCGATTTCAGATCGTTATAGTTACATTCGGTGATTGGATTTTTAGGGTCAATTTTTGAACAATCGTGTTTGTACGGTATCTCAATGTCAAAGTCGCTCACAAGCGATTCTTGCGGATCTTCAAAGGAATCCAGTTTATGAAGAGCCGGAGTGTAATCATCGCGGTACCGTTCACTGTTGACTTCTTTTTGATTATCGCTACCTTCTTTATATATCATAGATTTTAAGAACGTGTCCATTGTCGATTCGGCAAAATTACGGTACGAATTTTCGGAGTCGATTTTCGAAATTTCAAACTTACTGGTTTTTGACGATGCCAGATGATCCACTTCTTTCGCGTTTTTATTGCCGATTTCCGCGACCTCGTCCGTCTTTTCGTTGAATTTAGTTTCCCCGGTCTTTATTCTCGATCAAATTTGTTACTCGATTTTTGTCGGAATCGTCGAAGCCGTGAAAACTATCGATCTCGTTGAAGACAAGTGCAGTTCGGTGCTCGTTTACGGTCGCTAGAATTTGGTCAGCTAAATGTAAGACTAACTTACCAATCGGCAGATCATTCTTGACGAACGGTTGGGCGAAGAGCTGATCTGGGCCAACAGAACTAAACATGGCCAATTGCTGTAGTTCTTCATCTCGTTGGGCGCATCGCGGATGTTTATCGGACTGATATTCGACCTCGAACGCCGTTGATATCTCTATTTGCATTGGAGATGTCCCCCTTTTTTTTTTTTTAAATAAGTTGTGGGTCTCACAGGGCAAGTATGCCCGTTGTGTGAGTGCCCGACACTCTTGTTACCGTTTATTTAAGATACAAAATTATAATTATTCTTGCTTATCCTATACATCATAATAATAGTCAACTAAGTTTATATAACTTATGACACAGTACACACATACAAATACATACACACACCGCAAGTACTCATCTACATATCGATACATGAAGGTAGCAAAATATCTTCAAATACGAAGAAAAGAAAAGAAAAGAAAAGAAAAGAAGAGAAGAAGAAAAAGAGAGAAAACAAGAAAGGAACAATAATAAAAAATTATAAAATGTCATGATTCGAACCGTATCTTGGGTTTTACTCTTTATACCATTCTTTCAGCCATTTTCTTACTTCCCCTTTCCACACTCCAAGTTGTTTTTCGTTTAATATATGATGGGGTATTTTACTAATTAGTTTAATTAGAACTAAATCATCAGTATTATCAATTCGTAGATTTACGCCCCGGGGGTAGATGTAATATATATTATTTTGGTTTCTTATTAATCGAGCTTTTTGCCTAGATGGTAATTTTATATTATTGACATTAAATTCTAGTAATCTATAATAGAAATAGTACATCTTGGGGGACATTTCGTTGTTTTCTTTCCACCAAGTTGATCCAGAATCGTTTTGCTTCCAGTAGGGGAGTATAAGTTTCAAACACCTTTTCTGTATTTATCATCCAGGGTCGGATATTCTTGGCCAGCATAATCTTGTCGATACGGTCGGTCTATTTCATTCATCTCCAGTGGAGTGATCGTGGTTAACTGTGGCAACATTCGACTAACAGGTTTCCGGTTGGGTGTAATTTTTATAGCGCCCAATCCGACTGACTAAACGAATTTTCCGCAATCTAAAACGTCTAGTTCTAGTACCATGTCATACGGTTGATATTTATTTTCGACGATAAGTATGGGACAGCGATATTTAACGGTTACGAGTTCTAAGTTTACATTGCCACGGTCGGCAACTGGCAAACTTTGAAACGATCCAAAACCTGATACGCGGACATCAGATTGTGAATAGAGCGGTTGCTACCGTGATGGTCGAGTGTGTACATCTCGTATCGACTAACGTTTGAACGGTAATAAAATTGATACGCACATCGATTTTATGAACGGACAGGCCTCTGGACGACGATGGATGCCTAGTTACTTGTTGATTGTTCCGCTGGTTCCATCGAGAATTATTGCTCGGACAATCTCTGCGGTAATGCCCCTTTTGTCCGCATCCAAAACACGTTATCTTCGAATTAGCTGTAGCTGCTTCTCTTCCATCTATAGAACTGGTGGCAGGCGGTCCCGTTTGGTTCATGATTGAAGGTCTGGCACTCGATTTCGGGCAGATGGTCGTCACTCGTTCCCGGTATCTAATGACGTGCATTAAGTCATTTAATGATTTCGATCGGCTCAGTGCTACGTATTCGGGCAAATCAACGGGACGAAATCCAATAATTATTTCTTCCAATGTATCTTGTTCCGGCAGTTCGAAATCGGTACACATTCGTAATTTCGACATTACGTAAGCGCTTACCGATTCATCGACTGACCGCACACGTTTCCGCATTTCATCCATTTCCGTTATAATCGAGACTCGGATACTGAAAGTTTGATTTATTTTGTTGACGAAGTTCTCCCAAGTATTTAACTCTCTTTGTAGACTAAAATATCAATCAAACGCGGCTCCTTGTAACTTGTCTCTCGCGAAATCCAATTTCTGTGACTCGGTCAACTGTTGTTCATCAGAAACGTGTTCAATGGTTTCAAGCCATTGCCCAATATCTTGTTCCGGGTCTTCTCCGCTAAATAAGGGGACATCCCCTATAGGCGCTCCCAATGTGCCGATCAATGCGAGTCTCGTAAAAACATTTGTAAGAGCTGATGTTAATCCCGCTATACCGATGGCGGAAATCACAGGGGTGTCAGAATTTTCTTGACGAGGTAACTCGTGGTACGCGGGCCTCTCTTGGTCGTCGGACATATTGCTCACACACAGCAAATAACACCGGACGAATCCCACTTCTGAATTGTTGTAAATGAAATAATAAAAAAAATATATACATACTTATAAGTAAAATTCAAATTAAAAAAAATGAAACCGAAATAATTATACTCGAATAGTTTTCACACGATGTATTCGAAAGTAATCAATCCCGAAAATAATTTGTAAAGATCCTCGATGCGCGCCGGGTCACAAAACAAAATATCGATACGGAGAAACAAAAAAAGAACTAACGAAAACAACGAACAAATATTACCAATACGAATTTAACCAAACGTTAACACAATTTAATATACAAAATAGAAAACGGAAATCTCGTACATATACATCTACGCGACCAAAACACGCGCAAAGCCCGTCGGTAGAATCTCACACGCGCAACATTCCCAACTACCTGTAGTAGACTCACTAACTGACCCGAACAAAAATATCGCCATGCCGTCTAAACAAAGACCGACGCCATCCCTTAGGAAATGGCTGTTCGTTTATAGGGGCGCTAGTGCATGAACGAATTAAAAATATAAAATAATACGAAACATATTTACATATAAAAATAACGATATAAAAAAAATGAAAAAATTTTATCGACAACAATAACATAGATGATGCGATTTTAATTAAATTAATGAGTAATATCCCGAATCATATTTTAAATGAAAATAGCATATTGGTGTGTGTGGAAAAGGAAGTAGTGAAGTGGATGAAAGAATGGCGCAAAGAATAAAAATCAAGCTACGTCCCGAATTTTTCCATTTTATTTTGCTCAGTTATGCATCTATTTGATTATATAGTTTCTTCTGTGTTTCTTTTGTTTGTTTTTGCGTCGTTCCTTTTTCGTTACTTTTCTGCTGTACTTCTTAAAGAAGATCATGTATTTTGAATATATAAGCTATCTTTATGTATTTGTGTATAGTATCTAGAGTGAATGCATGTATGCGAATGTTTTTATGTATATTTACTCAGACATATATTAAATTTTAGGTTTATTACTATTACGATTTATATAATAAGCATGATGAAATTTGTAATGTGTTCAATTTGAATAAACGATAAAAAGAGTGTTGGGCACTCACACAACGGGCATACTTCTAGACCCACAACTTATTTTAAAATAATAATAATAATACTCGTAATAAAAAAAAAAAAAAAATGTTACATCTATAATTCTTTGGTCAAAAGACTTCATCTCCTCAAATCTTTATCTCCTTTCAGAATGGGTGGCGACCCGTCTATTTTTTTAATTCTTTACAAATCAATTATTCGGTCCAAACTCGACTACTGTTCCTTCATTTATGGCAATGCCTCCAAATCTCTCCTTTCCAAACTTGACTTAGTTCAAAATTCCTGCCTGCGTCTGTGCATTGGCGCTTTAAAATCTTCTCTCATTCCTGCGATTTTATCCGAATCTGCCACTCAACCTCTCTATTTATTCGTCGTTCATTCCTTGGTTATCGCTTTTTAATAAAATGCCTGCCCACTTCTTCATACAATCTTATCCCTTCTTGTCTTTATAACAAATTGCACCTCATAGAATCCTAACTCTATCACATATAGCTGCTTGTGTTTCTAAATTTTCTCCCTACGTTCTCTCTTATAACAGACTTCCTTACTTTTCCTATGATATTAATAGCATATGGCATCCTATCAATTTCTCTTCCCTCCCGATCCGAGCTAATTCTTCCTCTCACAATGTAGTCAACTACGAATTTTTCTTTCCCATGGCTTAATCTTCACATAGTTCCGAGAGTGATGAGGGCGTCGGTGGTGCGTTTATGTCTCCTTCGTTCCTGCACTCTGAGTCCTTCAGACTTCCTTTTTAGTAGCTTCATCTAATGATTCATTTAATAAATAATTGAAATAATGCGTTCATCAAATTTTAATAGTAATAACATTAGTCTTGCGATAGTCAAGATATGTGTGCTTTCTAGCATGGTAGGATTGAATTAGATTTTTTTTTTACGTTTTGAATCTACTACTGTAATAATATGTCTACTATGTAAGAGTGGAGCAATGGTATATTAGCATTTTTAGCGCGGTTCATATATGAGCCATGATGGCCGAATGAGCACAACCGTTTACTAAGAAGTACCTACACGGACAGATATTTTCGCAAAGATTTTCATCATCATCCGAACCGGAATTACGTGTTTTTAAGACCCTTGCCGTTAGATTAAAGTAAAGTGAATCTCATACGCTTGGCATAATGTTAGAATTATGAAAAGCTTAAGCTTTTCGCAATATACAGAGTCAAACGGATCCGAACGAGAATGTTCTAAGTCAGTCTCAGCCGCTTTTAATTTACCAGATTTCTGTAGTACAATCAGTATTCAATTTCCGATTAGGTATATACCTGAAAACGACTTGAAATCAGAATGAAACAAGTGTCGTACCTATGATACCTCTAATTTGGCATCTAAGCGTCTTAACTACTGAGTTAATGCGCTACCTACAGTTGGGGGGGGGCGATAACAAAATTTATACTACTATTAATTTTGTTTTCGAATTGAAATATCTAAAATAAGTTATGGCGAAGAAGGGACATGATAGATCCCAAGTTAAGAGTTACATTAATGGATTCACTAATGCCATTACAGGAAAGATGACGGGAAAATAATCTTAGTTTACAATCGTCACTATTCCATATGTCAAGGTATTGCTAAAAAAGTGTATCGAATTATAAGGAAAAACAATAGGAGACTAATATTTATAACACGTAGAAAAGTCAGTAGCACCCATTAGGAGAAATTCTAAAGGTGAGCTTCCTTCACATGTTGGTGTACACAACAAGATTTCTGTTCACGTGTCCTGAGCCAGCTGGTCTGTTAACATTTGAATTAAAAATCTCATAGCTGATCACAAATATAATGGTACCGAAAAACCGGCAGTACCTAAATATCAACTAAAACCTTAAGTATTTTCTTTGATAATAGCACACATTGAATCATGACAGAAAGAGATTGATTAAAGAAGCTGTCGAAATAAACAAATAACCAACGGAGACCTGTAATTTTATACCGGGTAAAAAGGAAACATTAAAAAGAATTATTTTAATTTTGAATCATTTAATGCTGCTACTCCTGCTCAAGTGATCGTGGCTTTACTTTTGCTTTTTTTTTATTTTATTTTGCATCTTCTAATGTTTTCAGTGTTTTGTTTACGTTACTTTTATATTTTCGCTATTTTTATTTCCACCTCTTTTTTTGTAGACTCTTTGTTTATTCATTACTATTAGAATGTTATCATTTGTTAAGTCTAGTTGTTTTTGATGATGGTTAGTGTAAACTTTGACGAGCCATTTTTATAACATTTAACAGAAGTTGTGCAGATTCATAATATACTAAGCTTAACGGCGGCTCTGATGAATATAAGAAAGCCAACGGCTTTCAATAAGTCATTTTACTTTTTAAAAAATATTTCTTTGGCATCCGCTTATTTTAGATCAATTAAGCCTAAGAGCAACTTGAATTTCCGGACAAGAGATTAGCGGGCAATCCATGACGTCGCATGTGCATCGTTTTTAGTTGCAATAGTAGGAAAAATTTGATTTATTTATTTCATAAAACAACACTTCAAAAATTGTCACGGTGGCCACTCAAATATAATTTTTAAATTCTCCGTGTTTTCCTGGTCCGAATCTTCCCAATTGTCCAGGTCCAAATCTTCCCGATTTCTTGATTACTAAAATTGTACAAAAAGAATGGTGGCATTTTTTCGTTACTACCGGGAATATTTCACCACCGCATCATATTTTTCATATGAATAAAACAGAACTTCGTAATTTATTCTTGACTGTGAAATACATTAAAAAATGCATTCACTTTTTAACGTTCAACGGTTTTTTTCTTATTAACAACCATATCGCTTTTTTGGCTATTTTTACCTTTTCCCCGGTTTTATAATAAAAAAGTTCCCGGCTTATTCCCGGTTGGATGGCCACCCTGATTGTTCGAAATTTCTGGTACCAAGTTTATTATTTTTATACAAAATAATATTTTAAACATAGCCTATTCCTTTACACAGATACAGATGTGATAACTGTGCAATATCTAAATGAACCTGGACTTTTTAAACATATCATTTACATCTGTATAAAAGAAAAAGCATCGTTCACAAAATACCGTTTTACATAAAAGTTAAAACAATAAGCTCAATTTCAACAATTTAAAACAATTTCTAGTTATTTTATTATCAAATAAATTAATACAATCAATTCTTCCCTAATATTATAACTGAGAAGGTTTGTACATGCACAATACACATATTTTCTATCATTGATTCAGATTTGCAGAATGAAATATTTTTGCATGGATAATTACGTATGAAAATTTTGCGACCGAGAATTTATCAAATTAGTTAGTACTACGTTCGAATGATACGTATAAGGAAATATTGTAACTTTAATTTTTTAAAAATATAAGTAGCAAACACATACATACATCACAGAAAATTTTCATAAATTATTAAAAATCAATATGTTTCAAAGTCAAACGGGTTCCATATTCGCGGTGAATTATTGTAACGTTTTCAAAAAATAAAACAGTTAATTAACAAAATATTAATCAAATCATTAGAAAAACGTAGTGTAGAAATATATATTTATACTCGATCCGTATATGAATAATTACTATATCAAAGCAAAATATAAATCAGTTAAATGCTTCGTATTACGTAAAAAAAAATCGGCATTTCGCCGTATTTTTTGTACTAGCTAGAGTATAATTTCATTATACCATTTTTTGTTACTCGATGACACTTCAACGAATTAACATAATTATCGCGGGTAGAAAAGAATTTTTTCCAAAGAGTAAATACAACATCTGTGCTAATTTAATAATAACTATTAATAGTATTACCCCACTACTAAATAAATCTTAGGAATACTCACATTTCGTTTATTGTCAAAAATCGGTTTTGGTAAAAATATCAACTGATTAATAAAACCTAAAAATATTAGAAAATAAAATCCTAAGTACATTAAACAAACTGCCAGTAAAGAAGGCATTTTTATATTTTCCATGTTGAAAAAAAGGATCGAAAAGCAAAATATTTTCCGAACTGTTTTTCGAATAAATTTTTTACATTAATTTTCACAATATAAGTAGTAAATAAATTACGCATTTTACCACAAGGTCAAGATCATTGCTTTTAAATAATAACGCATCCATAAACGATGATAATCAACTGAAATGCATTACTAATTAAACATTATCGCACAATTTATGTAAATCACTTTTCCTTTCTTTGATAATTAACCAATACTTGTTAATAATTGAATTTCATCAATGTACAGTGCACTGCATGTAGTCAAATTTAAGAAAAGTAACTGACACTCCTCCGAATATATGATTTTTTAAATAATAAAACTTTTATGTCAATTAAGATAAAATTGTAATTTTCGATATTTACGAATCAATAGATCGTACCCCGCTATCATATATTTATACATATTACCAAAGATTGACAGTATTCGCAGATGAATGCGAACATAGTATTTGAATTTGCGAGATCACCAATAGGAATAGCATTTGTATTTGTACAAGGTATTTATAAATATTGCGCGAATACATCAATAAACATTTTCATTTTCTTTTTCTTTTTCTTTTTCGTTCGGGTCCTCCTCCTTTTTTTTTAAATTTCATACGTTATTTATTATTTTTAATAATGTCTTTTCAAGTGTATTCCGAAATTGCTATAATTGATTAATTCTTGACTGATACAACATTTTTTCGTATTTATGCCAGCAATTTATTTAACTTAAATTTCATAACTATTCACAGCTTCTTATATATTACCAAAATTTTATGTATTACTAACTCTAATTTATTATATATATATATATATATATATATAGGGGAAAGTTGTATAAAACTGGGTAGGCGGGTCAAACCGGGTACCACATCATTTCCATAACTACAGGCGACATCAACGAATTTTATAGTGAATTACGTAGCTTCTAACGCAATGATAGTCTGTAACAGGTTTACTGCGCGCGTCGTGTATTTTTGTGTCTTGGAATGATTTTTATTGAAAATTGGTGGAATATTATCGATTTTTGTATTGATTTTAAGTACAGTGAATCACATTTGACTTTACACAACATATAGTGGTAAGTATTTCATTGATTATGCATAGTATAAAGAACATTTCAAAGGTTTATTCAATTGTTTATGTTGAGTCATCGCCGAGTAACATCATTTTGTTTGATTATGGTCTGCTCGGGGTAAAATCGGGTACCAAGATGTTGGGCAGTACCGTGTAGTACCCGGTTTTACCTCTTATTATTTTTTAAAGTTATAATATTAATTTAGATGTTGACATTACTGAATGATTTTTTAAAGTGGTTGGTAAAGATTGGATGTACGGATTTCTTCAGAGGCACAAGAAACATTTCGTTGAGAAATCCGGAAAAAACTTCACTTGCACGAGCAAAAGGATTCAACCGCCATGTTATCCAGCAATTTTTTGACTTATTGGAATCTATTTTGACTGCACATCAAATATCTGCTACAGATATTTATAACGTTGATGAAACTGGCATTACAGTAGTGCTCACAAAACTATCAAAAGTTTTGGCGTTAAGAGGGAAAAAACAGGTAGAAGCATTATCGTCAGCTGAAAGAGGAACTCTTGTGACTGTTGAAACATGCATGAGCGCTGCGGGAAATTTTATGCCACCGATGTTTATCTTTCCCAGAAAACGAGAAAACTCTCTTTTGATGGACGACGCCCCTTCCGGCTCATTTGCCATTTATCATGCAAGTGGCTGGATTCGAAATGAGTCATTTCTTATATGGTTCAAGAAGTTTATTGAGTTTGCTAACTCAAAGCCTGATAAACCAGTACTTTTATTACTTGACGGCCATGTTTCACATACCAAAAGCTTTGAACTTGTTAAGCTGGCAAGAGAGGCCAATGTGAACTCTGTTTCCCCGGGCATTGTACAATGTGTCGTTGATGGCACCTCTGTCGACATATTATGAACAAGAAGTTCGTAAGTGGCTAATCAATCATCCCGAGCGATCTGTCACGATATTCCAAATTGTCAAATTATTTGGAACGGCATTTCAACGAGCAGCGGTTATACAAACGGCTATTCGAGGTTTCGGAAAACAGGAATTTGCCCTTTCAATCGATATATATATATATTCCCAGATCACAAATATGCTGCTTCAGAAACCACTGAGAGACAACTTGAGGATGTAGGTGCACAGATTTGCCACTCCATCACCATCAATTCTGTTAGACTTAGAATTTCAAGGACCATCCCCCGCGTCACACATATTGGGATCCACCCAGGCTTGTCAGTAGAAGTTGCAGCTCAACTCGCCTTACAAACTAGAATTGGAGATGGCGCAGACTTTAAAGAATCAAGGCAAAAAGAAACTTTCCCTGTCTCCAAATAAGAGAGCCGTAAGAAAACGTAAGGGAAATGACGTTTCCCAAATTAAATCAAAGCAGAAAAGGCAGAAAAAGTCTAAAAATCAGCGGGTCGCAGATCCGGTCAGTGATTCTTCATCAAAAGAAGATCACGAGCACGACGAAGCTTGCATCTTTTATAACGAGCTATATTCTCGCTCCAAAAGCGAAGGCTGGGTAAGGTGTGTCAACTGCTTATGTTGGGCACACGAGGCTTGCAGTAATGCTAATGAAGAAGATGACACTTTTGTGTGTGTTTTTTTTGTCAGTAATTGACTCGGTTTTTATATATTAAAAAGCTTAAGTTGATATATTTTTTGGTGTTTTATTTACGTTTGGAATAAATGGGGCAAAATCGGGTATCACTAAAAAGCATACCCGGTTGTGCCCCACCTAGTGGGGTAAAACCGGGCAAATGTAATTTTTTTGGTAAACGCTCTCTCTGCACATCTAATAGAGTTTGCCTAAATAAGTGATTCTATTTCAGTTCAGGTATAAATATATTAACCCACAAAGTAATTTCTATCAAATTCTATATAGCAGGAGCTTTTCTAAATACGATAATAGCTTAGGTTCCCGATTTTGCCCCACTTTCTTATATATATATATATATATAAACATGGTGGCCATTCAAATATAATTTTTAAATTCCCGGTATATTCCTGGTCCGAATCCTCCCAGTTGTCTAGGTCCAAATCCTCCCGATTTCCTAATTACTACAATTGTACAAAAAGAAGAATGGACTTTTTTTGTTAATATTGATAGTATTTGATCGCCGCAGCATACTTGTTATATGAATAAAGCAGAACTTCGTAATTTATTTTCAGTAAAGTGCATTAAAAAATGCATTTAATTTTCGCTTCAAATGATTTTTTCTTATTCAAAATATCGTTTTTGGCTGTTTTTAATTTTCTCCCCGGTTTTACGACAAAATCCCCGGCTTATTCTCGGTTTTCCGGTTGAGTGGCCACTCTGATATATATATATATATATATATATATATATATATATACACATATACACGAGTGCAATATGTACAAACACACACATACGGATTCGGTACCTTTAGCGTGATCTTTCAATAATATCCGATTTGAAAGTAATTTTTTTTTTTTTTTGACTCGTCAGCCAAACTTTTATCCAGAAACAATTAGGAGAAGGAAAAATTAATTACATAGGCGTACCCAGGGAGGGGATTTGGGGGTCTAAACCCCTCCCGAAATGGATTTTTACGTTGCTATATTGTCGCTTTAGGGTCATAAGATGTCTTGGTACTAGGCATTCTGACAGTACAACTAACTATGTGTATTATAGTGTAAATTATGCTCAAAATGAAAACGAACAGAAGTCTTACGCATTTAGAACTATTATACAAGAGATTATTAATAAAATATAATTACTAAGTAAAATCCTTTTTTCTGTCAAGTGTTTTCTTTTTTAAATGGATCGTTTGTTTGAATTCAGAGGACAATGTGGAGAAGAAATTAACGAAAAATGAAAACGAGAGAAAATAATAGAGAAAAAAAACGTAAGTGAATAATAGAGACAATAACAAAATAACGAAGTAAAGAAAACAAAAGGAACCACAGATTAGTTGAAAGTCTAGCTTGAATAGACAGGTAAAAGTAACGATTGTTAGAAAAAGGGGAAGTGTATATATTTGACCAAAATCTGAGATGAAAATTTTTACACGTTTACAAGTTGCGAGGATTACATTTTCGCCACCATTTCCCGCTTTGTACATGCCGAGTGGAAGGATATTAGAGGATAAGATCTTTTTCTAAAAAGAAGCGAGAAGAAACAGCAACTCGAGCCAAAGAATTAGCTACTTCATTGCCAAAAATTCCCGAGCGGCTAGAAATCCACAGCAAATGAATGCGAATCGAATGGAGGGGAGAGTTTTATAAGTGAACGATACGGGAGAAATAAATGCGTACGAATGATCAGGCAGGAGAGAACAAATCTCGCGGAGTCGGATATAATGAAATAATTAGAAGAAAAGCGATTAGAGGCAATGAAAATGATGAAACTAGCTATTAACAACTCGGCTGTGAATAAGATCGGCAAATAGACAAGGATGATATACATATTATTAGTGTCAGCAAGAACTGTTGGAACTGGTAAAAATTTAAGGTCACTGATTAGATCTAATTTAGAGTCGGAATTTGGAGGCATAGCCAAAGACAAAATAACAATAATCAAATTTAGAACGAATAATAGACGTTTGCAGTGCAAGAGTCACCATTTCATTTAGTTGGCGATAAAGTTTTCAGCAAGTTTAGCTTTTTCATAAAAGACGAGGAAAGATAAATGATATGTTCCGTCGACCGTCGACTGTCGAGGAAGTTACTGAGAAAATGAAAACGATTAATGCAAGAAAGAAACATTGTTTAAGCATATATAACGACAGAAGTAGGATTATAAAGTCGAAGGGTAAATGCAGCATAAGCAGACTTAGGAAAAATCGAAAATTTAATTGAGGAAAGTGAATATTTCAGCGCTCCGCGATATTGTGAGAAGACGAAAAAACAGAATGTCATCCGTAAATACTAATAAAGAGAAAAAATATCATCTTTTGGTACAGCTACTGTTGGCAGATCGGTCAGAACCTAAATTTCTCATGGTGTAAAAAGGATGATCAGCAGGAGAGGTATTTTTTTTTCTTTAGTGAAAACGTAGAAAAATATTCGAATTATTTTATTCTGGTAGTTTAATATAGTTAAATACGATTGTAAAGAAAAAGAAATCGATAGCAGTTATGTTTTTTTTTTTTTTTGTTCTTTTCATCCCAACTATGTTGGCTTAGCGTTTATTCGGTAAGACGCTACTTTACAATTGAAATAAAATAATTTGTTATCATTGTTGCTTTTCTTCATCTGATATATAAATCTGTTCCTAATTATTTGCACGAAGACAAGTCGTAAGATTTGAATTAAAGAAATTGCTACGTATACATTTTTAATAAAAAAGATTTCTGTATCAGTCATAAATTAATCAGTTATAGCAGTTTTTGTACACGCTCAGAAAGAGATTATTAAAGGCAATAAAGTACAAGTAAATTAATATATATTAATTACAATGTAATTCTTAGGCTGGCCCCCATTAGAAAAAATGTCCCAATTTCATGTAACAAAAAAATGTCCCAACAATTTTATGTAACGTTTGTTATATTTTAATTTTTACCGACTTCCAAAAAACGGAGGTTATACGTTCGTCGCGTATGTTTTTGTCTTTTTTTTATGTTTGTTCGCGCATAACTCATATTTATATAGACACCGATTTTATTGATTTTTTGTCCATTAGAAAGAGTACCATTCAATTTAGGAACCATGTGAACGTAATGATGAAAATTGGTAACATAAATTGAATATTCGTCAAAAAACGTGAAAAAATTATGGTCCCTTTGGATAATTTTTTTTTTCTTCATATTTTTTATTAGTATAACAGAGGCGGTTGACTTAGAAATGCTGTCAAACGCTTCAAACTTTTCTACACTTGTCGTTTTTAAACCAAAAGGCGCATTATGTATAAATGTGGAAAATTCTTCGCTATTGCATAGTTCGTCGTCCCGTTTTCGTTTCCGCAATTCACGTGTGCGTTCGGTGGCGGTTTTCGTTTTTGGAAACATAATGAATACACTTCTTATTATTACTGTGCAGGTTGATGAATGAGAAGTCCCACCATAATAGAGAGAAGCATGTAAAGATTATATTGCTAATTTAATAATACCGTGGAAACCTAAAAAACGTATTATTGATATGTGTTATAGTATGTTAAGTTGTTTCGGTAGTGTAATAAATCTTATGGTATAAATTATTGGTTGTATTTTTTTTTTTTTATTATTATATAAAATTGGGACATTTTTGCGCTATAAAATCTAATGGGGGCCGGCCTAAGAATTATGTTGTAAATTTTGATAATTTTATATTAAGTATAAAAGAGACAGAGACAGAAATGTAAGCAGGAGGGGTCACGAAGCACAGACCCTTACGAGGCCAAAATGACCGAATTTATATATATATATATATATATCACACAGATACACACATATGCATGTGTATATATTAGGAAGAATTAGTAAATTGAATACCTGACAGAACTAAGAAAAGAAAAACGAAATAAATAAAAATACTTCCTTCACCTTGTTGATTGACCTATTTGTCGTTGTATATGTGAATACTTTGTACGAATGCATATCGTATTCATGAATATTTTGGACGAATAGTATTTGTATTCGTAGTTGTATTTAAATGCAATATTTTCAACTCGTGTATTTATCATAATGATGATGATGATATGCCCTCGATTCTGAATATTGATTCCCGTCTTTCATTGATGAGTACTTAAATGGCTTATCAAGCTAATCCCGGCACCGCAGATCTTTCCATATATGTTGCAGACGAAAGTGATGGCTGTGATCAAATGAGAGACTTTTTGAGTTGGTTTTTTTTTCAGCGTTTGCGGTAATAGTAACATTTAGACCTTGAAGACTTTTTGCTACGAGATATTTTCAATTATTTCTTTCCGCTGTTATGTCTTCCCACTTTAAAGTATCCAAACCACATTCTTTTAATATTCGTCGCAGATGATCTCTAAGTCATAATCTTGGCTGACCAAGAAGTCTGCCGTGTCACGTTACTTATTGAACGCCCCTCGTTATATAATCGAAGGTGTGCCAATGCCTAGATCTTGGCTGTATACAAGTCCCTTTATATATGCCGCGTAAGGAAAAATTATTATTAGTTATAATTAAGTTTTGTTTTTCACCAAATTTAAGCAAGCGTAGACCATTGCTGTTAGATCCCTTCAGGCCGTGTTTACCTATCACATGTGGCCAGATGGTGGTATCATTTTCAACGCGCGCATTGAAATCTCCTATGAGAATCAAGCTTTTCGCTGCTGGGATTCAATCCAAAATCTTATATAGATCACCGTAAAAAGATTCCTTAAGAGTCGCCAGCATCCAGAGTTGGAGCATCATAAGCACAAATTATATGCACTAACTTAGTGTCGGATATTCTTTTTACTTACAATTAGAAAACAGCCTTCAGTTGAAATCAAAATATCGTTCTTTATACATTATATATATTGTTACAAATCTGTTATCCCCGATTAGACTGTCCCTGTTACGGGAGCCATTTGTTACAAATTTAACTATTGGTCACTGTTCCGGACGCCATTTGGTATGAATCTAACTTTCGATTCCCTGTTTTCGAAAAACCCTTTCGATATTTGACATAAATTCAGTCGATCCTTCTCGGGGAAGCCATTTAATATGAATTCCGTCGATCCTTATTTAAGTTTAAACAAAATATCGGGCGCCAGAGGCAAGAGCGGCTTATCACCACCGGATAGACACTCTGCCGCGCGGAGCTCTAGACTTTTATTACGAGATAAAAAAAATGATATAAAAAATTCGCGAAAATACGCCGTTCGAAGGCGTAGCGTGAGTCTCCGCGTTGGAGATGTCACGGGCTCACCACGTGTCCAAAAGAAGCCTTCTATAAAAACGCGTGTATTTAAACAAAATTTACAAAAAGAAAGAAAAAAAAACACAGCGGAAACAAATTCCAAACATTACAATTAAACAGAAAACGAAATTTTGGTCAAAAATTGCGATAGATGTATGCGGAAATTAACGATGACTAGGGTAAAAATAGATACACGTAACGACGTGATTTTACAACCAAATTATACGATCGACCATTATTGACTATTATTGACTAGCGAATTAATTCTCTCTCGTAATATAGTGCCATGCACACACGAAGATTTCGGTACACGATGGGCTATTCCAAGCGACATAGTTGAATCGCTGAAATTACCCCGTACCTTATCAATTAATTCGAACGCCGTCGAATTTTCTAGAATATTTCTATATAACTCGTATTATAAAGCGACTACGGATTTCACAAACTTCCCTCAGCTCAATATTCTCGGCTCAGCTGCTACCCGACGCGCACTCGCCTCGGACTCGTAGAGTACTCTCCACTATCGGCCGCTACCAACAATACACACGCACACCGTCTCACCTGACGCAGTCGTCCGTTCGACCGTGCCCGGGAATTTCGATTTTAGCCGATAAGCATCTCCGATACCCACTACGATCCGCGATTACGTCGAATAAAATGCGGTGTTCGATAAATCACGAAATAAATGATTTAAACAACGAAATATATATTTTTATAATTCGAACACCGCTAAAAGATAGCGCTATAGGTATCGAATCCGTTACAATATATATATATATATATATATATTTATGCATAAAAAGTTAAATTGTACTGAGAATAGTCATGATATACTCATAAAATATGCTTAAAAATTAAGAAATATTAAATATACCTTTAATTGAATTGATCAGTTCGAGCGGATAATACTTAATTATTTAAACGTACCTAATTTATGTATTTTTGAACTTTCTAATGTAGCATCATCACCAGCAGACGCTTCTTTCTGAGTCATATTGGCTTTTTTACAATAATTATTTATAGAAATTTTTGCAAAAATAGAACACAGTTTATGAAGTAATGATGAATAGGGAGTTTCACAATTCGTACAAGTTTCTAAAAAACTTGGAATAAATGTCTTCATTTTCAATACTATGCATCGTTAATTTACAAAGAAGTGTTTTCTGTTGCGTACTGTGTAAAAATTTATCTAAACATGTCTCATCGTTTAAAATAAATTTTTAAAGCGAACACATATGGACTAAAATAGACATTACTAAATCAGTTGTAATTGATAATCCGTTTCTTTGCAAAGTATTGAAATGCTGGAACCTACTCACTTCAGCTTTGCTCATCGTAGTTAATCAACTCTGGATTTAATCATCTCTTCTCCGCAATTATCCAGCAATTTACATATGTATTTCTTTATAAAGACCTAGCTGATAGCGACCACGCTCCTATGCTAGTTAAATTGATTAACTCGCTATATCCCATACATCCTACTCTGCCTCATTGGAACTATAAGAAAACGGACTGGGATAGATACTCTTCTGACTGCTCTGATCTATCAGTCGATATGGAAATGAATATAAACATCATCGTTGATACTTTCGCTTCTTCTCTGATCAAAAAAGCACAGTCATTTACTCCTTCGCTTAAAACAATAAACCGTAAATTAGTTCCGTGGTGGACAAAGCAATGTGCTGAAGGAATTAGAATAGGACGGAAGTTGTTACGCAACCTAAAAACAACACCATCAATAACTAATCTCATAGAATACAGGAGAGCTCGTGCTAAAGCCAGATGGACTATCAAGCAAGCTAAACGAAATTCTTGGTTCGAATTCACCTCAGCGATCACACCATCAACGCCGTCCAGCACTGTGTGGTCCAAAATCCGGTCCATTGAACAGTCCCGTTCCTTCTTATTTCCAACTATGCTTAATGTAGGTCAAACGAACGTATTCCACCCGGACGAAATTGTTGCCACTTTTGCAGGCCACTACCAGCAAACTTCAAGCTGTCCTAATATTTTTACCGACTTTTAATCGTTCAATTTTTCTACAAGAAGCTTAGGCTCAGAACCTTACAATAAAGAAATTACTTTAAAGAAACTAAAGCACGCTATTAAATCCACTAGAGAAGCAGCTCCTGGATGCGATGGTCTACATATTGCTATGTTAAAACCTGCTCCTGCATCAACATTAGCGATTTTACTTCAGATCTTTAACAGGATCTGGATGAGGAACGAATTTCCACAAATCTGGAAAACGGCTGTTATAATTCCAATTCTAAAACCTGCAAAAGATCCTTCAGCTACTGAGAACTATCGCCCCACTTCGCTTACATCAGTTCTAAGCAAGGTATTTGAATGAATTGTTTATTATCGTCTAAACTGGTTGCTGGAAACAAAAAATCTACTTTTCTTTCCAATGCGGCTTCCGTCGTAATCAATCGACATTATACCAATTATGTGCTATACAAAACGCTGTTTCAAAGGCCTCGGCAAAAAAATTGAATTTATTAGCTATCTTCTTTTGACCTATCCAAGGCTTTTGACAAGATACCAAAGCACAAAATTATGAGTAAACTCTTCCGTTGGAATTTTTCTGGAAACTTAACAACATTTATTTATAGTTTTCTAATTAACCGGAATTTCTTCGTGCGGATTAGGAAAAGGTTCAGTACTGTTTTCTTCTGTATGAATATATCTCTGATATCTTGAATTTTAGCATACCTAAGTGTTTTCAAATTTAAAAAATAAATGTTTGATCTTGATTTTTTAAATTCAACCAATTTTTCCAAATATTCTTAGTACAAAATAGTATGTGAGAAATATTTTTTTTCATGCATCATTAGGATTTGGAATTTCAAAGTATTTGATAACATCTTAAACATTGTCCTGTTACTGGCCTGATTATCAGTTACAACGCAAAGTACTTCAAAACTACACTCTTGGATAAAATTAATCACTTGTTTCGTTACTTCCACTAATTCAAATCCTTTGATGTTTCGTACAGGTACGTGATTTGACTATTTCTTTGAAATTTCCAAATGGAGAACTCATCACATAAGTTAATAGGATAAACGCCATTAAAATCGTCCTGCAACCGTATTTTGGTGTATAATTTATAATTTGACGGATCTGTCAATCACAATTTCTAATTGTTTTAATTTAAAATTTTCTTTAATAGATTTATTCTGTGCCACAGATAAAATGATAAAAGCTTCCTTTAAAATATCTTCAACTGATCGTGAATTAACTACAGTAAAATTCTTATATTTATTAATTGAGACCACCTAGTTAACTTTAAATTGAATGGTAAAAACCACTTTAAATCGTTTACAGTAAGTTTATTACCTTTAATATAAACATTAACAGTTAAATTTTTTTCAATACATATTGACATTTTAATTGTTAGTGCATCGTCATAATTAATAACGAAAAAGGACATCTTATCATCAGGAATTTAAAATTCTGAAAAGCTGAGATCAATTTTACTTTTGAACTAATTCAGAAGAGTTGAAAAATTATGAATTAAATCAGCATTTAAAAATTTTTCATGTTTATCATTGTCCAGCTTAAGAATATGTTTTCGTCTAACTTCGGGATTTGTTCTTTCTTTAACTTTTTCTTTAGATAAATAAAAAGGTAAGTTCGGAAAAGTACTTGGTATAGCATCATTTCTTAACCGTGGCTTGTTTAAAGCAAGCTGTTCATAAGTGCCACCAGATTGTAAATGTTTATCATGAATAATATCGGATGAAGTAAAATGTAATTTACAAACCACCCTAAAATTTGATGGTGTAAAATTCTCTCTAGGAATTGCTTTTATTCGTAATAATTTAGGAGCAGCTTCTTTTGGAAATTTAAAAATACTTACCGCTTTATTGTCTGAATCTTTTAAAAATGAAGTATAATTACTTTTATACCCAGGAACACAACATTTATTAGGCATTTTCACACAAAAGAAAAAAACTACTCAGTAAAACAGTAAAAAAACTTAAAATAACTAAATTATAAAAGGATTTATTTTCTTATATTATACATTTACACTTAATTTTAAAAATTAACAAAACCGGATAATTTTTAGAAACAACCATTATTACATTATTAACACGAACAAAATGCGAATTTTATTTTGTAATATTATAAATATCGTTTAATAATGAAAAAAAAAAAAAGAATGAACAAAACTCAAAACCCGAAATTATAGCTGTTTAATACTAACACTTTACGATATATAAACATTATAAATATTAGCCGGCTAGTAAGCCTTCTTGCTGTTTCCAATTTTAACTAAAGCACGGCTTTTTATTAATGAAGGCTACGTACCGTCTATCGTGCAAGACTTTGGTTAATAACCGGAGCGCAGATGATTCCCCCATTACCCAGCTTTACAAGATTTGATCAATGACACCGAAAGATCCGCGACGACTGAGCCAGACAAGGTTTAAGAGTAAATGGAAATAACAAGAGACTGAAGATAAGAATTAAGCAAAGGAAGGACAAGGAAGTGGCCACTATTTCGGGATGATATCCTAGCCTTTAAGTAAAAACTCGAACTGCAAGGCAGCAGCTTGCTACTGAGAAGGTAGCAACGGAGACTTATGCGGTGGCCTCCACGCGCCGAGGATGAGTTGGTTAACAGACTTATGTACAGTTTTATCAGGCAGCTTCTCACCTCCACGCTCTCGCAACTCATTGTCCTGCCACTATTGGAATCGTCTACTTGAGACTTTCCACCAATAGTCGCTTATGGTCCGCGACTGCTTATTTATTTCATACGAAACTTATTCGCAGCTAACCATCATATCTGATGATCACTCCACTATCCGCCGCCTGCGGCCGTTCTCCTGAGATCGGGGTCCCTGGTTGTACCGAAGTACCCCCAGGGTGAACACGTATTTCAGTCACACACGCAAACATCCTAAAACAATCAAAAACGCAGCAGTGTTTACCATACACAGAAAGCTGAGATTTCGTATGTATAAAATATTTTTAATGAATAGAAAAATTATAAATTTCAAAATTTTTAAATAGAAAGCCTAATGAAGTCAGAATTGTAAAATGTATACAAATTTCGAAAACAGCGAATTCATAATGCCTGAAAGTAAAAGTAGAAATTAAATTTTTGGTGACATGAATATAATTAAGGAACGGAAAACAAAATTCCTTGGACATTTCATGAGAGGACCAACTTATGATCTACTGCAGATAATAATGATGGGGACGATAGAAGGGAAGAGAGGACGAGGAAGAAGAAGGATTTCTTGGCTCCAAAACATCAAGGCGTGGACTGGAGTCACAAATGTACAACAATTGTTCCAGGCTGCAAGAGACCGGGACTCATTCCGCCAGTTGGCACGGACGACGAATGGTGATTAAGCTATTCCCGAATCGGGTCGCATGAAGAAGAAGAAGAAGTAGGTTTAATTGGAGTGCTGCAAGCGGGGTAAAAATTGTTTCTTATTGTATAATTTATATATAATATAAAATATGAAAATTTCAGTAAAGGAAAAAAAATCTAGTGCATCGATTTCGTTTAGACGGTATGATAAAAAACTGAGAAAAATAGAAAGAATTAGCGAAAAAGTAAAGAAAAATGGCTACTAGGAAAAACGATAAACAATAAAAATAACGAAAATAGATTAAAAGCTAAACTTTTGTAAACAAAGTACTTTTATTAAAATTACACGAGAGGTTAATGAAATCATAGTATCCAAAACACCTTCAATTTTTTAAATAAAAGTAGTACAACATATAATCACATTTTGAAAATGTTAATATCCTGTAAATAGGAAAACAACTTTTTTAAAAACTGAATTTGAAATTAAAATTAAATACGCTCATTTCTTATTGCAGTTGAAAGAGCAATATGTACTAATGAAAATAGGTGTGTATGATAAAAAATACACAATAAGGTAAATAAATTCCTTCTCCTTCAATGATGATAAAATTTAACACATACACGCAATAAAAAGGTTTAATTCTTAGAAAGTTTTATTATTTATAATTTAGAAAATATAACTAGTATATATTTAAGGCAGATGCAACCATATCAACTAGAATATTTTCCGTTATGTTTTTTGTCTTAACGCTTTCATTCTGTTTGCTAACGTGTATCATATTCCCTGTAGGAAGTTCTTTCCATCCATATTTTCGTACCCATAATCGCAATGTATTTTCTAAAAAAAATAAGCGAATAACATACTTGGCGTTAAAAATTGATTTATTATCTAATTACTCCAAGTGCACCCTATTTATTAACAATAATAGTGAAATATATTTTGAAAAGTTCTCTTTTAGTTTTTAATCCTTCCTACAAAACTACTACTATATTTGGAACCGCAAGAGATATTCTTATATTAAAAAAAAAAATAATTTTTCATTAAAACTAAATTATATACATATATATATATATATATGTATTTTCATATATATATATATATATATATGTATTTTCATATATATATATATATATATATATATGTATTTTCATATATATATATATATATTAATTACAACGTAATTCTTAGGCTACCCCCCATTAGAAAAAATGTCCAAATTCTATGTACCGCAAAATGCCCCAATTTTATGTAACGTTTGTTATATTTTATAGGATTTTTGTTATTGTTATTTAAAAAATGTCACAATTTTATGGAACGAAAAATGTAACGAAAATATGTTTTAATTTTATATAATGAAAGTTAAATGTTAGGATAGGATTTTTGTGATTATGTTTTTTTTTTTGTGTTGATGCCAGTAAGAATTAAGTTGTAAATTTTGATCATTTTATACAAAGTATAGAAGAGAAAGAGACAGAAATGAAAGCTAGAGGGGTCAAGGGGCACAGCCCCTTGCGAGGCCAAAATGGCCGAGTTCACATATATATATATATATATAAAAACTTGATTCCTTAAACTTCGTTATGGGAACACCCAGATGATAGTTTTCTATTATTCTTATAGATGAATTAGTTTGAATTAATTGTCACCCTTCGCATGTTTTTTTCCATAGTGACCAAAAAGTATTCAGAAGCGATAAAGGAAAAAAAGAAAAAAATGCATATCATAAACATAACACAGAAACTTAAAGGGATTAGACGTAAAGATTAAAAAACAATTTTTATTACCCCAGCGTAGGAATTGTAAGTGGAGAATCCTCCAGTACTTCTAGTAATGCGACGAAGTATTGGTAAGCTGAAAAAGAAAGAAATGTGCCACTACTTCCCTAGCAGCAGAGATTAACTTGACTGAAGAGACAATTTTTGATATTTGAAAAGTCGATACGAAGAAACATGTTCAGTGAGCAAGACGCTAGTCGCCTATCAGTGTCGAGTAATAGTTGAATTTCAATTTGAAGATCTATTCGCTTTCCTGTTGTATTCGCCAGGCTCTAGTAGTACTTCTCCGACATAAGCGAGTTACTAAGAGTGTATTGAAAAGCATACGCACAAATACAACAGTGCATACAAGCAAATACATCGAAGCGTTTAGTGAACCAAGAGGGAAAAAATAGAACTCACCACTGATATATATGTATATTAGAAACTTGTAACTGTTTTGCTTTAGCAGTACACGGGCGTAAAAACAATTACTCTATTAAAGTGTAAAAATCCATTGATAATTTCGGAAGTTCAACTGAAATTATTTAATTTACACCATTGCAATAAATTTTTATTCGTTATTTTATGGCGGGTTCCATAGAATTATCTTTTCATTTGTATATACACGCAATTAAATAAGAAATAGTGGACATATTTTGTTTCTTATTCACATACGGCGGTCATATGTATTTATGTTAGAGTAAGGGCTTGCAAAAGCGATGAATTTCAGTAATTATATCAAATCGCATTACCCACAGAGAATTGCAATTAAAATAATACTTGAATGCAGTCACATTTCTGACTGAGCGAAAACGTTCAATGTACCTGTTACCTGTAAAATGTATATTCATTAAATCGTGTCTGAGAAGAGTATAAGTGTAACTAATACGCCGGAATTGAGAATCAAAAAAAACATTACTAGTACATAAAGCTGCTATGATATTTTATGACATCACACTATTATTGGTAGAAAATCAGAGAGGATAATTCATTCAGAACAGATATAAGGCTGTATAATGTTAAATGCACTTTTTAAGATGATTTCAGAAATATATTTATTAATGTAAAACTGATTTACATCATTCAGATAATTAATAAAATGCTGTTAAACAAATAAACCATTTTAAGATATTTAATAAACAAAAATACTTAAAATTCCTGTAACAAAGTTAACTTTCTGAAACATAATAATTACACTATTATAATTATGCTTTCTTAAATATTATTATTACGTAATGTTTTGAGATCAATGCTTATAAAATTATCGCAAAATGATCATTTTATGACAACGCTGTCTTGTTTTGTTTCGATATATAAAAAGTCGATAAGAGTTTGAATAATTTATTAATAATATCCCACATTTGTTTCTTAATTATTTATCGAAGTACAACAAATTGGAAATGTTCGCGATTCCTCTTTTAAAGATCGCGTTATTTATATGTAAAGAAAAATTAATGCAAGGCCGGTCAAAAAATCTATTCGACGGAATTTCAAGAAAACTAGTAAAGACATATCCATTAAAATTAAGTAGTCTTAATTAATTGCAAACTTATTATCAGAAAATATTCTAAATAAAGGTATATTTATAAAGCCTGTCTTATTTATTTACTTTTTTTTTTTTAATATGAATAAGTTGCCTGTCGTATTTGTATTTTAGAAACCACATAACAAAGGAAGAAGATGTTTTCAGGAAAGAAAAAAGAACGATTTTATCATTTAATACTAGAATGATGTTAATTTTAATAATTCGGTATATATATATTTTCTCATAATTCTTCGGTTAGAATAATTTTAATCATTTTTATCACAGTGTTAACTTAAAATAACATTAAAGCAAAGACGTGCCTCGCTTATTTTTAATTACTTTTATACCTTAATCAGGCGGTTTCATCAAAAATTAGTTTCATTTTACACATGAAATTAATCTTCGCAATAAATTATTTGAGCTAGTAAACTAGAAATTTACTGAATAATGATCATTAGCAACGAAAATGTAGATTACTGTCAGGTAATAAACAAAATAAGAAAAAATTACTTTTTGTTCGTTTTATAAATTTTTGGTTAGTTTTTTCCACGGCGTATGCCTGTTTTATACAAACAAAACACGTGAAAACAAATTGAGCTTAAATTTTATTTTGTAACATGTAATTTAATTTTTGTGGTTAAACATATTTTGAATTTTTCATAAATATACGTAAATAGAACGTTTATATACATGATTTCAATATGGCCGAATACAGTTAGCCTTTTTTTTTTTTTTTTATTTTAAATACTACTGTATTGTGAAACTAGTTTTAACTTATGTTATTAGTAAAATAAATACGTAAATATGTTTAAAAAGCTGTATTAATTAATCTTTAATCGATACTGATTTAGAACACAATACTTTAAGATTAATTTTTTTATAATTTTTAAACTCGTATTAAAATGTTATTACCACTATAAATGCAGATCTTTTCTTCAGAGATCAATGATTTTTTCACAAAATAACGGTTTTTTTAAATTTCATTAATCTATAACAATATTTAAAAGTACAACTATTTTTTAATACAATTTTTGTTTAGTTTTTTTGCAAAATAGTATTTGTAGTTTTAGTTTCACTTTAATGATTTTAATTTAACTAATTATAGCATTTATATAAAAGCAAATACGACAAATAAATTTGTATTTTTTTTATGATGCATTACTTTAACTGAAAACAGTACATAAAAGTTATCTGTAGGAATAAGTGTTTTCAAAAAACTTGATTTCTCCAATTTAAAAATTCAATTAAGTACAGCACAGAAGCTACCATCATTACAGTAAACACATGTTACTATGGAATTATAACAAAAAAGGAGTATACTTTATGAAGTGACTAAGGAACTGAAGTATAGAATACCCCTAGGATTTTGGATTTTTGGTGAAGAATCTTACACGATGTTCAGTGTTCATGTACTAAAAACTCATTCGTTAATTTATATGCTGTTAGTAATGATACAATTTGTTATGTTCATATTACTTTTACATGTACTTATATTGCCTACTGTAAAATATAAATAAGATAGTCAAGGAAAAGTGTTGACTTTTAAAGTTTAATATGAACATCATTCATATTTCTAATAGTATTTTTAAATACCAACTAGAAGTTGAGGAAGAATTAAATTAAAAAAGAAAGTGTTTAACATTCTTGTAAGTTCACTATTAATTGTTAAATAAATATATACTTTTACGCTTAAAATATTTATTTCTTTTGTATTCGATGTATTTTTTATTACAATTTATAAATAATTTGTCTGTCAATGAATATTGAACTAAATTTTTATAATTTTCATGTTATTATTCATTCATATTATATATTTTTTTAATATCATGAAAGTTGTAATCCTTTTACTTATTGTCGTGAAAACATGTAAGCCAAATACGGATTACATAAAAATACACTACACTTTACGGAGGAGGGGGAGCTTTTAAAGTTTTAGAGGCTTGTAACTCACTAAATTCATTTATTAAAAAGTTGAATATCGAATTTTATTTAATATTCATTAATTTTTTTTTCCATTTTTTTTCTTTTTCTTTAAAGAATGTTTATTCAAATCACACATCGGTAAAAATTTTTGTGACAGTATTTGATAAGACAGTACATTGTATAGTATGTAATTTTAATTTTATAATTTTTGTAGTTTCATTTTATAAATATTTAATCTAACGTATACGAGCGTATATATACGTCCGTTAATTTTTGTAATAATTTTAATTTAATCATTAATTCGGGTTGTTTATAGTTCTATCATTAACTAATTTGTATTGCGGCAATAATTTAACATGTAAGAAATATAAGTTGTAAAGTCGGGAAAAAATGATTTAAAGTATAAACTTAAAACATAAAATTTACAGTAACTATTAAGCAGATGAACAAATTAAAAATATAGGATTATTGAAACAAGAAGTAGAATATAAATTTAGAAATAGATAAAACCGGAAAAATGAATACATTTTAATATGTGGACGCGTTTTTACTATTTTACAAAGAATATATACTAGGAGCCGGGTACTCTCTATTGGAAATAAAATTCTGTAATTTAGTGCGGGAAATTGTTCTTGGTTAACTTACACTAGAATTTTATTGCCGGCTCATGCTACAAACAGTTTTATATAATTTGTGTAGACTTCACATGTTTTGATTAATGCACACTTCAAAATTATTATAGTCTGGTAAGTACAGTTGAAATCATTTTAAAGAAATTTATAGAAAGTTTTTTAATAAAAAAGAAAAACAAAATGGCGGATTCTGAAAATTTGCGAACATTCATTGAAATACTGGAGCGTAATCCAAAGTTTCAGTTGATAATCGTATTTGTCGAATCTTTTAAAAGATCATATCGAGGGTAACTAATCAAAACTGCAATTACGGTCCTCCAGAATGCTAATAAAGTATATTATACAGCAAAAAAACATTTCGCAAAATAGACAAAATTTGAAGGACCTATGCAGTAAATCATCAGTCTACCATATTAAAGTTTCTAAAGGATGTTTAATGTTAATAAATTTTGATACATCGTATAAATTCTCAAATATAATTTTTACAAAAAAATAAATTGTCGAATTAATTTCTACACTTGAAAGGTTCGAAAAAATTCAGTAGTACGGAATAGTGCACATTTCGTTATATAAAATTCTACGTTTCTTCTCTAGAAAAAGTATTGCTCAGAAATTTTGTTCATACGTCTTATCATATAATTCAGTCGACACAAAATTCGAAATTAAGATAGAAATTTTAAAAAAAAAATATTTTCCGAAAATTGTTACAAATACTTTTAACTCATTAAAGGTTTACTAAAAGTAATTAATAAAACTGTTTTCAATTGCATTAAATAAATTAAATATAAAATTTATTTAGAAATCAGATCATTTTAACCCTACGATAAATAAAAGATCATGCAAATCAAAATATATTCTAAATCATATCAATTTTTTAAACATGAAACATTTCTAATATAAGTAATTACCGTCAATTCCGCCTAATATATCACTAAGGTACTCCATTTCAATTAATTCGTAAGTACTTCCGACAACATGACATATGAATTTTCTTATCGAATCATGGAAACCAGTTATTTTTGCGTGCAAATCGGGAGTATTTTGTATACGTAGCCAAAATTGCTGGAAATCACAAGTTTCCAATAATCCAGCAATATAAACAATTTGATTAATGGGATCTTGTTGAATCTAGCATGTAAAAATTTTAAAACCGATGATTACATATTTCTTTTATGGTATATAAATAAAGAAAACAAATGCAATATAAAACTTACCAGTTTTTCATTTAACAATGCTTTACACAATATAAAATCTGTGTGTGGTAAATTTGTTAAAGCTTTCATCAATATTTGAGATATTATATTAATATTATAATTTTGGCTGAATTGATATAATTTTAAAACACAGAGATTAGCTTCCAGATCATAAGCATTTTCTTGAGACTGAGCCTCTACATATCTTTCCAATGCAGGTAAATTATTCGGATTATATCTGCAAAAGGAAATATAGTAAAGGTTTATACATGTTTTTGTTTAAATTTAAAATAAGTTCCCCTAAATCATACTAATACGTAAATATACCTGTCAATTCCTTGTAGCATTGAAGTTACTGTTTGACGCATTGATTCAGCTATGTTCATTTTAAAAAATATTGATTACTTGAATAGACTTTTAAATTATAATATTAGATACCTATAAACATTTTACAGAAGCACCAAACTGTACAACTTAAGATTACTAAAACAGTTTTCCGGTGAACAATAAATATACCTACACTGCGGTACACGAAAGTCGTCTAAAATGTGTATCGTTTGCCGGAGCTAATATTAATCCAGATTCCTGGGTTCCGTGGATTATCAATTCAGCCAGCATTAAGTTTAGGTTGAAATTTTTTATAAAATTATAAAATACTGTTAAAATTTTTTATAAAAAACACTTTTTTATATTTATAATACAAAAATCAATTCATTTAATTATTATTATTAATTTTATTTTTTATTTCTGTAATATTTTTTAAAAGTTATTAGAAGTATACGAAGTTTTTAAATATATACAGAATTATTTTAAAATTGAAAACACCAGTCAATTGATTGTTTAACATTAAAAAAAAAAAAATGAAATTTAAAAGGAAAAATATGGCCTTGAAAATTTTTGTTTTGGAGTGTTCTCTGTTGTTCGCAAGCATACAATCGGCCTTCTGCTCACATTTACTGATTATTTTTACGATCGCTATTGATCGGGGTGCTTGCTTTAAACAATAATAATCCTGTGTTGTTGTCACTGTTGTTTTTGAGCGTTCAATTTTAGAAATATGTGTGACGGTGAAGAAATGACGTGTTTTTCGTTTATTGTATTGTATAAATTATTAGAACGCAAAAAAAGAAAAAGGCTGCAAAGAAGATACTAGAAAATAACCTTGTTCAAAAATTGTAATACGCATGGTGGCAATAATTTGCTAAGAGATATGAAAGCTGAAGATTCTGGAAAATTTAAAAACTTCTGCAGAATGTCGTCGATGGATTTTGAAACCGTACATAATCTAATCGAGTCGAAAATAATAAAAGAGGACACCAATTATAGGACAGCGATTTCATCTCGTGAGCGGCTAGCTATAACGTTGCGATTCTTAGCAACGAGAGATTCATACGCTAGCCTACAATATTTATTCGAAGTATCAAAGCAGTCAATATCAAGAATAGTGTCTCAAGTATGTGATGCAATAATTGAGTTATTACGAAATGAAATTAGAGTGGATAAATAATTAATTTATTTATATACACCGAGAAATTTATTTCATTTGCATGGTGGTACTGAAATATAATTTTTAAATTCCCGGTGCAAACGCTCATATTTCCTGGTTATCAGAATTGTACAAGAGCTCAAACAAATGATTTTCCGCTCTTATAATAAACCCAACAAATTGAAATGAAATTAAATAAAATATCGGTAAAAACAAAAAAATTGCAAATTAAATTCTTTAACTTTTTGAAGTTGCTTTGTTCACATTATATATTTTACAGTTATAATGACCCCTAACTAATTCAAGCAATATGTACTTACTTTATTACTACAAAAGTTAATAATAAAGTTTATGTAGGTGAATACATCCTGTTTGTTAAAATGGTATAATAAAATAAACTTTAATAACAAACAATATAGATCAATAAATTAGATAAATACCTATTTAGAAACGTTTTCGGGCATAACCCATCATCAGCTAACACTAACTTAAAGGAAACTTAAAACATACTGAAGTGAATATAGGGAATACATGTGTATATATAGTAGATGTAAAGAGGAATAAACATGGCAGGTATAAAAATCTATATGTTGAAAATGCTAATAATTAATATAAAATATAAAATAAAACAAGAAGACAAAAAGTTAAATTTTTATATTAAACAGTGGATTATTATTATTAGGTGTTTGGTCATTTAAAATATTATTTTTATATTTATTTATATAATAATTTTCTGCAATGTTCATATTATTACCTTTGTGATAAGTGGCCAGGATGGTTACAGTATTTTCTATTGAATTAGGTTTATGTTTATTTTTAATTAGATGTTCTGCATAGGTTGATTTTTCTATTTCATTATTATTAAATGCTTTTATATGTTCTTTATATCTGCAATTGATTTTTCGCCCTGTTTGACCAATGTATGATTTCTCACAATCAGTACAATTTATTTTATATATACCACTATTTTCGTAAATATTATTATTTTTTAAATTTAAGGTGTTTATTTTATATTTTAAATTATTTTTAGTTTTGAATGCTACATTTAAACCTTGTTTTTTGAATAAATTGGTTAATTTGTATATGTTATTGTTTATAAATGTGAATGTTATCCATCCTTTATTGTTAGTAGCATTATTGACTCTTAATTTTTGTATATATTTTGATTTTGATTTTATTTTTGAACTAAATTAATTTCTTATGATATAACAAACCTTTATACAAATATACCTATAAATGAAACCATAGATATAATTAAAAAATCTGTAAATAAGTTAAAGAATAATATTTTTTGTAATCAATTAATCCAAATAATTAAAACTGTTACAGAGCAAAATTACTTTAATTTTAATAACTCCATGTATATACAAAATAATGGATTAGCTATGGGCTCACCTTTGTCAGGTATTTTAAGTGAAATCTTTCTACAAAATTTAGAAGAAATATACATGGAAAATATAATACAAAAATACAATATTAAATCTTATATTAGATATGTAGATGATACACTACTAATTTTTGATGAAAATAGTAGTAATACTGAAAATGACATTCTAAATGATTTAAATAAAATTCACAAAAATATTCATTATACTATGGAAAAAGAAGAAAATAACAAAATAAATTTCTTAGATATAACAATAATAAAATCAAATGATAAGTTAACATATAATATTTATAGAAAACAAACCACCACTGATAATATAATTCATAAAACATCAAATCACCCAAACCAACATAAATATGCTTACTTCATGACTGCAATAAATAGATTATTAACTACACCCATGAATATAAATAAAAAACAAATAGAAATTAATATATTAAAGACTTTGGCAAGAAATAATGGTTATGACGAACAAATAATAGATAAACTAATTCACAAAATAAAATCAAAATCAAAATATATACAAAAATTAAGAGTCAATAATGCTACTAACAATAAAGGATGGATAACATTCACATTTATAAACAATAACATATACAAATTAACCAATTTATTCAAAAAACAAGGTTTAAATGTAGCATTCAAAACTAAAAATAATTTAAAATATAAAATAAACACCTTAAATTTAAAAAATAATAATATTTACGAAAATAGTGGTATATATAAAATAAATTGTACTGATTGTGAGAAATCATACATTGGTCAAACAGGGCGAAAAATCAATTGCAGATATAAAGAACATATAAAAGCATTTAATAATAATGAAATAGAAAAATCAACCTATGCAGAACATCTAATTAAAAATAAACATAAACCTAATTCAATAGAAAATACTGTAACCATCCTGGCCACTTATCACAAAGGTAATAATATGAACATTGCAGAAAATTATTATATAAATAAATATAAAAATAATATTTTAAATGACCAAACACCTAATAATAATAATCCACTGTTTAATATAAAAATTTAACTTTTTGTCTTCTTGTTTTATTTTATATTTTATATTAATTATTAGCATTTTCAACATATAGATTTTTATACCTGCCATGTTTATTCCTCTTTACATCTACTATATATACACATGTATTCCCTATATTCACTTCAGTATGTTTTAAGTTTCCTTTAAGTTAGTGTTAGCTGATGATGGGTTATGCCCGAAAACGTTTCTAAATAGGTATTTATCTAATTTATTGATCTATATTGTTTGTTATTAAAGTTTATTTTATTATATAATAAAGTTTATAACAAGTTGATTTACCTTTCTCCTATTTAAAAAGTTGTTCTGGACATCAAATTTGACGTCTAATATTTACATTTGTAATCATACACGTTGACTTCAAGGGGTTTATGGAGCTCCAGTCCCTCCAAACGTTTTACTTAAAGGGCTTAACCCTCCCAATAAACTGATTAACTGAGATGCATAATAAAAAAACTTTTATGCGTTTCATTAAAATTTGAACTAAAATACGCTGGCAATAAATATAAATATTATTCATCATGAAAATAGACCTGCCGTTGTAGAAAACGTATTTTAATCACAAAATTAGAGGAGAATTGTAAAAAAAGAATGGTATTTTTTGGTTACTGTTGATTAATGCTTGACCCCCGAAGCATACTTTACACCAATAAAAAAGAACTTTGTAATTTATTACTGAGCAATATACATTAAACATTTTTTTCGCTTAAGATGATTTTTTTTTATCAAAACTATCGTTTGGCTATTTTCACTATTTTTCTCGGTTTTATAAGAAAGCAAAGCCGCACTCAGGATTTTTTTTTGGTCGGGGCTAGAATTTAGAAGGTTAGGGAGTGGTAACTCGGAACCTCCACTAAGTATCTATCTATTTTCGTAATAAAAAAAAAAAAAATACAAAATTAACCAATATTATTTTTACAAAAATTACAAAACTAACGAATTTTATTTAAAAAAAAAATAATAATAATATTAGAAACGTAACATCATGTTTGTAATAAGCACAAATTAGATAAGCATACGAATTTTATTTTTAAAAAATTAGTTAAAAGTATATAACATTAGACTTGTAATATAAGCAAAAAGTAAATATGTATGTTTTTTTAAAAAAAATTAAGTAAAACAAAACATTACAAAACGAAATTAAAACTTCGAAGATTTTTTGGGGGGAGCAATGGCCCCGTGGCACCCCCCCTTGAGTGCGCCAATGTAAGAAAGTTCCCAGTTTATTCCCAGTTTTTCCGGTTGAGCGGCCACCATGACATCAGTTTATTAATTTATTCAAAATATTCAGTATATTAAAAAAGAGTAGCTAACTAGTAACCAGCAAAAAAAAATTACATCATATTAAGTTTTTTTTTAAATATACATTTCGATTATATACCAAACAAAAATATAAACGTAATAATTTTAAAACATAAAAATCAAACCAAACCGTAATACAGTTATATAATAAACTTCCGTGACATTCAACTTATATATTTTATTCTAGCGTATGTTAGTTTATTCCCTCTCTTCACCACTACGAGCTTTTCATAGTTTAAGCCTTGCTACAAATGCAAATACTGTATACATAAAAGCAGAGTTAAAGTACATTTCACATAGAAATATGATCAGTTAAACTATTTTATTAATTTATTGAAAATGCAGTTTTATTGCCAACAAATGTGAAATGTTTTTATTCTACGTTTATATTCGCGTGTTTGATTTCAATTTTGCCATAAAAAGTAGATAAATTTGATTTTATTTTGCAACTGAAATATTTTTCTTTTTAATGATTTAAAAAAAAATTTTGTAAAGGAAAAAACAAATCCAAATAATTATACACATTATATTTTAAACACTTTATATACAAAACTATCATCTTGTATACACTTAACGAATAATAAAATAATTACAAAAAACAAAATATATATTTTAAAAAATTATTTATAACTGTCTTCAGTCGCAGAATGTTCACTTTATACGATTTCCTTTGTATACAGCTTCACACGAAACAACAGAACACACTGGTGATGGTATCGGTGCTTCCACTTGTATCATCTTAGCAAAGTGGCTCATATCTGCCGAGAATAATGCTATTAAACTTGTGCTGCACTACAGCAAATGTACGTTTATCATACGACTGGAGCTTATCAGCGATGTATTCTCCATAAATCGCACATCCATCACGTTTTTGTTTCTCATTCGTTATAGATTTTAAGGATTTGTATGCGTCCAGAAGTATTTTATTGTCTTCATCAATCATCTTTTTTCTTTATTTCGAGATTACTGATGTTCATATCCTCGTTTATTTCGGACCACGCATCTTCTTTTTTACTTTTAATCTAAATATTTTTTTATAAATTAACTTAGAATATGTATAATTACTTTTTTTTTTTTTTTTTTTTTCATTGTACCGACAGCAGTCTGCCATAAACAATGGTGATATAAGAATATACGGAACGGGGGGGGGGGGGGGGGATTGGGGGAAAGCGGAATGAATAGAAAAGGAAAAGGAAACGAATATTAACCTGACAGTTCCAACGAAATGCCCGATTCAGGTCTTAAGAAGAAAATGGTTTATTTATCCTTTTTTTATTTATTTATTTTTTTTATTTTATTAATTTATTTATTTTCACACTACATAACGATTATGCGTAGTGTCTCCGAGAGCAATATAATAGCGCTTAAGTTATCGGAAGTGCATTCCGGCACCACTTTTTCCTTTTCAGTCGCCGGCTGGATCTGGCTGGAAGATCAATAGTGAACATTCGGTATATAAGTGGATTCGAGCTAAACTGAAGTTTCTCAAAGAACTTTTTGTACTGTTCCGCATAAACATCCTTCACGTATGGAACATTCAAGTCCGCATGCAATGTGTCGTTGGATACGAAATAAGGCGCAGATACCATTGTACGGAGAATCTTGGACTGCTGTTGCTGTATCCTAAGGAGGTTGCTTCGACATGTTGTTCCATATAGCTCTAATCCATATCTCCATATTGGAGCGATAACCGATAAATATACATTCCGCTTTACGGCCAGGTTTAGAACTGATTTTCGTCCTAGCAGCGGCCATAGCAACCTAGCCCTAATTATTATAGATTTTCTTGTATTTTCCACGTGATCACGCCACGTTAATCGTCTATCCATATGCATCCCAAGATAGCGCACGGAGTCTACTTTTGGAATTTGCGAGTTCTCAAATTTCAAGTGTGAACATCTTACTCGTCTGTTTGTGAATAAAATGTGACGACATTTAGTTGGGTTGAACGATATGCGCCAGAGGCATGCCCATTTCTCTAGCCTATTCAGATGATTTTGAACAGCAGCGTTTGCATACGTAACATTCGTATTAGATGCGAGTATCGCAATGTCATCAGCGAATGTGGCTAGTAACGTTAGATTAGAAATTGGTACGTCCGCGATATAGATGGAATACAATAAAGGCCCTAGCAAACTGCCTTGAGGTACTGACGATCTGATTGAATGTATTTCCGAGAGTGAATCCTTTATTTTAACCACAAACGAGCGTTCGGACAAGTACGATTTGAGTAATAGATAAATATCCTCATTAAGAATTTGCCGCAATTTATACAGCAATCCTGGATGCCAGACCTTATCGAATGCCTGCGTGACATCTAGAAACACCGCGGAACATACCTCGCGTTTCTCCAACGTTAACGAAATTGCGTCAACTAATTGGTGACACTGACGAATCGTAGAGTGATCCGTGCGAAAACCAAATTGATGATTCGGTAGCACATCTCAGTTACTTATAACCGGATCAATACGATTTAAAATTAGCTTCTCCAAAACCTTTGATAAAGAGGAGAGCAAGCTAATCGGTCGATATGATGAAAGCTCTGTCCGCGGTTTCCCCACTTTATGAACCATCATTATAATCGACTTCTTCCATATTTTAGGGAAGTACCGCATCCTTAGAATCGCATTAAAGATGTAACAAAGAAGAATAGCAGCTCTCCGCGGTAGTCGCGAGATTATTTTTCTAGTAATTCTATCGAAGCCAGGAGCCTTACGTAGTGGTATATTCCGAAGGCATACGAGAACTTCTCTTGGCGAGAAGACCTTAGTAGCTTGTTCACACCGACGAGGTTTTTCCAATGCTCTTTGTATATAGTCAGAATGCTCCTTGTTGCGATCAGAGTGTGATGTAAAGACCGTGTCAAGATGGCCCGCAAAAGCATTTGCCTTTTCCTTGTCTGTTTAACCCAAGTGTTGTTCGATCTAATATTATATGGTTCTTCTGATTGACTTAACAGTTTTTTAACTGACGTCCATACAGGCTTTTCCCCATCGTTAATGGACTGCGTGTAATGATTAAAAGTTTTATTTTTGTACTCCTTGATTCTGGTCTTTAGTTTGTTTTGCAACTCTTTGTATCTGTTGTATAAGGATGGGTAACGACCACGCTGCCATCTCCTTCTTGCTGATCTGGTTTCTTTTATTAATTTTCTTATTTCTACGGGTATATACAGGTTTTGAAAAGATTTTTTTGATACGTTAGAATTATTACACGCATATTCTATGAGATTAGAAAAGTTCTTGACGGCTATGTCAATGTCATTTGTGTTCTTTAGTTTGATCTTCAAGTCAATATTATTTTCAATTATACTTGAAAAGATATTCCAGTTAGTGGTATGATTTGTAAGTCTCTGCTGATTGAGTACGGTTTTAGGACTTATACCTAAGGTGGCAACCACTGGAACATGATCGGATGACAGATCGATGATTGTTCTGCATTCCCTGTCGTATCTTTGAAGGCCACGAATGATAAAGAAATCTAAGACGTCCGGAAGCCTATGAATCTTTCCGGCTGGGTTTGTTATTCTCGATACCCACATACTGTTTTTGGAATTATAATCTCCACCGCATATGAATACATTTCCTAATTTGTTGAAAATTGTATTGTAGTCCATTTGTGGTATACAGAAACCTGGGTGACAGTAAATTGCGGCTACTGCTATATCCTTTCCAAGTGTTTCGACGTTTACCGCTACAATCTGGTATGCGAATGTGCTGTATGCAAAGTTTTTATATTGTTTGTATATATCTCTGACTAATACCATTGAACCCCCATGAGCTGTTCCATCCGGGTGGTGAGCCGAGTATGCTACATAACCACGAACTTTGAAACTCTTTTCATACGTGAGATGGGTTTCTGTGATTAGTGCAACATCAATTACATTTTGTTGAAGGAAAAGTTCAAATTCATTTCTTTTTTGAGTAATGCCATTCGCATTCCATAGTACTATCACGAGTGAGTGTTGTGTGATTATATTAGTGTTGTTTAACATTATGGAAGTAATTTTTCAATAACTTTCGTCAAGAGTGATATTAATGGATTTATTGTCGATTTGAATTCGTTGAGGAACGTTGTCAACATTATTGAAATTTCATTAGGGTTATTGCTGTAATTGTTATTGGTATGCCCAGTGCACGTCTGACCTGTATCCGTTTGGTTCCCGGCGTAGTTTATACTTCCTGCTCGAACGGCATTAGCGTATGATCCTCGATTCGCTGTGCTTAGCATTCTATTAGAATAACTATCTCTAGGAACATCGGGAACGTTGATATTTTCATAAGCTCGGGCATGAGACGAACGTATTTTATTGTAGAATTCAGTTTGCTGTTTGTATACAGAGCATCCCCTATAGCTTGACGGGTGGTTACCATCGCATAAGGCGCATTTTGCGGGTTCGGATGGGCTTCTATTACAAAGTTTAGTATCATGCATCCCAGCACATTTAACACAACGTATGGGTAGGTTACAGTAGGTAGCCGTGTGGCCGAATAATTAACATCTTTTGCCTTGTTTAAGCCGTGAATCTTTTTTAGGTTCTTCAACCACTACCGCTGTATTTAAGATGCGGTTGATTTCAAATAGTTCAACATTTTTCTTCGATGGTTTCAAGTCTAAAAAGAACATGGGGAGAGGTTGTTTGCTTTTGTAACGTAGAATATTAGTGATAGTTTTCACCTGAAATCCTCTGGACTCGATTTCTTTTGTAATGTCGGCTGTATCTGTAGAGTGGTGTAAATTTTTAATTACTACTCCGAACGGTTTGCCTTCCGTTAAAGAGTACGTATAAAAGAGATATTTATTTTCTCTTAAGGTTGTTTTAATAATACAACGATAACAGGTCGGGTTCTTAGGCTTAATAGTAACCCCGGATAAGGTTGTTTTTAGTTCGAATTCTACCTCAGGTAATTCTAAAAGGAATTTTCTAAAGCTGTTGAAATTCGCGACGTTTTTAACCATAATTGGTGGAGGTTTAATCGCCATTTCTTTACTCTGTTCACTGCTAACATTTTTATCGTCCCTAGGATTTATTTCGTTGCTTATACTGGTTTCTTCGGATGACATTTCGTCATTACTATCCTCATTATTATCGTTGTTTGCAGTAGATAAAAATTCAAAGATGTTTCTTTTGGGCTTTAATGTGGCGTTACTGGCAGCAGATTTATTATCTGTAAGATACTTTACTGCTGCTGTACGTTTAGGCGTACGCCAATCGTCACTGTCACTGGTCTCTGTGTTTGAGTGTTGACGTTTAATAACGTAGCCTGTTTTGGATTTCTACAACCGGAGTGGGCTAAACCTCTCATTGGAGGTAGTGGCAACGACGGTTTTATTAACACTGGTAGGTACAGATGAGGACGAGAGCGGCGAAGGCCGCTGTTGTTTATCGACAGATGCCTTCGTCGGGCTGGTTTTTTGATTTTGATTTTGTATAAAACTATTAGGTGGATTTCTCGTATTCATAATCTCATTCGTAATTTTAAAATAAATAAATACGATAAATATGTGCGGTCTGGCAGAGCCAGCCGATAAAGGAAAGATCTCACCTGCGTTATCAGCGGTCGACTGTATGTTTCTGTTCGGTCGAGCGATAAGATAAGATACGACGCGAAAGCAATAATTACCGTTGCGCGAATATTATTAGAAAACCCGAAATATACTCGAGAACAATAGCGAAGAATTAACATGCACGAACGCGATAAATAAGACTTCATTCGAACACAGTTTTAAAAATTACTTAAAATTAAAATTACTTTTATCGATATTACATATTTTAAACAACTTTAATATTTAATAATTTGCACTTTCGATATCGAAAAATAACTTATAACATTTTTAATCGTAATAAAGTTTAAGTGTTTCATTTTTATTTTTAATATTCTTTAAATTTTGATAAACAAGAATTTGTAGTTAAAGACAGACTTTTTTTTTTCTTTTTTTTCGAAGCGAAAACTAAATATCTGGTTTTAAAAGTGGGCAAAATGCACACTATATTTTTTCAATGTATGTATAAATAATGATTACATCGGTGCAAAAAATATATATACTTTAAAAAAAAAACGAAAAATGAGAATGACTCTGGTTTGAGTGTGACATGAAACCTAAAGCACAATTAATGTGAGAATTGCATAAGCCTAAGCGCGATGAAGAATTGCGTGCTAGTGAAGAATTCTTGCAATTTCGTCACAATACACCATCCGGTTCGACAATTATTGACTACGAAAAGTTTGAAGTGTTCCTACAATTACTCACTTCGAATGTGCCGTCGCCAAAATCTAAAGCACAATTAATGCGAGAATTGCATAAATGTAAGCGCGATGAAGAATTGTCTGCTAGCGACGAATTCTGGCATTCTTTTTTTTTTTTTTTTTTTTTTTTTTGATACACCATTCGGTTCAATGACTATCGACTACGAAAAGTTTAAAGCATTTCTGCACAAACTCAACTATGAGGAAATAACAAAGGAGTCAAAAGACATCGATATTAGAACCCGTACAAGTAACAGTCCGAAGAGAGTAAATGTATAGAGAAAAAATATGAGGAATGTCCTAGAGGAAAGAGAAGCTTTCATGTCTTGCTAGCCATTTTACCTGTTTAAGATATATCTTATCTATATAAAGCTAAATGCGATGTAATCACCATCAAAAGAGAAGTAGTTATCCATGATTGAGATTGCTGGGCAGCGCCCACAAAAAGATCCTCATCAAAACAATATGGCCGCAACTGCAAAGCAGTGCCCACAGTGCCCGATGAAAAGAAACAAGAAATCGCTTTTTCGCACTACGGCTGCGACTGCAAAGCAGTGCTCGCAATTACTGTCTAGAAAAGCAAAGTGTTTGTTTATACATCATTTAAACAGCAGCTACAGAAGACAAGCTTACAAAATATTAAGGAAAAGAAATAAAGAAACTCTACATCGGAGGAGACCAGCATGATCGTTAAAAGATAGCGCAAAATTCCTACTGATCCAGGAAGATACATACCACTTTGACCTAGTACCACTATGGCCACCATCTGAACAAAGAGACCCACAATGTACCAGGTAAAGACGGTGGATGAATCAGGATATTAAGATAAGAAGAGGATGAAGGACTTACTTAAATGTTTATACGGTCGCGGATTAACGACAAAAATTTAGCAAGAGCAGGAACAACTGACAGTGAGGGAAAGGCGAAAATACAGGATGCACAGTACGGCGTGGGGATAATAAGGGACAGTAGATCTGAGTATAGAACAAATCTTTCAGAGGATAAAGATGCACACTCGAAGATAATGTGATTAGCGTCACAATCGAATGTGTTATCTACGCATATGAGACAGAGAGGAAGGGAAATAATGCAAACCGATAAAGAGAAGCAGGAAGATAGCTGTGACCAAAGCGAAGGCGACAAAGAGAGGATATAGTAGAACGACGAAGGTGTAGAAAATCTAGGAACTATGGATATGAGGGTGGAGACGGTTGAATAGACAGATATAAAAACCGCGGACATACAAAGATTTCCAATTTTCAAATTGATTTTTTTTACTATGCTTAGTAATTCGGAGGGGGGAAATTCCCGAACAAGACGGTCGAAAACCAAAGCCGAACGCTCCATTCTTGATTGTTGTCGCGCGTGGTACCAATTTCATCTAGTTGTCGCGTTACCGTCCGTTAATTTTATGCGCTATGCCGCACGTTCTTAATTCTGTCGCCCAAATTCGAGAGTAATTAGGCCGATTTTGTCACCGTTTTTTTTTTTTTTTTTGTGGTTGATACCAAATTTTACGCGTCAGTTACATCGTTTTTTGTTTTTTTTTGTAATTAATTTCTCGAAAATATACGCGTTTTCTACCGAAAGGTCTCGTTATTGGACATGTGGTGGGCCATTGTGACATCTCTGTCGCGGAAACGTTACCGCCGTTTTTTCTTTTACTAGGCAAATTTTTTCCCTTCCTGCGGAAATTTATTTATTTTTTTTTGTATACCGAAAAGCCTGATGCTCTGCTAGGTTGTGGCATACCAAAAGTGCCACTAGTGCCCGTTATGCAGGGTGTTTCTTACTAAGCGTCTAGTTTAAAAGTTTATTGAGAAATATAAAATTTACGTAAAATTAAAAGTAAATACATGAACAAATATAGTAAATTTAAGTCAGTTTTTTTTAAATTTTCATTTTTTTTACTTTGAAATATTTTCGAAACTTCTGCGTCCATAACTTTTTTCAGACGAGTAGCAAAATTTCGAAATGCTAATTCCAACATTCCAGACGGTAAATTTTCACATTTGCGAATGATTTGTCGTTTCAGTTTCGGGGATGATTTTTGGGTTAGTACGGTAGACGCGATCCTTCAAGTATCCTCATAAGAAATAGTCGCATGGATTCAAATCCGGGCTATAGGGTGGCCAACCCCAGTCGCCACCGAACTTCTCAGCAAAACTTGTTGGAAATCACTCGCTTTTTGAAATGTTGATTTAACAAAGTTAACGTTTTCATCGCGGAATGAGGTAATGCAACATCTTGCTGGAACACTGCTCCTTTTATCATTTTCAACCTGGGAAACACTGTTTTTTTTTCTAACATCTTCCGATAGGAACTGCCCGTCACCATATCATCGTTGAAAATTGGACTGATTACACCGCGTTTATTCAGCGCCATCCACGGAGTTACTTTTTCACGATGCAGTGGTTTCTCTTCGACCTCTTTGGGATTGGATTCGGACCACAATCGCCATTTCTGTTTATTGACCAACCAATTAAGCCAAAAATGAGCTTCATCAGAAAACCATATGTCGTTTAAGAAGCGCTTTTGAGTTCGGAGAAAATTACCGAAGTCTAATGCAAACCTTAAACACGTTTCTGTTTCGCCACATCAGACAGCTGCTGTAAAACAACCTATATTTTGTATGGAAACAAGCCTACGTCTTCCCTCACAATACGGTAAATAGAAGAGCATGACACCTCTAATTGCTATGATAGTCGTCATAATGATGTCCGAGGGAAACTGCGAAGAGCGCGTTTCACCGCTGCAATCGTCTCCGGTGTGCGCGTAGTCTTCTTTCGGCCGACAACACCAGGCTTGTTATCTAAATTGCTACCGGTGGATTCGAATTTTTTCATAAGCCGACTGATTGTACTACGTAATGGAACTTTTTTACCTGAACAATTAAACTTTTTTCGGTAGTCCCTTTTTGAGTTAAAATAGTATTTTTATTTAATTGATAAAACATTGAAATGATAAAAACATGTTCATCCACGGACAACAACATTGTGCTTCCTAAAACCAGTAGCCAGCCAAATATTTTTATTCGACATAAATTTCCCTCTATACTGAAGCTATGTTGCTACTTTCAACGCGCTAAATGCATTTTTCGATTTTTAGTGATTTTTTAAAAATAGGGCGCCTTATAAGAAACACCCCGTATTTATATTTCATAATTACAAGAAGAAGAAGAAAAACGAGGCTTTCTCAATGGTTATAGCGAATACAGACTTAGCGATCGGCACTTTACGATACATTAAACGCAATGCAAAAACGAAAGCGACAAAATGACTGTGGCTCTCGTTCGGCGATCATAAAATTGGTAATTTACTGCGCACGAAAGCCCAGGCGCACATACTCGTGAATCTGGACACAAATCGTTTGTGGACACTGATGGCGCAGCATACTAGTGCAGACAAGGAGTAAAATTGTTAATTGCAAACGCACACAGTTTCCGCTTACAGAAACTTGTGCGACTACGATCCACAAATCGCAGGGCGGTATGTACGATATGATCGTTTACAAGTACAGTAAGGGTCACGAATAACAGCTTGTTTATGTCGCTCTCTCTCGCTTCACCTCACTAAACGGGTTGTATCTAATGAATCACGACGGCGACCATACGTTTTACCACCATCGCGGCAATGTAAAACGGGAATTAAGGCACGAGTTTGCTCGTCTCGAACGTCGTTGTTTGAAAACGATAGGAGATATGTGCCGCGATTTTCTCGATCGTTCTACTTAGTTAGGTTCTACCTCGCTCTCGCTATGCACGTTTAATGTGCAGTCGTTAAACGTACACTCGTTTGATGTAACTACCGATTTCGTGCTCCTGCGCAGCAAAATTGCTTTCCCTTTCCGAAACGTAGATCGGATCACCCAATTGAAGTATCAGGTTTCCACACAGTGTCACGTTTCAGATGCGATTGGTTCGGGCGGTGTCGCTATATGCGACAAAAATTAGTTCTTCCGAAGAATTGCAATCGATCGAGTACGATTTGTTCAAGTTTGATAGGGAAAAGATGAACATGAAGCGAATTGCGACATCCCATTTTCTCGGTCGAGATGACGGTCAGTGGTAAACGAGCCTTGCTTGTGTCAGTTCACGTCGTTCCGAATGTATTATTCGAAAGAATTAAAGAATTCTTCGTCTTAGGTCTAATAGCGTACAGTCCTAAATTAAAAGTAATTTTCAAGATGCTCGGATAATCACGATAATATGCCTGTGCTAGTTGGTGGAGACTTGAATTTAGAATTACGACGACCGCACGGACCGGAATTTATCGAATTTATGCGTACCGAACTAGAATTACAATTAAGCAACGATGTAAAAATTTCTGCATCGCGAAATTCGACTTATATCGACGCCGTCTTTTCTCGTCACATCGACCAGCTTAAAACGAGAGAATTTATTTTGTATTTTAGTATGAATACCAAGCCCTAAAATGACCGTTCAAAATGACAAAAACTTTGCCATTTAAACTATTCCTGGAAATGAAAAAAATAGAGAAAAAAAAGGGCGTTTACGGTATATTAATGGAAAAATTATTGCTCAGAGGCAGTAAAACAAATTAAAGAACTTCGTATGTGTTTGAACCTTAAGTTACAACTAAGTTAAAAGAATTAACTAACTCCGAATTTGAAATCACACTTATTAATATAAAATAAGTCGATTACTCGTTTAGAAATTAAGAATTTAATAATTTGAATCATTTTATAAGAGGAGAGTTTATAAATAACTGTGTTCCCACATATGGACATGAAATATTTGATAATATCTACTGGTTCTCTACCGATCACGGTTCCCATCGAGAAAGATAATAAAGAAGGAAAAACCAGACTATATTACCATTTTCCATTTATAACAGCTATCTTATTTGTTATTAACAAATACAGTTTTAGCCGAGGAATCAGAAAAGGATAATGAAATCAGAGAGCTACAGAACAATCTGAGACGAGGTAATTTTTATTAGAAAATAGTTGTCTATTCCATGAAGTGTGCGCCTGTACACCACACTCCTTCCGTAAAGAGATTCTACAAGTATTACATGAGAAGCATCCAAGCATACAGAAAATGAAAGGACTCGCTCAGTATATTAACCTAAAATAAATGTAAATATTGAAAATTTTGTGAAAAATTGTGAAGCATATGCTTATAGTGCCCGTAATCCAGAAAACGTTCCATTTTATCATTGAGGGGAAATTACAAGACCAGGGCAACGCATTCATATAGATTATGCAAGTGATCAAGCGGGACTACATTTTTTACTTATAACAGATGCGTTTAGTAAATAGTCAGAAATTGTAATAGTTCGCAACTTACAAACAGACACAACAACAGAGATCCTAGCTGCCTCCATCAAGAAATAGTATTACTAAAACGATTGTGTCAGATAATTCGACATCATTTACAGGTAAAGAATTTCCGACCTTTATACAGAAACAGGGTATATGCCACATTTTTACACCATCCTATCATCCATCATTGAATGGGCAAGTTGAATAGTATGTTAGTACAATGAAGCGAGCCTTAACAGGCATTAAAATGGACGACTCTAAAGTTCTAGTAAAAAACCAATTAAAAAAATGTCTAATCATCTACCGCAGATCTTCACATACTACTACAGGGGTTTCTCTTGCTTTATGTCATTTAGATTGTGAACTATGATGCAACTTGCCACGACTTACATAGAAACCAAAGGTTCAGAGGAGTTTAGAAAAGTACCTTACATCGCAGATACACAAATATCAAGGAGAGGATAGCGTTCTTTTCCGTTATTACTATCATAAGTCTTGTTGGAAGCTGGGAAAGATCATGAAAAGAATTGGAACGCGCCTTTATCAAATTAAATACCAAGCATTAAATACAACACGTCATATCAAACAGCTACAGAACGCACCAGTAATACAGCAACCACATATTAATTTACATGAGCTTCCATAATATCTTGCAGCATTTTTCCTTTCTCCTACCTACCCTAAACCCCTTTATTCTCCTCGATGGATTTTTTTCAAAACAAACTGGACTTTATTTATTTAGTTTCTTGGTAGACTCAAAGCTTTCTATGCTTAAACCCGCCTCTAATTCTATACTTCAGTATAACTCGTTTCTAAGTTCGATCATTAGTACTCTTTCGGTATCCTTTTTTCCTTATACTGTAATGCCTCATCGTTTTGATAGAACGAGGAAAGCAACGCCGCATTTGATCACAGTCGTGCTCCTTCAGAACATTTCGTTCCAACCTTACATTTGAAAATTTTTTTGTTTACAAAAGAGTGAATGCTAAAGCTCGGTTTATTTTTTAAATCCTATAAAAAATCATTCTGGAAAAATGTTTGTTCCTCATTCTCTAGATCTGCTCCATTTAAAAAGATTTAGAAAATGGCCATTAAATTCTTATCCTCTGAACGTACCTCTTTCTTTAACATCTTTATTAATAGCTTATTAATCTTCACTGAATCTGTTGTTTCCACATATGTTTTCAGTGACAATGAATTGCTTTCGTTTGACTTTTTTGAAAGTTCTCGTGCTTTCATTTGAGATGTAATCAATTAGAAGTTTACGATTGTTTTTACTATGTTTCAAATGTGTTTTTACTGTTTTCGTACATGGTATTTATTGAAAAATGGTACGTTCTCTTTATTCGCCACCCTAGTAACTCCCGCGCAAACTTTTATTCCAAATTTATGTTTATTTTTTATAACGTAAAGTAATAATTGCAAATAATATAGATTATTAACATTTAGTAATTTCTTAGTATTTTTACCTCCTTGATCATATTTTATGCTTTTAAATAACGGCTTTTGCAAATAAATAATAGGAATTAGTTTACGCCAATGGATTATCCCATAAGCTAGAATAGGTTGATACAACGCCAAATATAAGGTTTGTAATGGCGCACTGTTAAAAAACTGTCCCAGATAATAAAACAAATAATTCAACCTTCTCAATTTAGCTGTTAAATGCAGCAGTTGCGTGTTCCATAGAAGCTTACAATCCAGATAAATACTTTATCTCATAACTTCTTTCTGGCAGTATATTAGTGAATAAATTTAAATATTTGGGCACATTGCTCACAAGCGATGACCGGAATATAAGAAAAATTAAAATCGGTATCAGAATGGCTAAGCAAGCGTTCAGTAACCTACAGGCTGTACTGAGAGACAAGAAGTTGAAAACGAACACAAAGAAGAAAGTAAACCAGTGCTATATCTTGCTAGTCCCGAAATACACAGCAGAAACGCGGGTACTAAATGCAGGTATCATTAAGGGGCTGAACGTCTTTAAAATGTGGGCATTAAGAGCAATGTGGCGGACATAGTGAACGCAAAGATGGCGAATAAAGAAATCTAAAAAAAAGTGGAATGGAGATGGTCATGGTCAAGGACGCGAAGGAAGATCTAGCGTATAAAATAAAAGAAGGATTGTTTACGTCTGTTGTTCAAGAAAAAGTTTAAGGAAAAAAGCCACGACGAAGAAGACTAGAGACGATGACAACAACTAGCTTCAACAGGAAAAAAATCGCAAAAATAATGAAATTAAGTAGAAAAAGAGAAATTTAGGGCAGTGCGGGTGTGTGGCATCTTCTGACCAGAATAATCTAATATATAATTGCACATATAAAAAAAAGTAAATAGCCTGTTTAATTATTCGAAAAGTTTTAAGGAATCTCTTTACCACACACTTCAGAAATCCTAAATCTGACTTTGATTATAAATACGCGTATTTCATTACGAAATAAATTTTGGACACGAATCAATGATAAAATAAATTTGCATCATATTATTTATTTGTTTATTTTAATCGGTTTATTCTTTACTAGTTTGTTATCGCTTATGTAATGTATATAACCATTAATTTCACGTACTACATTAAGTTTACATTTTTGTCTTATTTATATTAAACAGTATTTGAATGTAATTCCTTAAAATAATCAAATATTCAAAAATTTTAAAATAATTCTTCCTCTTCTTTTTTTAATTTTTTTATATCTACACGATTGTATATCAACTTTCAGTTAAACCAAATTATAATACTGGAAAAAATTTATTATTTTAAATATACAAAATTAATCTACAACTACGTTTGAAATATGTTTCAAATTTTAAAATCTAAACATCAATAAAAAACAAAGAAATCTAACTTTTATAATTAAAAATGTAAAACCGGTAATTTATAAGTTGTGTTGGCTGTGTAATCTAAAAGATTAGATGGGTTTCAACACTGAAAAGCTGTTCTATCCATTTAACAGCAGATAACGATTACCAACGATTAAGATCAGTTGAGATCACAAGATAGAAAAGAATTAATAAAATCGAATTTAAAATGACACTTAATTAAAAAGATGAAAAATCGTTCATCGATATCTAGCGACAGAAAAAATAAAATACAGCGATAAATATACTTATATTTCGAAAAAATACATGAATGCGAATTTGAAATGATACATGTTTAGGTATAAACTAAATGTTTATTTATGGATTTATTAATTTATTTAATTCAGTTTTAAACTCTTCAAATTGTTCTTCTGTCAATAATTTTGTTGGCGGTCTGGTGCTGCCCAGTTGTAAATTAGCTACTTCAGACGTTAATGATTTCAGCGCAGTTACCGCATTTACTAGATAACAAATTGTAAACAAACGGAATATAACGTTATTTATCTTTCATATATTTATATATATATATATCCCCCCCCCCCATATAAATGGGTTCGGTGTCAGCACTGACCCAACTACATGAGCTTAGATCATCTACTCAAATTCTGAGGCGATCGGAGATAGAGAGTATAAAGGAAAGTAGGAGGGGAATAACGGCTAGAGATGGGGAGGAAAGGATAAAGGAAGCATTCTGTAATGTGTTGTTCTAAGGCATATAGTTTATTTTATGTGGTTACTTGATATGTTAGTCTTTTTATATGTTTTAATAATATTTTTCGATATTTAAACTAATTAGTTTAAAATTCATTTTTTGTTAACTTGTTCCAATATCATCAATGAGTCGTGAATCCCTCGTGGAGATATCGAGATTATGATCTGACCATGTGATGTATAAGATGTCGCCATTGACCTCTGTTGTGGGCCAGTCGAACACATACGAAACTCTTTCCTACAGCTGTTCGGATCATGTCTGACCATCTGGTTGGAACGCGACCACGTCTTCTTATTCCTTCTACTTTTCCTTCCAGAATTCTCGTCTCAAATCCATTTGCTCTTATTATATGGCCAAAGTATTTTAATATTCTTCTAACTACTCCCGACGATAATCTTTTCGTTACGTCTATTTCGTGTAACACCAAGCTATTTGTTCTTTTTTCCGTCCACGGGATTCGTAGCATTCGTCTCCAGTAGTACATTTCTAACGCAATATAATCGACCCAATGATATTTGATTTGTTCGTATTTTTAATTTTAGGTGATTTTTCTCGTTCATTAACTGGTTAACGAATTCATTTGTTTTTATTCTACTGCACTCTGGGTATCTATTTAAATAATTTACTTTTGCACATTCTATTTTTAATTTTATCTTAAGGACTATATTATTTTTGATTTCGTCGTCTATTATTTTTTCTAATGGAATTAGTGAAATATCAAAAGATTACTATTTTTACTTATAGTGTTTACGAATTTGTTGATCGCTTGATGGAGTGCATATAATTCTGTCATACACAACGAATATGCCATTGCAATTCAAAATGTACGATAATTATTCGTGATTTTACTAAATATCGCACAGGAGCAGATTCTTTTTTCCTAATGTGCTTTTTGCTAGATTAACTGAATACGATAAATTTTTATTATAGTTTTGCACATGCTAACTTAATGGTAAACTGTAATTTAATAATTTTTTGGCTGGTAATAGAGAAATTATAAATTCTGAATGTAAAGTTGCATTTAATAATATAGCAACATTTAATGAGATCCCCCTTGTCAAAATAACAGGATTAAATAACAGAACCATTATAAAAACAGTTTCATACTTCTGGTAGTGCAAGGTTCTTTCAATTGTTCTTCATGACTACCAGGAATCTGTTTTTTTCTTTTAGGAATATTAAAAAAAAAAAAACAATTATTTCCTAGGATGTTGAAAGTATTTATAAATAGGAAAACGATGAGATTTAAGGAATGAGATATACGATGGACGAATAAAGCAAATGGATACGTACACCACTAAATCTACTACTTAAACACTCAACCAGGTATGTAATTAATATTATATTCTTTTATTCCAAATAAAAATGTATCAGTTGTATCGTAACCAACTGTGCAGCTGTTTAAAATGAAAACGTTTTTACAAACATAATGTACTGAAGGAATTATTTTCTGGCTGAAATAGTTCATAGATTAATAAAAGAAAATAAAAAGAATTCAATGATCCACAATCATCCTGTAGTGAAGTCAAAGACATTTTCAAAAGACGTGATGGCGATTGAGGAGCATGTTAAGATGATATGAATTTATACGTTGTTTGTCTAGTGGCCAAATTCATAGCTCGTTTCCCCTGGAATACAAAATTCCATACTACTCTCTCTTTGAAACTGAACAAAAGTCACAGAGCCGAACCGCATGAGTCTTCTCCTCCACCTTGTAGGCATAGGCGCTGGCGAAAACCACTTCAGCTAGTTTGCTTCAACACCGTACTATGTACAGATAACCACGGCTGGGAAAAAGTTGCGCCTTTTTTGCCACATACTGGAGCAGCAGTGGAATATACCTGTCAGAACGAGAATTCATCAGAGCTTAGATTAGAAATGATTGACGTATCTTCGCTGGGTATTTCATTTAGTGATGTGTAAGATTAGAGTTCCAGTTAATTTCCTTTTCCTTTAGAAAGAATAGTGCGCTGGAGAGGTGATCATTTGGAAATTATGATATCGGACTTATTAAATTATCACTACAATATATATAAATTAGATCGGTACCAGCGGAATAGATCTCTGAATAACATAGGAATCTCGAGTAAATATTAAGAGTGGGATATCCGCTGGTGAACCGATATCCAACTATAACGATGTCCTATGCTCTCCCAAGATAATGCGAATGGCAATGTGATGGATTGCGTGATATGATTTAAGAAGTGTTTTGTTTACTGAGGAATGAATTTAGCAACGGTAGGTTAATTTACTTGGGGCTAACGATTTGTATACAGTTAGTAGGAGCTCGGAATCTATATTGTATTTTAGATTTGAAAGGCATTTAAGTATATTTAAGGTTTTCACACAGTGATTCTTGAGATTGGGAATATGATGAGTTTTTATCAGGCATAAAACCCGAGAATTTTACCGTACCGAGAAACGGGAGTAGTAAATTCCTTAGGAAAAGAGTTATGTTAGAACTGGTATGACGTAGACGCCTTTTGCGAAATTTCACAAATACGGATTTTGTCAGAGGGAATTCCAGACCACTGTTTGTAGTTTATTGATAGTTGGTTGAAAAACTGATTTTGTATTGGACGGAAGATTAGAAGGAAGGGATATATTAAGATCATTAATAAATAAGCAGGCTGCAATACTATGTTTTGCCATTCGTTTAATATTAATTTAAACGCACGCAAGAAACTATACATCTCTCTACCAGTTGTCTGCGATCAACCTTTCCTTTGGTAATCTACCAGATTTAGATATGTAACACAGAAGTGCGTTTATGGTTGTTTTATTTTCACGCTATGCTCTTATATTATTTTGTTTATTCACAATTCCCTTTTATTTTCGGTTTTTTATTTTGTATTATATTTTTATCACTTTTCATTTCTGTTTCATATTTCAATTTCGAAACGTTTCAGTTCATATATTAGATATATAAAATTAAGGAAATAAAAGCTACGCGACTGAACTTAAGAATGGATACCACCAACTGGAGCTTAAATATAAACGAAGTGTAAATAACCGCTGGAGTTATTTTTAGGTCTAACTATTTTACATCCGATATAAAAGAAAATAAAAATACGAATCAGAATTAATTTAACCGAACAGACACATAAGCAAACAAGAAAGAAGTTTAAAAGGCGTTTAATTAACTCTACATTTTTTTTCTTCTTTCGAAGTATTAAAATTTAAGAAAAAAATATAATTTTTATCAGGATTTGCTTTAATCTGCCGAATTAAATTGAATTCTTTTGCTGCTATTCTATAATATTCTTACAAGTGTGAATTTATTTTACCTTCCTTGGTCACCGTACTCATGATTTGACAAAATTTACGATTTAAAGACGATTTTTCGTTGGCATCTGACAGATTTTCACTTGGCTGGATTAACTTTTCATATAATTTCGGTGCAAGGTTGGAAACCGTTACCATATAATGTTCGAAACCCAAACTTACAGCTCCCGGTACAATCTGATAACAAATAATTAATTAATTACTGTTATTTCACATTTTTCCGTATCCTTTTTATTATCGACAAAACATAGTTACAATTATCCGTCATTACCACCGTCATCGTTATTATTATTAATCATTATAACTCATAAAGTATATGAATCAACAGTTTCAAAAATTTGGATGAAACTGAAAAGTAAATACTAGAGACGATTTCTATATAATATAGTACACAGAGAAAATAACGACATATCATCTTGGTAACCTGTGGTAAAAAAAAAGAAGTGAACGATTTAAATTACGTTATGATCACCGTGTAAAGTAATTGTAAAAATATATGAATTACTTGCTGAAAATTAAAAGTTACTTTTTTCTGCCATTTGGTTCCTGTTCCGTTTTGGAAAATAAAATTTCAGGTCTAATTAAAAATCTGTAATTTATTGAACGTTAATACTCTAAATTAATCGGTAATTTTCATAGTATTTAATTTAATCTGTTTTAAAATTAATGTTCAAAGAATAGGCCTTCAGCCCTTCTGAACTTCCTTACAGTCAGCGAAAATCAGCGTGTAAATTTTTGTACTAAAGATCGGTCAGTAAAATATTTCGTTTTTTTGTAAAAGTTTTAAAGATTTTGTACAGACGCGATTTTGTATACACCTGTTGCTGAAAATTCAGGAAGTTCTATAAAAATAAAGAATATAATAGTAACTAAAAAATATAATAACAATTTAAAAGTTATTAAAAATGTATGGTAATACGGAATTAAGAGCACATTATATAGCCAATTATACTTTTCCACCTATCTAAGAAGATGTAATATATTAAATTATAACTACAAAAATATATTTCACGCATAAAACAGACTATTACAGTAAATTAGCAAGTAGAATGCGAGAAATAAGAATAAGAGTAAACATTTTAGGTAAAATAATTTCAAGCTGAACATACATTAACCAAAAAAGACAAAAAAAAAAAAAAATGATTAAAAAAAATACTAAGATTGAAATTTTATCGGATGGAAAACCATATACAACAACTTTATGCAAATGTGGAAAAATATTATTAATAGAACCATAGAATTCATAAAAAAGATTATCATGGCTAACGTTATCAGCTAAGTTGTAGAAAAAAGCGTTTATGCGACTTATAATAATTTATTTAATGAAAGTAATGTAATAATACATTATAAAAAAATAAAATGAAAGTAACTCATGGCAAAATTTTACGATATCATAAAAGTTTACACTCATAAAACATTGTACTAACATAAGTATTGCTACAATAAACTGAAAATACTCCATCGTGTACGAAGGTCAATTCGAACGCTTCTTTTAAATCATCTCCAGCATATTTAAGTCCAGCAAATGATGGTATTTCATGATAAACCTTTTGCAAAAAGTCTTTGAGATTTACTGAAATGAATGCACACCGTCGTTAAAATTATATTTCGGTCAAACAACTGAAATAAGCTATTACATTGATGTCGTTTAGAAGCAAAAAAAGTTAATTTATCATTTTACTTAAAAAACACAGAAATACGTTCCATGTGTGACTGGAGATCGATATTTTTAAAAGCCATTGTATTCCCGAATATCTGAGGACGCTAATCGATGTTTTCAATGGATATTAGTAAATAAGAAGATTTCAACTGTATATCAAAATAATGTATCTCAGCTATACCGAAATAGAAATCGGATGTCTCAATATTAAAAAAAATTTTGAAATACAATTCTTTTAGGAATACCCTAACACTTTTACTTCAACCCGATTCGGACGTTTCCGTTCAAGATACATTCTTCAGCTCGCTCGCTCGTTCCTGTCTCGATTGTCAATTACACTGATTTCTTAATTGGGATTTTATATTCGATATTTTGCTGTGTCAAATAGGCTGAAGTCGATCAATGGAAAAAGTTAAAAAGAATTAGTTTAAAACGGACCAAAAATATCTCGTCAAATTGTATAGATATATTTAAAGAAGTATTTCGTATTTCTTAGAGTATCGTTGTTTCCCAATTTAGTGTAGGTGCATTTTAAAATATTAATTTAAAAAAAAATATCTTTGACATTGATCATTTTTTTTTTATAAAATAAAAATCTTTCAATTCTCCCCCCCGCTTGGTTCGCATAAAGTTGACTAAATTCCTTACAGAAAACGAATTAAATATAACGGCGGTATTAGTTAATATAATAAAGTTGTAGTGTATTTTAACTCAATTAATAAACTGAAAATATAAATATACATTCAGTTTATTAATTAGTTTATAAGTTAATAAAATTATAAACACAAAAAAAAACAACCTTAAACCGAAATAAAAATATTTTCAAATGTTTTTGAAAATGTTTCATCTTCAGCCAGCAAATAGAAAGAGAAATATATTAGTGGAGATAAATTTAGTATATATTTTTGGATTCTAAAAGAGACCTAATTAACAAATTTTAAGCCGGAAAAGGAAATCCACAAACATCCATAAAAATGAACGTGAAATATGTGACTTGAAACTGAAATAAATCTAAATCACATTGATTTAAATAATAATAATAATAATAATAAACCTTTATTGAGGAAATTCTTAAACTATATAACAAACATGAATAATATAAATTTGATATAGAAAAAACTAAGTATTAAATTTTCTCGGGCCATGAGGAGCAAAGTTTTCTTATAATCTCTCCCATTCTTTTTTTTTTCTTGTTTTTTCCTTGGGCTTGCCAACAATGGACGATTACCCATCAACACGTACAAATAGTAGCAATTAGGAGTCACAAGAAACGGAACCTGACTAAGCAACCATACCAAGGATGGAGATAGGTACAGTAACAATCAACGTCGATAATCTCTCCCATTCAATCCTATCTATGGCTACTCTTTGAAAATTTTTGTTCAATAAAAAATGACTAAAATCATCTCTCCATCTTATCAACTGATGCTCCCCTCTTCTTTTATAATGTGCAAGAAATTAGAAAGTGGCTCTATATGTCCATCTGTCATCCTTCATTCTTGCTACATGACCAGCCCAAGCCTATTTTTGCCTTCTAATATATCTGACTGCATCTATATTATTTTTTAATTTTTGTTTTATCAGTTTGAGAGGTACTTTATCTTTTTTCTTAATATTTAAAATAGACCGTTCGATTGTATTTTGTGACACCTTTATTTTATTAATAATTTTTGAAGTCAGACACCAGGTTTAACTGTCGTATGTTAAACTGGATATAATAGTCGCGTTGAAAATTAGACACTTTTGTGGTGATTATTAAAAGGACCTTTAAATATATATTTTAGTGCCCAACACTTGTTCCAAGCTTTCGTTATTCTAGTACTTATCTCCTTTTCAGTACGATTTTCGAAAGATAATAGCTGACCTAGGTACGTTAATTGATTTACTATTTCTATAACCATTCCGTTTACTTGTACTATTTTAGCGTTTCGGTTTTTTGTAAATATTTTCGTTTTCCCGATATTTATGGAAAGCCCAGCTTTTTTTCCCGCATCGTCTAATTCTGTTATCATAGTTTTTAGTTCTTCCAAAGAATTTGACAAGAGAACACGTCATCCGAAAATCTTAAATTGAAAAATCTTTTTCCATTAGCGTTTAAACTTTTATTATCACAGTGCAACTTCCTAAAATATCTTTCAAAGCGCAGTTAAACAAAACCGGTGGTAATGGGTCTCCCTGTCTAACTCCTTTCTTAATATCAAAGTAACGACCTTCTACATCTGTTAATATTCTGGCTCTAAGGTCCTTATACATATTTTATACTAATATTATGTAGTTTTCTGGAACTCATTGACTTTTAAGTGACGCAAATAAGTACTGATGTTTTAAAGAGTCGAAAGCTTTATTATAGTCAATTAGAGCCATGTATATTTCGACTTGATATTCTATGCATTTCTCAATGACTTGGTTTATGACATGTAGGTGATCTATTGTAGCGAACGACCTTCTGAAACTAGCTTGTTCTATAGCTTGCTCGACTCTTATAACAGTCTGTATTCTATTATCTAATAGCTGTGAAAATTTTTTAGAAATAGTCAAACTTAATGATATTGGACAATAGTTTTCAATTTTGAGTCGATCGCCCTTTTTAAACAACAATATTCTATCAGAGTATTTCCATTTACAGGGAATAATGTCTGTTTTTAAAATTCGATTAAATAAGATCGTTAAGATTTTTATTAATTGTAAACCTTTCAATTTTATGTGTTCGTTCATTATTTTGTCGCTGCCTGGGCTTTTGTTGCGTCACAATCTTTTCATTATCTCCTCTACTTCTTCATTCAGAAATTCTAGTTTTACTGGGAAACTAGTTTCAATAGAATTACTTATACCGTGACTGTTATCTCTACGTCATTATACACATTTTTATAATATTCAGTTGTTTATTTCTTTTCTGTCGTATATTTTCTCCCCTTTCAGATTCATAAAATGAGTTGCCCATTATGTACCTATACTGAGTTTCTTTTTTAACAGTTTTATATTTTTACTTCCTTCTAAAATATTATTAATGATTTCATTTTTTTGAGCTCGGTCACGTTCTTTTATTTTATTTCTTATAGCTCTCGACACTAAATTTAATTCAATCTTTTCTTTTGGATACTTGTTAACGATTTTTAAAATTTCGATTCAAATGTCGTCTACTTCGCCTACCTGTGGGATATTTCCAATTTTTTTCCTTGTTGTGTTTATGAACGTTGACGTTATTGTTTGAGATATGGCGTTATATAGTTCGTCAATCTCTTGATCTCTACTTAAGTTTATCTTTCCTAACTCTTTACTAATTATGTTTTCGAACTTTTCGTAGTTAGTCTTGTATGTGAATTTCCTATGACTCTCTTATAGTATTTTCCTTTATCAGTTGCAAGAGTTGTAATTAGCAGTCTCTATGATCTGTATAAAAGCTGAACTTATTCAAAACTTTTATTCCGAAATTTATAATTGACTAATTCTTGCTAGGTCCTTTTTTTTTTTTTTTTTTTTTTGTAAAGACTATTTATTATTTTTAGATTGAATTCTTGACAGAATCTTATGAGTATCCAACTCCTTTCGTTGCGTTTCCCATAATTGTACAAACCCATTGTTTGTTTTTCACTTTTCTCTTTTTGAGTCTCCTATAATTATTAAGGTGTTTTTTATTTCAATTGAATTTAAAATGTTTCTTAAATTTTCGTAGAAATTTTTAACTTCCCAATCCTATGCAGAAGTAGTCGAAGCATAAACTTGAATACATATTAGTATAACTTTATTGATTTTTATTTTTAAGATTGCCATTCTGTCGTTAATCCCCTTTATCTCCACTACATTACCTATATATTCACTTTTAATAATAAAACCGACTCCATTTTATCCTGAGTTGTTACCTATATAATAAAATAGGCTCCCCTTTTGATTGCGTATCATTTTCTCTCCACGTCTTCTTACTTTGGACAATCCCAAAATTTTAATATTAGATTTCTGAAATGCCTCTTCTAACTCAAACAGGCTTTCTGGACTTTTAAGTGACCTCACATTCAGAGTAGCTATATGAACTTTGTGTTTTATTTTATTTTTAATACTTTTTATGTTATTCGTTTGATGTAATTTGTGCTTAACTAAATTTCTGGAAGTATTTTTAAATGACGGGAATGATGGAGGAAAAAAGGTATACTCACCCTCGTTTACCGGCGTTTCTGGGTGAGGACAGTTCTCGCTCATAACAGGCTGAGAAACGTTTCATTTATTTATAATGTTTTGTTTATTTTTTGCACGAATGGTTGGAGGTGATTATATATATATATATTGAGACTCAGAACTAATGTACATATATATACACACATTAGTGGTGAATCCCCATTTTTTCCCTAGTACTTCTCTAGGACAGAAAAATGTTGAAATGGAATTCACTCAATATACAATCGTATGCACTACTACATAAACAAAAATATGTAAATTAAGAGGTTACTTTTTTTTTTAATTCGAAAAATAAAAATTTTAATTTAAAAGAAAATTAATATCTAAATATTTAGATAAAAAAATTATCACATTTATTATAAATAATAAATTTGTTTAAATTGTTTTATGTAAAATTCACTAAAAGAAAACCCAACTCGAAATCTAATGCTTCAAAATTTTAACTTGGCGATGTAAATAATTTTAAATTGTTTTACATATATTTTAAACTGTTTTTGAAGTCAGAAGTGTGTCGTCACCATAATATATTTCTATGCGCTGTGTACATAATTTATTTACATTTCGGGATTTCATCATGTTAATCATATTAACGTAAAAAGCTCATTAAAAACAAAAAAATATTGAAATTTTGAATGTGGTACTTTTGAAAAAATAATTATATATTTGTTTTCACTTACCACTGACACCATAAGTGGAAGGGTTATGGTAATACAGTAATGGTGTATTAGGAGCTGCTTGACTTACGTAGGAAAGATAATGAATCAAATCAGCCGAAGAGGATGGTCTAATAAACAAATCGGGCAAACATAATATGGATGATACACGTAAGTTCTCAGCATGTTTTGCCTAATTAAAAAAAAACAAAATAACAATATTCTGAAAATTCAGCTTTTATTTTATTCGCTAACATAATATTGAACATTATCACACAAAATCAGAAAAAATCTCACAGCAATTTTTAATAAAATGAATTATACAAAGACAATTAAAAAGAAGAAAATATAAATAATTAATGAAACGCGATACAGAGATATAACAAAAGCACAACTGTTTTAGAAAAATGAAAATGCCCGTTTTTTTTTTGTCTTTTACCATTTTTTCCCGCAATCTGCACGTATATATGTAATCGGTATAACACTGATGTTGATAATATCGTGAGAAATAAAAATAACAGTAACTTGATGAGCACAGTTTATTTACCTGTGTAGTATTAAATACGAAAATGAGTCTGCTGATTATTGAGACTGTTACATGATCGTTTTAATCAATGAGTTAAAAGGATATAAGGTATACTGCGATTGGCAAAATTAACGACAAGCCCATTTGTGTTAGCTTCTAGCTTGTCGACAAACGTTTTGTATTTTTAGATTTTACTACATCAATAATGAAAGGAACCCGAAGATCTCTCCTTATTGATAAATTTGATGCAAACTATGGTGCACCGATTATTTTGCTTAAGATCTTAGACTCCGCTGACTAGAAACGACGTCTCTATGTGTGTGTGTGTGTGCGCGCGCAATATTTTAGATGTGTTTCGTTGTTTTCGACAAGGCAGTGCACAGATTGACTTTATTAAGCTATCTGCAGAATGTGAGAATACAACAAGAAGTCTAAATGAAGAAATCCCGAAATCGTATAAACCAAAGTAGTGAGATGCATAATTCATTTTTTTAATGATTATGAATTTGTACAAATTGCTTTGGTGAATTATTGCGTGCGTCATTCTGCATTTTCATTTACCAAGAGGTTTTTTGTTTTATTCCACTTTGAGTTAATTTTTCTAAACTAGCTGAGTACCGCGAGAGTTTACTGTCAAAACCGTATCATATGCAGAAGTTATTGGCTTCCCCAGCACATCCAAGTTACAGAGAGCTCATTTATGTAAACTAGGAACAACAATATTGAATTGCATAATTTATTTACTGAAAAATTATTTATTTTTGCGATGTATCTTTTGTTGAGTAAGTAAGTTCCCAACCAGAGTTATACGTTCTACATCTGAATCCTGCAGCGTATAATTTACGTAATAAAATTTTATGGTGGACAATGTGGTGTTGTCAAAGGACTTTTTAATATCAAAATAAAGATCTACCCTCCTCCAAGTTCTCAGAAATATAGGAAACGGCCAAAAAACGGAACTGGTTATCATTAAAAAAATGCTTGCTATTTAAAATTACTTAAAAAAGTGTTTAACATATAAAAAGTATATTATATTTAGTTCATTATGGAACACCAAATTAAAAAATTCAAAAAACTCTTTAACATTTTAGCTTTAAAACACTTTTCTAACGTATGACAGAATGCAGATAGGTCTGTAATTTGCGACTACAGTTTTATCGTTACTTTTGCGTACAGCAGTAATTAGTCACAATTTTAGAAATTCCGGAAATTTACCTATATTAACTGATTCACTGAACAAATAAGTCAAATGATGTATAAAAAAATGTTAATTTTCACGAATAATTATTCCTTTGGATATGCCGTCAATCTCAAACACGGTTTTGTTAGGTAAGGTTTGAATTGCATACTTTACTTCTTTACTTCGGCATTAGTAAAGTTAGGGAAAGCGAAAGAAGAGCAGTTGGAATTATAGGTATCACAAAGTTCCTCCTGATCATTATTCATATTATTCGTACTAATTAGAATACCGCACACACTGTCTTGACTGTGTTTGCAATCTCTTTCAATAATTTATTATAACATTCCGATTTCGTTTTTCTTACTTCTTTATGTATCTTCTTGGAGATTATATTCAAGCGCATAGTTAAAATCGGATTACACGGATTTGTTTTTTTCTGAATATATAAACGTTTTTTCTCCAAGAATAATTTCATTATACTCGAATTTAGCCAGTCTTTTTTTTTCTCGCTTTGTTTAAAATTAAGTTTCTTTCTTTACACTCATTCATCATCGCTATAACTAACGATGTAAAAAACCAGTTAAACTTATTATCAATGGATGCCGAGTTCGAGCATAAATACTCTAAATTCCAATCTGTCAAAAGGTTACTGAATTTTTGTTTATTAAAATAATATTTCTTAACATATGGGGGGGGGGGGGCGGAATTCTTTTACAAGCGAACATATGATTATAATTACTCTATGATCTGAAAAAGCGACGTCTACTAGTTCGTAATGTATACTAAGGAAAAAAAGTTTTTCCTCGGGTTAGTACATGATCAAGACACGAACTGTACCCAAAATTCGGTCGTGAGAATATGATCTCATTTACAAGATTAGTAAAACCATATGCACCGATTAAGTTAAGATAATTTGAGCTATCTAGTACATTTATGTTTATATCTCCTGTTATCATAGTACTTTCATTGCACAGTGAAAGAATATCTTTTAATTCCTCCAGAAATAATTCCCGTGAAGAATTACAAAATCTATAAACGCCGCAGAGATTGTAAAAGTTACATTATTTTTAAATTGAATTTGGGCCAAAAAATACGCAGTGGACAAATTAACACTTATGTTCGAGTATTGCATGTTATGTTTTATATACACTGCAACCTCACCCGATCGCTTATATTTTCGGCACTGCGTAATGTTTTTGTACCCCGGGATTTTATACCTGGACACATTGTCTTCACAAAATCAGATTTCAGTAAGCACTATTATATCAAAAATAAAATTCCTTTTTCCCAAGAAAATATTCGATTCATCGAAAAGTGTCTTCAACCCTTAAATGCCCCCACATAGAAAAATCAAAGTGAAAATTATTTTGTATACTTTATTTTGCTATTTGGGATACATTTAACAATAAAACTTAATATTTCAGTTCCGCGATCCCATAGAAACTAAATTACGTCATGTTCTTTATAATGCACACTGAGCGCTTTACGGAAAACCATTGACGTTTAGAAATGTTCTTTATAGTGCACACTGAGCGCTTTACTGAAAACCACCAACATTTAGAAATGTGCATTATAATGCACACTGAGCGCTTTACTGAAAACAATCAACATTTAGCTATATGCATTACAATTAAGGACAAAACTATGGGGAGGGTGGATATGGGGGTGTGACACCACTTAATAATTTTAAATTGCGAATTATTCGTCAAAATCAGAAAATATTCGGTTAATTCGGCAAAATTGGAAGTATCTTTTGGTTATTTTAGCCTACGAATAATTTTCTTTTTTTATTTATTTATATTTCATTCGGTCAAGCGGAAAATTGAGTGATCCTTACCCCCAAAATAATTGGCTATGAGTGTTACATAGAGAAGTACTGATAGATAATAATGTACACTGAGAAAAACATGAAACCACTAATAAAATGTAAATCACAACAAATTAACAGAAATATTGATTATTCTCACCTGCTTCAATTGCATATATTATTTTGCACAACATTACACCTTACTAAAATAAATAATTTCACAGAATTCAGTGAATAACAAATTTATTACGTTTACTTTTAAAGGTGCGAAACAAAAAAGAAATTATGCTGTGTATATGTAATGTTGAAGTGCATTTGTATTGTGTGCGCATCTGTGTATGTTATTTATTTTTCTTTGTGATATTTAAAGAAACAATTACGGTTTTTTAAAATACATAATCTTATGTTACACTTTGAACACAGTATTGTGGTTTTATTCTCTGTACATGATCTACATCGTCCGATAGTTGTGAAAATGGGCTAAATGTGATCTAAGTTGTCCGCAAAGGTTGAATCACTTGGTGGAAGAGGTTGTTTGTTCTTTTTCAGACACTTCTTTTTCGTAGCGGAATAGTGCTCGGCTACATTTAACGGCCTTCCAATTCTAAGTTTATTCTTAATATTTAGAATATTGCCAATAGTATACCTAAATTCCTTCAGAGGTAAACATGTTTTTACTTGTTGATGTTCTAAGTCACGCTTATATAATAATAATAACCAAGCATTATTTACACAGATATCGATAACATTTGTGTGAAAATCATGATAAATACCATCGATGAGATTTCATTGCAGTTCTGTATAATGCGACAAGCATATCGGCTTCATCATTCATAATATATCGGTTATTATAATCTTTTACAATTTTCGGGCACGGCACTGAAACTTTTGTGCTGTTTTCTTTACTATAGCTTTTTACTATACTCTAAAGGAGGTTCTGCACCGACATACGAACTAACTAAAGATACACACATCTATTATCATACCATTTTATTATAACATTCATTTTTTTCTCGTTATCTGTATTGTAATCAAAACTACCGCGACCTAATTTCTTTAACTGTTTATCTTCCTTTAATTTACAATTTCTTAGTCGATTATTTAGTACTGTACCAGATGAAAAAATTCCATATTCTTCTCTTAAAAAATAGACTAATTCTAAAGAGGTAAACCAGTTATCAAAATAAACAACATAGGGTTGTTGCATCTTTGGAATTGATTTACAAAGCGCCAATACCGCTTTTTGTCCTAAACCGAAGTATTTCTCTTCTTCACTAGTAAACGTGTAACCCATAAATGTTGTTTCACCACCATATGGTAAAAAGTCATAAATGATTCCACTAGCACCTGCTCTTACAAATAATTTAAAGCCCCATTTTTTAGGTTTATTTTTTATGTACTGTTTTCTGTTATTAGCTTTTGTACCTTTATAAGGTATCATCATTTCATCTATTGAAAAGCGGGTTTCATGGTTCACTTTGAGACAATTTCTCCTAACATGCTCCAAAATAGGTCTTATTTTGAAGTACCGATCATTTTCGTATTGGTCAATATTTTCATTATTTACAAAATGTAAATTTCGTTTTATTATTTCAAAACGTTTCCGTGACATTACATTTGCTATGCTCTCAATACGGAAGTTTTGAGACCAATAATCTCTAACTGATGGTAGATTTATTATTCCCATTATAAGTAGCACCGCAATAAAGTTTTGAATTTCATGAAAATTTGTGTCGACTGATTTAGACATATTTTGGACGCTATACAAATTAGTTTCATTACTTATTAATTGATAACATTCTTCATTCATAAACATCGAAAAGTAATCGTATGGAGTAAGTTCTTCTGCATTATAAGTAAGTTCTCTGTCAGTAATATTAGCGCCAAACCTGAAATAACTTTTTTTCCAGTTAAAATCCATTTTAACTTTTTTAATTAACTTTCTTTTCTTTATTTCCACAGCAATATCACCCGGTAGAGTAGCAATTTGTATTGCTTTTCTTTTCAGTATTCTGCAAGAACGTCTATTTGTTTCTATTCCAGTGTTTTTAATATTGTCTAAAGATGCCACATTTACTTTAGGCTCCTGAAAATCTACTTCTGTAAGCCGTTGGGCAAATGAGGAAATTTTATTTGGAATTGTAATATTCTCTGTAAGCGATTTTTTTATTGATGTCACTTCAACCACTGATTCTTCATCTTCATTGTCTAATTTGAATAAAATTCAGGTAAAAATACATCAAGGAAAAACATAAATTTACTAGTCATTCTATTTTTATTGATTTCATACAGTCAATATTCTTATCAGGCACGTAGGTATACATTTTTCACAGGGGCCCCACGTTTATAAGCTTTTCTTCAGTAATTTTCCTACCAACTACTCACCGCTGAATAGAATATTTAATTTAACTTTAAATTTTCAAATTTATAATTTTTTTATACTTATTTGATTTTTAATTTTTTTAAAAAAACTACAGAGTATTTAGTACAAATTTTGTGTATATTACATGTAAGGATCCGTTGAACCACCCCATACCTACGTGCTTAATTCTTATGCAAACATAATTGAGAATTTGAATACAAAAGGTAAAAAAAATGAAAAGCAATTATGTCGATAATGTTTTTAGTTCATTATAATTTCAATTAAACATCATGTTCATTCGTATGATACAACTTAAAGTGATTCATTTTTACTCACCTGACATGTCTATTATTTCAACTAGTTCTCTCATTCCGGAATCAAAAGACGGTGCTTTCGATTCAGAGTCTGAATTTTTATTCAGAATTTCATCCTCAGAATATACAGAGGCATCGCCTTCTATATCTGACTGAGCAGGCGGAAGAACAGCATTCATCATTTTTTTTGTTCTTGACTGATATCGCGACATTTTGAAAAAATTATCGCACGACACAAAAACCAACTAATATTCACAAAACAAATCGAAGAATTTTACTGCGCTCCAATCTGTTTTTTAGTTTGTCCGTTCTTCGACAATAATTATCGTCCCGCATTGGTTTTGTTTGTTACGGACATATAAATATATGTATATGTGTGTGTATGTATTTATATATGCTCATGTATATATATATATTTCAGGCAGTGTTCATTTTCTGGCGACGGGAGTCCTATATGCTAATAAATAAAAACGCTTGGAAAATAAATTTCTTTGCAGTTGTAAATGCGCGTATATTTACTACAAACACCACCGCATAGGAAAAAAGTGATGATTCCTTCATTCTATGGCTGACATCTGAACTGTACAATATTTCCTTTAAATAAAGCGAAGTTTCCATATCACGGCCGGTGTGCATTACAGAGAACATTCTTTACTAACATCAAATTTCTACATCACGGCCGGTGTGCATTATAAGGAACATGATTTTTAAATGCTTACACAGCGAAAAAAATACACTTATTATTTTAAATAATAACATCATTTGAATTTTTACATTTATTTTGTGTACTGACAAAAAAAATTACTGAAATAACATTCTTTCAAGCCATATTTTACAACGGAGAAATTTTATCATTTTAGTAAACTGAAATTTATGAAAATGTCAAGTATTCATCATTATATAGGAAGCTTTTGAAAACGCACAGAAACCCCAAATTTGGATATATTTAAAACAAAATACGGTATTATACATCACTATAATTTTTTCGTATCAATTTAACACAGAAGTATTTAAAAATGACTTCAAAGTTGATGTTCCTTATAATGCACATGGGACGTTTAAGGGACTACCGATATATTTAAAACAAATAAATTTAAACTTATATCGATCATAAGTTGGTTTAAGACTTCAACGATATAAAATGACTATATATAAAGATCAAGGATAAATGACAATGAAAGAGCATTATAAATTTAACGGCTTTTAAATATTAAAAATAGGATGATTAACGAACGTTAATAATGTCGCCATGCGAATGAAGAGGATTTAATGCTGTACCACTGATTTCTTTTATAAAAGAGAACATAAAAAAAAAAACAAAAAAAACTACATAAGTAAATGTGTTAATAATATTTTTAGTCAAAAGAAAACTATGCCAGCCGAACTATCTGTACAAAACATTAAGGATGATGGGAGAGATATAAAAGAGAGACCAAAACCGGGTGGAAAATATATTAGTCTTGTAAGCAGTAGTTAGTAAAGAATTAGAAATAAAAAAGAGTAATAACCGAAAAATCATGAAAGAGATAGAATCATGAAGAATAACTGAACGAAACAATACATTCACACGTACTCGCGATAAATTCAAACACATACACTGATAAGTTGATCTCATACGAACACACTTTAATCTTAATTCTCAGTATAACAGAACTATTTATTATATTAATTGCGATACACTTGGGCTTCGAGTCATTTGTTGATTTGCACGAGGCCAGCTACTTGATCTTCAGAGGAAATTCTAATTACAGGAGCACTCTAATTCTTCTAAAAAAAATCTTCCCATCCTCGATCCGTACGAAGAACCATCCTTTTGATCGTCGTTGTCACGTTGCTAAAAAGAGACGTAAATTTAGAGCAGAGAGGTGTTCGTTCGCACACCGCGACATAGTTCTAAATTCGTTGTTATCAAATACGCTATCAAAACAAATATTGAACGCAGTACCGAGTTATAAATTTATGCACCTTTAATTACTTATATTTCAGCCGCTATTTGATGTTCTTTAAATATGAAAACTGATAATAAAAATTTTAACAAATTAACTTTTAGTTTATACAATTTAAAAAATATAAATTCGTATTATCACTCAATAATTCAGCAACAAATACAGAGCTAACACGACCGTACGCGATAATAATAGTAATAGTAATAGTAATAATAATAATAGTAATAATCAAATCAAATCAAATCGTTTATTATCATTATTTTACAAAAACCCACAAATGCGATAATAATAATGATGACACTAGCAAACAGCATCGCTAATAAAGAAAATTTAATGTCTTCTCCTGATCATCCAGGGCCTTTCACCGTCTACGCTGACAGTTGCTCTATAGAAAAAAACCTAGGCTGTCTGCATCCTTTGGCCCTTGCCAGACTAATCAATTCCGTTTCCTCTTCTTCTTCTTGCATTGCCCCTCAAGGCAGGGGCCATACTGCAATCGAATTTCCATCTGCTACTTCCACTAACTCCTTTCTTGCTCACCCTAATTTTTTCGCGCAACACAATATCAAAGTGTATATCCCTAATAGTGTATTATTTAAAGTGCGTGTCATCTCTGGCGTATATCCGTCCTTTTTCGAAATTTAAATCTTGGAAGGGATCGAGTCACTAATATCTATTGTTTCAATCTGCCGTATGTGTCGTTATTCCGATAGCATTAAAATCCCTACTCGTTCGGTTGAACTCACATTCCACAGTACTATGTTTAAAATGCAATTTTCTGTTTCTTCCAGTATTCGCCTACGTAGTGCTTTAAATTTTTTTTTTGGGACAAATCGCGGGACACTACCGTAGTTCTATTAACGCCTGCTTGCACTGTGCTTTTAAGCATCAGTCTCGGAATGCAGCAACCTACAGACACCGTCACCATCTGCCGCAATTGTAAAGGTGCACACTCTGCCTTTAACCAATCTTGCCGTGGATGGATTACGTAAAAAGATATTAAACGCATTATAGCATTTGAAAATATCTCATTCCGGGAGCCCTTTCAATTTAAAAATGACAATTTAGCTTCCCTCGTGCTTTTTCGTATGCCGACCGAGCCTCAGTGCCTATCTCTTCTAATAATTTTTCAAAGTCCCGTTTGTCACACCTTCTTCTCTTCTCTTTAATTCTTTCCCGCTTCTTAAAACTCCTACTTTTCAAAAAAACTGTAACTCAAAAGCACCTTATAAACCATCTCTGTAGTTTCCGCTTCTTCCTCCTAATCGTATCTCATCTCTCTCTGTAATGGATGGGCTATTAACAAATCTGTTTCTCTTCCGTCTAACCGTCTAACTCTATTTCAACTAATAATATTCTCCCAAATCTTGCCTCTTTGGTTACTCATAATTTCTATTCCTCAATTTCTTCTCTTTTAATTAAAAATATTTCTACAACCATCGTGAAAATACTCTCTTCTAATAACATCGCTTCTTCTTCAGCCTTTATTTCGTTTTCTTTCCAGTAACGTACAGATAAATTAATTACCCTTTCTACGATTAAGAAAATAGGAAGGGAAGTAGAAGATCTGGGGCTGATTTTTCTTCTTTCTGTTATTTTTTCTTTCTTTTCTTTTTCCCTAAATTATCTTTACTTCTTTCTTATATAATCTTTTCTCTAATATACAAAATGAGGCTTTTAAATCAATTGTCTAAATGCATAATTTTAGTGTTCACTGTCTCCTCTTTTACTATTTACTTTTTCCTTATTTGTTAATCGTGCTGTCTTTGAAGTGTTCAAAACCACTGTCGGGCTTCAGTACATTTATTATGATTCTCTCTCGAATGCACTCACGTCAAGAGAGTTTTTTTTTTCACATTAGCTGTTCCATTGGTTCAGCAGTGAGACTGAGCAAGAGCTATGTATTAACTTCAACGGATATTATTTCATCTATGCATAGGCTTCAAAACCTAGTTTCACTTAGCAGAAATCTTTTATTTGCCTCCTATGATTTCGTACACCAATGTGCTCTTTCTTTCTTCTTTTCATTCCTCTTAGAATTCCCTTCTAATTTGTTAGCCCAGACTTACTTCCTCCTGATTTCTGATTGTTATAATTTATTCTCCTCTGTCTTTCTTTTTTTTTTTATCTTATATCAACTGCTGTTTCTACTTATTATTCTTTTATTAGATTTTCATAATGTTAGTGTTACTTTCACATCAGAAACGTGGCTTCGGTCGAGCATGAATTTTTATATTAGAGGCTATAAGCTAATCAAATACTATCGGGATGACGATTATGGTGATTCTGCACCCTTTGTTAAAAATTATATTCTTTTCTGCTCTCACAATGTTCCTCTCAACCTTCCTCTTACTCCTAACCAACCTAACATAGTCCACATATCTTACTACCTTTCCGCATCCTATTAACATTGTCTTTATTTTCGTTCTCCCTAACTACGATCTTCGTCAATTCCCTCTTTCCGCTTTTTTTAACTCTATCCCGCAACCATTTATCATCGGAGGTGACTGGAATGCCCACTCGCCCTTGTGGGGTTGCACATCTTACAATTTCAACGGTTCCATCTTTGAGAATGGTATTCTTTCTGATAATTTAATTCTCCTTAATAATCTTTCCTCAACTTATTTCAGGAATTCATCTATCTGCGGTCCTCTTGATCTGACTTTTACTTCTCTCACTACTAGTATTAATTATAATTGGAGAACTCTTACCAGTTTTTATGGCAGTTGTTAACTTTCCTTCTCTCCGATTTCCTTAGTCCTCTTCATTTTCCTCGATGGAATTTGTCCAAAGCAAATTAGACTCTGTTCCGTTTTTGTGTTGATCCCTCACATGACTTGGATGCCATACTTGTATATAATTCCTTTTCAAAATCCATCACGTCTGTTCCCTTTCCTAATTAAAGTTTTTTCTACGTTCAATTACCTTGGCATGCTGCATCAGCAAACTGAAGATATGTTAAAAAATTGCCTTATTTGGTGGCTAGAGCACAATAATGTATTTCCTAGCAATATGTTCGGCTTATTTACCAATTCTAAAAAATAAAATGACAACAATTAATGCTTGTCCGCTCTTTAATTCATTCTCTCCTACTTGATCATTCTTGTGATTTTTTTATTTTCCGTACATGCTCACTTATCCACGTTCTTTGTTCTCTCCATTCCATTCAAATTTATTTGCTGTAGTTTTCCAGCCATTTATGTATCTTTCTGATAATGAAGCGGCGGATTCTTTAATACTCGGATTGCTGCTTCTTCCCTCCTCTTTTTTTAAAAAATCCAATCCTTTAATCTTCTTTCACTATGTAAAAGTTTTCATCTCAGGTTTTGGTCGAATATATACTTCCTATTTTTCTAACAATTGTTCTTCATATTTGTGTTTCCAACCTAGTCTTCCTGCCCATCCGTGGTTCATTTTGTTTCCTTTACTTCGCCGTTCTGTTGTTGCCACCGTTATTCGTCTGCGCTTTTAAGCCATACTTTATTATCTTCCTCCAGTTTTTGTTTTTCGTTGTTCCTCTCCGTATTGTTCTCCCCACTCAAACGAAGAGCGTGTTTACGATGCTGATCATGTGTTTATTAAGTGTTCATCTTTTTCTGTTGAGCGTTCTGCTTTATATTCCAGTTTGCTGCGACTTGGTCATTCTACTTCGTATGGCGTCCTTTATATCCCGTTTTTTCCTTCTCTTCAAATTGTTTTCACTATTTGTTCCTTCCTACTAACAATATCTGACCATATCCAGATATAATAGATTCATTCCCTTTCTAATTGTTTCTGAGTCAAGATCCCTAATTAACAAGTCTCCTACATAAAAAAAAAAAAAAAAAAAAAAAAAAGGTGCAGTGAAAGGAATATAATTGTTACAGCGACAGCGATCTGTTAAACTTTAAAAACTAAAAACAAAAAAATATCTATTGATAATGAACGTGTAAGGATACCGATGGCTACGCCATTTTTCAGCCAATGCAAAAAAAAACAAAAAACAAGCCGATTGCTAAAAAATGTAAAACTTGTTCAAGTTCAAAAGCAATTTAATTATATTAATAAACATACCAATTCGGTAACTCCTTTAAGATGAGTTCCCCCCACCTGTACCATAATATTCTGTCCAGTACTTTTACTAACTTCAACCCACGCTTCTGTAACTTGTTTTCGTTCTTCTACCGTCATTAGTGCTCCTTCACCGGCTGTTCCATTTACTAATAATTATGAAAAATCAGCGTTTTAGTTGCACAACTTCGTTAGCTTAATTTTATGAACCGATATATCACCGTAAATTAAACAACTGAAAATAATTTGCGTCAAGATCGTCGTAATTTCAAAAAATTGTTTTTATTAACCAAGTCGTAATTTAGAGCCTGAGAAAAAATTGTCTTTCCAGCATCAACTTGTTTAATCAGTAATATCCTGACTCAGGCTCGCAGGAAAGGAGAGAGGTTGAGGGTTGTTTAAATAATTTTCAAAACTTTTTAAAATATTTTACAGAATAAATAAAATAAAGAATTTATACGGCATAGAATTAATAACAAATTATTACGAGAAACTTGATAATTTACTTATGTGTGTTACTTGTTTTGTAAAGGCAGATGACATAGTGTGTTTGTAATTTTTGGTTTTTATAAAAAATAATCGAAAGGAGTAGAGCATAGGAAAAGTTAAGGCCGTTCACTTGAATATAAAACTGTTGGATTATCTACGAAGAAAACGATGAGTAATATATATCGGATTGCCCCGTCTTATTAAATTTTTCTAATCGTAGAAAACAATTTGAAGAATCATAACTACCATAACCTTCAGGGTTCATTGACTTCTCTACGAGTTTAATGTTACCTACAAGCCTGATCTAGCTCGCAAATACTTAACTTGCGTTTAATTTATCTAGTTTGCGTTAGGAACCTTTTAAAATAACGAATGTTTACGATCAGGGCCGTATGTAGACCAAAATTTCGGGAGAGGTTACGAAAATATTTTTATAAATATGTATATATATATATGTGGGGGGGTGTTACATATGTGTACGTGTATGTATTATCATGCAATATATTTATTTATAAATAGTACACTAAAGCCTTGTAGTCAATTATTGTATGTGCAATATTTGAGCACTACAATAAAAACAAATAAAAAATAGTCGTTTCCATAGAAATCATAAAAATTTCAGTTTTCTTTTCTTTTGTCAAAAATTGAAAAGAAATAAATTAATTCTGAATTTTGGCCCATTTAATTCAAGCAGTTACTATTTCACAGACATTTCGGGAGGGAGTTTGAACCCTGTAAATCCCCTTCAGATACGGCTCTGTTTACGATATATATTGTAATTTAAATTATTATCGTTTTTTGCGATTATTCGTTCTTTTTTTATCAGATTTTCCAGCGCATTTACTTTATTCTGTTTTAGATTTTTTTTTCTTTTGGAAATTATATAAAATTTGACATCTTTCCAATAACGACCGGGGAGTCTATTAAAACTAGTAATACGTTTTAAAGGTGATTTTTAATAAATATTTTTTTAATCAAAATTTTTTCTTAAACTATCGGGTTTTTTACCAATACCAAACAAGACGATTGAGAGTTGCCTCTATTCCATAGCTAGAACGCGTATGATCGTCAAATGAACAGAGGATAAACGCAGTCAAACAACCAACTTTTCTTTACCACAATATAAAAGTACTTTTTATATCTATATATATAAAAATCCCGTGTCTTTATGTTTGTGCAGGGTAAACTCGGAATTTACTTAACCGATTTTTATAAAATTTTGAAAGTACATGCAATTTGGTTCAACTTAACAGATAGGATACTTTTTGTTTTAATTATTTACATAAATATTTGTTATATTAAATAATTTAATTAATCAATTAAAAAAAAAAAAATTTAATTGTTGGCTATTACTTTTTGTTTTAATTATTTACATAAATATTTGTTATATTAAATAATTTAATCAATCAATTTAAAAAAAAAATTTAATTGTTGGCTATTACTTTTTGTTTTAATTATTTACATAAATATTTGTTATATTAAATAATTTAATCAATCAATTTAAAAAAACAAATTTAATTGTTGGCTATTACTTTTTGTTTTAATTATTTACATAAATATTTGTTATATTAAATAATTTAATCAATCAATTTAAAAAAACAAATTTAATTGTTGGCTATTACTTTTTGTTTTAATTATTTACATAAATATTTGTTATATTAAATAATTTAATCAATCAATTTAAAAAAAACAAATTTAATTGTTGGCTATTACTTTTTGTTTTAATTATTTACATAAATATTTGTTATATTAAATAATTTAATCGATCAATTAAAAAAAACAAATTTGACAATTTTATTATTTTTTGAGCACCAACTACTTTTCGTGGCGACTTTTGTGTATCGTGCGATGTTAATCGAAATGCAAACCATGTTTATCGCTGGCGCATGGCGTTATTATCGATGAATGATAAAATAAACGTTTTTCGCCGTTGTTTACAAAAAAGTTCGTGGAATATGTAATTATGAATGTAGAATTAATATGTGTTGACGATGCAATAGTACCCCATTATGTAAAATACATAGATAGGGATGGTGCATCTTTGTTTTCGTCTCTATCTTATTTATTATATAATAATGAATTATTAGGAGTAGAAGAAAATGTGTCGTACAATATGTTTGTAAAAACTGGAAGAAATTTAAGCAATATATTATTGGACTTAATGGGGAACATATAAAAATAAAATAGAGTATTTAACTGATATGTCAAATATTCGAACTTCTAGGCCAAAACCGCCGTATAAATTTTTAAATTAACCGTTTAACTTTTTTTTTAATAATTTGCTACCAGAAATATTAAAATCTTTACTCAACCACTGTTATTTTGATTTTATGATAATAAATTAATTTTAATAAAACGCTCGAGACAGAGTGGTTGAAAGATATGAGTGTAGATGTTCTCTTAAACGTGTAATTATGGGAGATCACGGTGTAAATAACTCGGCCTCTTCAAAACGATGGCTGTGTGTGTTGTTTAGTTGAGCAAAACTTCTTGTTAGATTACGACGGACAGGTTATAGAAAAATCGACAATCTTCAGCTAAACGTGAAACATGAAGACTATTTTTTGTTAGACAGTGATAAACATCTTTCACCCAAAAGAGAGAGGAAAAATCTTTACGTAAATACAATTCCAGATAAAACAAAAATTTTTTAATGAATTTCCAAATACAGATTTAAACGGGCATTAATACACAGGCGAAGCCGTGGGGCACAGCTAGTATATATATATATATATATATATATATATATATATATATATATATATATATATATATACATATATATATATGTGGTCCATGTGCTGTGTGTAATTGTCGAGATTATTACAGCACATGGATCAGTGCAAGATTAGAAACAATTTAACAGGTTAGCCGTTCTAATATAGTGTAGGATATCCCGGACCAGTTTTGGTTCGTTTGACAACGCAAACGTTGATAAGTTGAAGATGCCTGCAGGCAGGCAATGTTCCAGAATGTGTTCAGCAGTTGGTGAAATGGGGGAATTGCATATGGGACAGACAGAGGGAGATGTTCCTTCCAGTAAATAGTTGTGAGATATTGCTGTGTGCCCTATGCGGAGTCTAGTCAATGCTGCAAACTCTCTGCCGGACATGGATATCGGTGGCCACCAAGGCTCAGTGCTCACCTTAGTGGATCGCAGCCATGATGTGTGAGCCGACCACATAGTTTCCTATGTCTCTGCTTTATGTTGCTGAAAAAAGGGTCACCCCAGCTGAGGCAGAGGGGTGCTTTCGAACATTGGGATATAAGTTGCTGCCTTAGCAGCCAAGCAGTTGTGGGTACTTTCCGATTACGCGGATATATATCTGCTTCTCAACTCCAACTCCGAATGAGTTATCTATTTCATGCCTAGCGTGTATAATTCCCATTCCGCGTAACACTCAGAACGTACAAAACAACAGAACGTCCTCGAACACGGTGTACATGCGCGCAGCTAACGCCTTTCGAAGTTGTGATATATTAAATCACATTGTCAGCCTTACAGTCAGTTGTGTCCGAACGAGTATATATTTCTGAGGAAATAACTGTGTTCGGGGAGTTTTTTATGCCTAGTAGCAATAGATGGTTAGTTATAATTTGTCATCGACACATTCTGTTATTCTCATATGTTTCCCCTATAATTATTTCAATCCGTCGGTGTAAAATAAGAGAACAGCGCCACAGACTTGAATAATTGAACATTAAAATAAAACTTAAACGGGCTAGAACTACGTTGAGTTAAACTTTGAATATTTTGCAATTAAAGGTCGATGTATAATTTTTACAGAAATAATTTACTTATTAGAGGGACAAGTAAAGCATTGGTATAAACATTTTTATTTAAACGATACCGATACATTCTAAAGATACTTGAGACTATACCTGTCATTTTTTAAATCCGAATTCTATTCTAGATATTTTAATATACCAGTTGAGTTACTATTGTTGTAACTCGGGTTTTAACATCTGTGCTCCTATTTTATCCCTTTGTGACAGTGTATTGCGGTATGTAGGCTCATATAACAACAGTGAATGCGGGTGCCTACCGAATTACAAGAACTCTGCAAACATAAAGCTCTTTCCATAGTAATAGGGGATGTAGCCTGAGTTTACCCTAAGGTTTAAACAAATCTGTAATAATATTTCTTTGCCTTTTATTAGCGGAAAACGAGCTGAATGGCAACAACAATATTCGAATTTGATTCTTTCCTTATATGTGACAATTTTAATTTTATTTAGTATTATATAGCAGAAGTACCTTCGCTAAGAACGTGATGAGGTTATCATTCCTTGCATTATATTCGTTAGATCACTAAAAGCATTGTGATAATTCGAGTGTATTATTAGAAGCGCTAAAGAGAGAACTCCGTCATGTTTCCTCTATATTAATTGTAGTACATTGAACGCAGTCGGCATCGGAAAACAGAAAAAATATTAGAAGTTAAGAAGTGAAAAAAGGAAAGAGGAAGAACAATAAAATGTACAACAGTTGATACAAGTAAAAAATGAAAACATTTATTCATTGAAAGAACTAAGAAAGAAAATTAAATTATAATTAAAAATCAAGAGGAATAGGGTCTAGACTAACATAAATTAGAAGGAAATTCAATGAATAATGGGAAAAGGAAAATCAGAGAACTTTTTCATACTCAAATTTAAGGAAGTAAGGTGAAGGCAAAAGAGAATGAAAGAAGAAAATTCAACCCCGAATTTATGAAAAAAAGAAACTTGACGTATTATATTACTGTAAATATACTGTGTACTTTTCGCTAATTCTTCTAGAAATTTTTTGTCAAGGAACTTTTAGCTATGGTGATTATTAACTTTTTTTTTTTTTATTTGTAATAAAATAGAAAACTGAAGAACAAATCTAATACGGAGAAATTTTCCGAAATATTAAATGTTATAATATGTAACTTTTCCCAGAATAATAATAACTTCACTATTATTAGGTAAACTAAAATATACCTAAAATTGTTTTCACATCGCAGTTCTTTAAATATCTGGCGTATTTCGGAATTTCCTTCAAATTTAATTCAAACCTAAAACAATAACAGTTAAAAATTAATATTTCTCGCATGTAATTTTTTCCTTATATAACGGAAATTTAAAAAAAAAAAAAAAAATGAAGTATTAATATTCTAAGCGCTGTTATGTGATATATAACATTGCAAATCATCGAATTTGTTCGCTTAGCGTTGTAATTGAACTGAAATCAAATAGAAAAATTACTATCTCAGCAGTCTACTGCCTACCTCGCCATAATATAAGGAAAGAAATGTTTATACATTTTCTAAAAACTTTAGGCGATAGCGGTGATTATAACGCAAAAAACATTTACTTTGGTCCAAGACTTTCCGTTCCAAGAGGCGAAGAACTCAAATCAACCATTGACGAAACGCATAGTGATGTCTGTTCCCCTGGAGTGCCAACTTATTGGCCTACAGATACGAATAAAGTTCTAGATTTACTGGATTTTTTTATTATTAAAGGTACTCCAACAATGTTCACTGATGTTAGAGCAGATAATGAGTTACCATCAGATCACTCGTCAGTTATACTGTCTATTAGTGACCAGATAGTAAAAAAAGTGTCCAAACCAAAATTATACAACAGATCTACAAACTGGGAACTATTCGGAGAATATCTCGGAAACGATATCAATTTAAGAATATCACTTAAGACTACCGATGATATCGATAATGCAGTGGATTACTTCATTAAGGTTACTCAACAGTCGGCTTGGAAGGCTACAACAATAATTAACAAATGTCAACCGGTGCTTTATTATCCCCAAAATATCAAAGCAGAGGTAAATCTACGAAGAAAATTGAGGAAGCAGTGGCAATTATTCAGAAACCCTGCGCATAAAACTATATTGAACAAACAGAAGAAACTCGTTAAACGTTTGTTGCAGGTTCTAAAGAATAAATCACACTCAGTGAGCAACTGATCAATTTATCACCTTTAGCGCAACAAAATTTCTCTTTGTGGAAAGCTGCGCAGATCCTTAAAGGACCAAAACCATCTGTTTGCCCTATAAGGAAACCGGATCGTAGCTGGGTTCGTGCTGATGTTGAAAAAGCGGAACTGTTTGGCGAATATTTTTCCAACATATTCAAGTCACATCCTGTTGATACATCATTAATTTCTGATTTCTATTGTCAAGGTGTATCAAAACCCATAAAATTGACTTCACCAGGTGAAATTAACAGTATAATACGGACAATGAACCCAAACAAAGCACCATGTTACGATTTAATAACAGCAAAAGTTTTAAAGGAATTGCCCAAAAAAGGACTGGTATCAATAGCGTACATATTTAATGCAATGCTGCGATTAACATATTTTACGGTACAACTAAAATTGTCGCAAATTGCTGTAGTTCAAAAACCACAAAAACCTCCAACAGAACCAACATCGTATCGACCAATTTCAATTCGGAAAAATTATTGTTAAAAAGAATAATACCAATCGTTGAATGCAAAGAGATAATACCTGTACACCAGTTTGGCTTCCGAGCAAAACATAGTACGATAGAGCAGGTGCATCGGATTGTTCATCAAATTGAAAAATCCCTGGATGAGAAAATGGTTTGCGATACCGTATTTTTAGATGTGAGCCAAGCATTCGATCGAGTTTGGCACGATGGTCTATTGCAAAAACTTCGACGTAATTTTCCCTATCAACTAACTGAATTATTCCGGTCGTATTTAAACGAAAGATATTCCTACGTTAAATATGGTGATGACGAATCAAGTATATATCCGGTTCAAGCAGGCGTTCCTCAGGGGAGTGTACTTGGACCGCTTCTCTACCTGATCTACACAGCGGATATTCCTATTACATCGCACGTTGATATAGCAACTTTCGCTGATGACACAGCGATCTTCTGTTCAAATAAATGTCCAAAAGTTGCGCGTAAAAACCTGCAGACAGCAATCAATAAAGTAACATCTTGGCAATGAAGGTAAATCATTTCGAGTAGTTTTCACTAACCGAAGAATCGATTCATCGGGAAATATAATGAATGAAGTGGAGATTCCTTAGAAAGAAGATGTAAAGTATCTTGGTATACATCTCGACAAACGCTTGACTTGGAGAAAGCACATTATAACAAAGCGAAATGAGTTGAACATCAAGCTGCGGCAACTGTACTGGCTGTTGGGTAAGAGATCAATAGTATCTTTTGAAAACAAGTTGCTACTTTATAAGTAAATTCTTAAACCAGTCTGGCAATACGGCTGCAAATTATGGGGCAGCGCCAAAAACAGCAACATTTCAATTATACAAAGAGTACAGAATAAGTTACTACGCGCGATCATCTCTGCTCCATGGTACATAACCAACACCACGATCCATGAAGATCTTGGAGTTAAATTTGTAAAGAATGAAATAGAAACTGCTGTTCGACGATATGCTGCCAGATTAAAAGATCATCCTAATAGTACAACAAAAGAACTGCTGAGTAATCCAAGCGAAGGACGTAGGCTGAATAGAAAACGACCTCAAGATCTCATATAAATTATAAATGTATAAATAATATGTGTGTGTGCGTGATGTGTGAGAGTGTATCTGCGGGCGTGGGTGCGGGTGCGTATATGTATAGTATGTATGTGTCCGTGAGAATACAACAGCATGTGTTTATGCATTTTGTGTATACATATATAAGTTAATTTTTAGCACCCTTCACTGGAAGAGTTGCTTATTCATGTTATTTTAACTTATTCCATAGATTACCAAATAGTTGATAAGACTAGGTGTAAAATAACAAGGAAAAGAAACATATTTTAATTTTCAGAAGAATATTAATTTTCTTGTTTTTTGTCCAATATCTACCAGCTAAGATGTAAAACAAAAACGCGGAATAATGAAATTTACTTTCACTTTAATTAGAATAAATTTTTTTTCGATTCGAAGCAACACTTAGTATGTAGGTAATGTAAATCTCACAGGAAAAAAAAAATCAACTATCTCATTTGAAAATAAAGCAGAATCCACGATACACAGATAAATACAATGGAAATGTTTATAAAAGGAATATAAACGTCATTGTGGTTGTTATAATCAAAAAAAAAAAATACATAACATTTTAATAATAAAGTTCAACCGTTTAAATATACATAAATACAAATTTCGAAGACTTTTCACACCAAATTAATCAATCAAGTTAGCTGATTGACTTCACTTGTTTAAAAAAATAATATTAAACGCACTGTCTAAATTATCTTTTACATTGAATTCGATTGTTTGAGTTCAATGATTTTGACAAGTCGTTTGTTCCATTGATCGGAACTACCTATAAATTAGTGAATATCGAATATTCATATGGTTCCCACTTGCAGGTGTATTTTTACACCTTTAGGATATAGAGCTTAGGAAACGGTATGCGTCTACAGGTGGCGAATTGTGGAACTGCCCCCAGATATGGAGGTGAGCTGCGAATACGACGTTGAACAAATAAGCAGTCGTGGATCACGAACTGCTACTAGCAGAAAGTTCCAACCAAACAGTTCCAGCAGTGACAGACTTTGATGATAAGAGATTCGCAGCTGGCAGACGTGAGGATTTGCCTACAAAAAGGCTACAATATTCTACAACTATTATCATCTCTGCGGTGGTTTCACATAATCAAAATTCGTTATTTGCATCATATCTCGATGTAATGTGTCCTCCCTTTTTTCTATTTTTTTTTCATTCTTTTATTTCCTTTAATGTATTCTTTTCTTCTTCTCCTCCCTTCAGTTTAAGAGACAGTCGGTTTCCATACGGCTTCCTTAACGATGTCATTGGATGACAACTGTACTGTGTCACAACTGAAATGTGGTTACTTGATTTGTGTACCTGTTCCCACATTGTTAAACTACTCATAATCCTCTGTGTGCCCTATCCTATCCATTTCTTCTTTTCTTCTCTATTTACAAAGTCCGAAGTATGGTGAAAGATGTAAAATCATTGTGAGTGCTTAGTTGTAGCTATGTATGTAGGCGGCAGTGATCTTTAGTCGTTTTTGTTGGAAATATAAGACGACAGACGCTCTGGAGACGGTGACTGCGATCAAGCAGTCCTAACAGTAAGAGAATGGATTAAAAAAGGTAGTTAAAAAGCGACCCATTTTAAATAAACCCGTTCGGTTTACTGCAATAGAGGGGTTCTCGTTTCATACAGCCACAACACTAACAGTAAAGATAAAAAATTCAACTCATGGATTGCAGTGTAGCAAAGAACAGCTTTACTGAAAATAAAGAAACATTGATAAAATACCGATATTTCTACGTTCAGTGAAGGGGATTAGCAGGTGAAGAAAATCTTACGGAAAAAACTGATTACACTTTCTACCGGAAAGGGAACGACTTTTTGATTTTCAAGTGTAGTTGGCGCTAGTTTCGCATTTAAAAATAGCTTTGTTAATAGCTTTAAAGAGAATCCAAATTTCAGGAGATTAATTGTTCTCTATCAGTCCTCAGTAGTTCCCTCTCCAGTGCTTTTCTTTTTCTTTCTCTTTCTCCTTCCAAGTCTTCTTCTATTATTTTCTCCCTCCGCCCATATAATTGTGCTCTGGTAAACATCATCTCCTCCAACTATCCTATTCCTATTGTTAATTCCATATGCTATCTTGGTCTTTTCCTAAATAGTCGACTCTCTTTCCAAAAACATATCGAGTACCTTTATATATCTTGTCTAAAAAGACTGAATCTCCTGAAAGCCTTATGTCCTCTCAAGTGGGGCGCTGATCCATATATTCTCCTAATTCTCTACAAATCCATCATTCGTTCGAAACTGGACTACTGCTCCTTCTTATACGGCAATGCTTCAAACTCTCTCCTGCGCAAACTTGATAGAATCCAAAACTTCTATCTTCGGCTCTGCATTGGGGCCCTAAAGTCTTCTCCCATTCTTGCTATTTTGTCCGAATCTAATATTAAACCCCTGTTTATCCGCAGATCTCTGCTTGGTTACCGTTTTCTAATTAAACGCCTGCTGATCTCTTCATCTAAACTTATTTCTTCCTATCTGTATATCAATGACCACTGGCGCTTCGTTCTTCACAAAATCCCGGTTCTTGCGCACATAGCTGCTCGGGTCTCTCTGTTTTCTCCTTATGTCTTTTACCGCAATAAGCTTCCTTACTTTTCTTTTAATTTCAATAGTACATGTCTTCCCATCTCATTCTCCTCTCTTCCTCTTCGTGCTAACTCCACTCCTCAGAGTACAGTGGTTAGTGAATATGTCCACATCTTAAATTCTTCATTTCCCCGTCATGTAAAAATTTTCACTGATGGTTCCAAAAATGATAGCGGGGTGGGCGGTGCTTTTACGGCTCCCTCGCTTAATCACTCGGAATCCTTCAAACTTCCTTCCCTTTGTTCCATTTTTTCTGCTGAAGCAGTCTGCATTCTCCGTGCTGTCTCCTTTATTTCCTCTTCAAGAGGGATCTGTAAATTTCTCATTATTACTGATTCCAAATCTGTGCTGCAAGCTATCTCTTCTCCTCCTTCCCACTCGACTAATGATATCATTCTTTCTGTTCGTGCTTTTATCTTCAATTTGCGCTTAGCACGTTCTATCCTTCTTGACTTTTTATAGGTTCCTGGTCACTCTGGCATTGATGGCAACGAAGCATCTGACTTCTTAGCTCGCTCGGCGTTTCTCAATAGTTCATTCCTTCCGCATTTTCCTGCCTCAAACATCCTTTTCTTCTCCGCAAGTCTCCATACCAGACTATGGGTTGACATCTACCCTTTCTTTTTTGCCAATCGCTCCTCCTTCTACCTCCCCCTACAGCCTACTCCCAATTCACAGCCTTGGTGTTAATTTCTTCCCTTTTCTCGGCGCTCGGCTATTGTTTCTTTAATCAGACTGAGATTTGGTCATTCCCTCTTTCCCTTTTCTCGTTTTTCTTTTTCTCTTTCACCTTCTCCTTTTTGACCTCTCCATTCTACTGATCCTCCCTTTATATGTGACCCCAACCATATCCTTTTTGAATGCCCTGCTCTTTTTCCTGAGTGCTCTCATCTATACGCCAAGCTCTTGTGGTTGGATCTTCCATCCCTTTCAATGCTTCCTTTATTCTTTCCTTCCCATCTCTAGCCGTTATTCCCCTCCTTCTTTCCTTTATACTCTCTATCTCCAATCGCCTCAGAATCTGAGTAGGTGATCTCTAAGTCCATGTAGTTGGGTCAGTATTTACACCGAGCCCATTAAAAAAAGGAAAGAAAAAAAAGAAAAATTTCGTGGAAATGGCGGAATAAATATTCTTCGCATACAATTAAATAAAGCACAATTTTCGACAATGATATCTGTACGCCTACCTTAGAAACGTCAACATTTAAAAAGGAATTATTTTATAACCGACTAAGATGTATATTATCAAAAGCACTTAAATGCGATAAAATAACACCACTGGGAAACTACAATGATCACGTTAGCAACAATTTTCAGTTTTAGTCCGAGGTGTTGGAAACCAAAATGAAAATGCACGCTTACTTTTAGAAATCTGTACACAACATAATTTAATTATCACTAATATTTTATTATGTAAAACAACACACCAGCATCCACACTCGAAACAGGAGCATTTTTTTGACTTTATACAACCACAAAGCAAACAGATGTCTCATATGTAATGTCTGCTAGAGCATACGGAGAAACAAATTGCTGGACAGACCATTGTAAACTACAGCTTAAAACTAAGAATATATGTCATTATAATGCGACGAAATTATGAAATGGCGTAAAAATTAAATGCATAGCGTCCGCTCTAAATGAAAGGATTTATTAGGAATAAATTTAAGAAATATGCTTAGATAATGTAATAGAAGAGGATTGCCATAACATTAGAGGATTTCGGAAATACATCAAAGGAAGCCAGAAGTACGTGGCGTAGTTGGTTGGAGAGTGGTGTTTCGTTCGGATAGAACCGGGTTCGATTTCCACTGCTGCACACTAGCACTTTCAAAAATTTCATTTGCGCCGGGTTAATGTCTGGAATTGACGCGTCAAAAAGTAAATTAAAAAAAAAAAACATCAAAGAAGTGCACGGCATATAGTGTGAGTTAAATACCGTGACTGATTTATGTCAAAGTGAAATTGCGTAAATTTTAGGACATAAATAAAAAACTAAGAATTAAAAACGGTGTATGACCCTATAACTAAAATATACAATGTTACTAACAGTAACAGTAATATTAATAATATAAATAATAATATGTAGTAACAGTAATAATAATAATGCTACTGAAATTATTAAAACCTTTTAGTAATAATAACAATAACAGTAGTAATCAAATATCAAATCAAAAATAATTTATTATTATTATTACTGCAAAAATTTCCATCTATGCACATAAATTGCACGACCGATGGAGAACAGACGTATAAGGGATCGTTCATTAATCACGTGATGTTTTTTAGCAACTTTATACCCCCCTACCACCACCCTAGTGATATGTGGTGAGATAAGGTATTTTAAAAATGTTCCGAATATTATCTTTAAATACAAATATAATCTAATTTAATTCTGGAAAATTAAGCGATTTACGCATGTATTCGGCGCCAAAATCACAAAGTTACTGGCGACTGGCATGCCGAGTCGGGCGGTTGTCGTGGCGAGTGGAGAAATCACACTTTACCCCCTTCCCCTTGTGATATTTCGTGATTTTTTCCGAACCCCCTCTCCTTCTTTCGAGCCTCACGCAATTAATGGATGATCCCTAATCTAAATTAAAGAAGCTATGAAATTACATGAAATACGAGACGTACAAGAAAAATGAACAGTAAAATTTTTTTTTTTTTTTGAGCATGTCAGCTAAGGACGTTACTCAATTCAACGGTATGATAGTATTAATAATTATAAAGGAAACATATTACAAATGGAACATACGAAAGAAGCTAACAAAGGAATAACCAAGGGAGACGGAAAAGAAAGGATGCTGTGAGCGCTGTAGGGCGTAGGGAGGCCAAGACGCAAAAGACCGGAATACAGTATCGCGCGTTCTGAAGAAATGGAAGGACATTCAAGTAAAATTTGGTTCGCATCACAAACGAAGTTTGCTTCTGACGGATCAAATGGACAAAGAGGAGACTGAGTAATGGAGAAACGAAAGAGCGAAGCAGGAAGCAAGCTGTGGTTTAACCGAAGTCTAATTATGGATGAAATAGTTGACCGCCTCATGTTGGGGAAATCAAGAAACCACGGAAAAAGAGGAGGAGTGGGTTGTATGGATAAGTAAAAGGAAGCAGGATTGGAAAAAGAAGAAGGATAGAGATTGGACCAACAGTCACGGTGGTAACGCGAGGAAAGAGTAAGAAGACTTTGAGCTGGGAAATGCCTAATAAAGCGACCGTTTAAAGCAGCCGAACGTGCCAACGAGTCGACTAACTCGTAGCCCGAAATTCCACAATGACTAGGAATCCACAATAGATCAATACGGACAGAACGGGAATGAAATAGATGTGAAATTAAGGAACGTATGTGAAGCACGATAGGATCAGCGGATGGTTTAAGAAAGGGAGTAACAATGGCTTGTAAAACGCCTTTTGAATCAGAAGACAAGAGAACCTTGGATATATTGTTAGAGGGGGCTTGACATACGAAGGAAGAAAAAGTAAACTGGGTGAGTAAATAAAATCTAGGAAATTATAGGTAAAATAAGGGCATTTGTTGTAGGATGGAACAAAAGGAGAGAAGGCCCTGAGTCGTGAAGAAATCAAGGAAAGGATTGGGGTTTTACGAGGAGAGAAACGCCAGTTGTTGAATATAAACCAGTAGGAATTAAGCAAGTAGGAATTGGAAATATGAAGACGTTTAATCAGAAATCGTTCACCTAGATAAAGTCTTTGGATGAATAAAGGACAGGAACGAGTTTCTGCCAAAATGGCTGCAATAGGAGAGGAGTTCAAGGCACCGATACAAAGACGGAGACACATATTATGGATTTTATCAAGTTTAAGAAGAAGATATTTAGGAGCACTGGCGTAAAGGAACGAGCAATAATCGAATTTAGAAAGGATAGTGGCCCTGTATAGCATCAGAAGGATATAAAGATCTCCACCCCAATTACGGGAGGAGAGAGCCTTCAACCAATTAATCCTCTTGAGAGCCGACGTATAGAGATAATTTATGTGATGATGAAAGGACAAGTTACTGCTAAGAACAATGCCAAGGTAGGAGACGGAACTAACTAAAGGAATAGAAAGATGGCACACGGATAGATTGACTGAGGAACGACTATAAGGACGATAAGTGAAAACCATAGCTGCTGATTTCTCAGGAGAAGTAAAAAGGTGAAGATCGGATAACGCATTATCCAGAGAGAAAAGAGAGTTGTTAAGCTCCACGACGGCGGAAGAAAGATTAACTGAGGAAGAGTAGATGAGTATATCATCGGTAAAGAATAAGGAAGTAGATGATATCTGAAACATGTTACTGGGAAGAATATTGTTGAATTCCAGCCAACAAACTAGGCGTTTATTAATCATTTGTTCAAACAATTTTCTAAAACACGAAGCCAAGGAAATAGGACGGAAAGAATTAGGATTCTTTTTTGGAATAGGAATAACAATAAAGGAGTTCCAAATTGGTGGCGTGGTACAGGTATGCAAGAAGGAGTTGTAGATAGAAAGCGAGGTATTCAGTGCGGAGATTGATAAGCTCTTAATAACCAGGAAAGGAATGCCGTCCACTCCCGGACTGGAGGAGGAGGAGGAATTCTTTAAGGAAGAATGGAGTTCATTGATGTTAAAATCGGAAGACAGAACGTGCATAGAGGATGTAGGTGGAAACGCCGGAGGGCATATTTCCTCCAAGGATGGAACATATAAGGGAGCAATTGAGTCCAGAAAAGAGATGAGCTTTTCCGAAGGAAGGTTGTAATAGGAGGGACGTTCAGACCGTGGGGACTGAAAGGCTTTCGCCATTTTCCAAAGATGAGAGATGGAGGTGGATCTAGAGAATGATGAACAGAATTTCTTCCACGCGTTTTTTTTGCTCTTTTTTTTTCTTAAGAAAACCCAAAAATAAAATAACATTTCTTTGTAAATAAATAATAAAACAAACCAAATCTGTAAAAGAAAATAAATATGCGTAATGAATTGTAGAAGTGTTAATAAAGCAAGAGAGAAAATACATATAAAAGTTGAAGGGACCATTTTATAGATGGTTCGCAAGAGCCGGGTAGAGTTGGAGCTCTTTCATCTTTCCGGACATTTTCATCTTCCTCCTTACTGCACTATCTTTACCGCTGAACTAATGACTGTCTTTCGCTCCATTGTTTATATTTCTTCATGACGCTCTTTTGCACATTATTTGATGATCTTCGATTCTATGTGAACCAGGAACGCAACAACCTAACATTGTGAATGGGTGCTCAGATGTTTATCGACGATTTTAAAAAGAACGGGATAACAATTTTTCCAAAATTACAAATGTGACACCCCAGTTTTAAATATATTTATTTTTCATAAATTTACATAATTGTTTAATTTTCATTTGATTTTATGCAAATTGTCCAAATATGGTGATACGATAATTTGGTCGTGTAGAATCAATAGGTGTTAAATTAAAACGTTAGCCTTTGCTGGGGGGTACCCATCACAATTGAGTGAGTGTCCTGGCACCCTTGGGCCTTCCGTTGTTGCACCTTTGATGTGAACTCTTTAAACCATTTCTTCTCATTCACTTATTCACTTCTGCGACCTCGTTATTCGTCGCATGCACTCCCTTATTCATAATTTCTTTGTAAATCGTTCCATCAGCATCAATCTTCTCTAGGTCTCTAGCTACAAGGGAATAGAAGGTACCGAAATAGTAGATTCCTTGACTCAAGCTGCTGCACCTTTCTACCTCTATTTTTCTAAAATTCCTGCTTCTTTTATGTAAACATTTCTATTTCAGATTCTGGTCAGATATCTATGCTTCTTCTTTTTCCAACAATCTTTCTTTCTACCTATCCTTAAAACCGAATCTTCCTGTCTACCCCTCGTTTTATGATTTCGTTTAATTTCGTCGTTCCGTTATCGGTTTATTGTTCATTTGTGCCTTAATCATAGTCTTTTGGTCCCTTACATTTTTGTTTTCTTTTAACCCTCTTTTCAAACTGTTAATTACGAAGCTAGTTGCAATACTAATTATATATTTTTCAAATGTCCATCCTCCATCCTTCTCGACAGAACTTGCCACTTTTTATTTTAATCTTTTATCTTTCGAGTTTTCAAGTCCTTATTGTGCTTTTTATATCTTGCCCCTTTCTTCTTTGTCTATTCTTCCGGTTTTTTTCCCTTCATTCTGTCAATTTCAAAACGTATCAGTATCTATTTTTTTAAATTATTTTTCTTAATTGTTTCCGAGCCCTAGGTGCTTGGTCGATGCGTTTAATTAAAAAAAAAAAAAAAAACTTCAATAATTTAGAATCTGGATATACGCTTATTGTTCCAACCAACTGATTCAAAGATAAATATTTTGATTAAATATATAGCCTCAGGCCCACTGCCCAATGCAGCGAGAAATAGTCGAAAGGGGCGAGCGAGGAAAAATAATTCCCCGCTCGGATCGGTCGCTGAGCGAGTTTTTTAAAACATCTCAAGTGTTTCATATACATATTTGATAAAATAGTTGTTTTTTTATAACATTCCTTTGCCATTTTTAATTGATATATATATATATATATATATATATATATATATATATATACATATATATTGATACGAATTCGGTATTTACGGCGCTATCTGGCGATGATGTCGAGCTAGAAATTATTCGTTGGTTAAACTCATTAACTTTCGATCTCTCGGCATCATCGTATTGTTAGTTGTCGGCGGAGAATATGGCCGGGATATTTACACGGCCGAATTTGTAATTAACGAATTTCGTTGGATTTCGGAACGTGTTAAGGGTTGTGTAAGTGTCCTGGTATGTGCGGTCTGCGACAACAGGATAGCGTCTGTCGACCGTGTGAGATCAGCGTTGTAGCGGCTATGTAGTATTAGTTGATAAGATTTCGGTAATGTACCGTTAGTTTGATTAAATAATTAGCGAGCCGATTTAGTTGAATAAGTGTAGTTCAGTTACCGTTAAATGATCGAAACCTATGGTAGTCGATATTTTGCTATCTTGGAGTGATGGTTTTTGTTTTATTCTAGTTTACGCAACGTTGTGTGTCGCAGTTTACAATATTCTAGTAGTCGTCGTCTAAAAGTGAAGAAAAAAAAAGGTCGATCGAATAAAAAATTTGTTACGAATTTATTTTGTGTCGGTAACTGCATTGCCGTGTAAAAATTTACAATTTTGTCGTAAAATATACGTTAGTGTTTTCGCAAAAAGGTTGTACCTTATTGAACAAATGGTGCGGTACCACCGTGAGACCTCCCGAAAAGGGGTTAAATACGCCCGTGGTGCGGGAGCAGGTTTGCGCTTGTTTTGCTCAGTTTCCCGTGTTTTCTTTTTATATTAAAAGCAAGTCCTCTTAGAAATGAAAAGTCAGAAGTAGAATCCATTTCATAACAAGAATAGTAGAAATTCATTTTAATATATATATATATATTTTGTTTGTAATTTGTACAAATATTTGTCGCTATTTTTATTTAATTTCTATATAATGGAAAAACTAATTGAAACGGTGAGGAAGTATGAATTTTTATACAATACAGAACACAAAGATTTTAAAGATGTAAATATGAAAGGTGATATAATTACACAAAAACTTGAAATAAAAGATGGTAAATTATTTTCGTCTGTATTTAAACTTTACATGCAGTTTTAAAGTCTGTTGTTTTGAATTTTATTGTTATATAGAGGAATTGAAATATCGCTTAGCAAATTTTTACTAGTTTTATAATTTATTTTTATGAAGAAAATTTTGAACTTCAGAAAAATGTCCATTAAAATTTAATAATGTAAGGTGATTAAATTAAAAGCAATAATTATATTGTGCTGTTTTAATTAGGATATTAAGCTAAAAACTAAAAATTATTATACTTTAGTAAAACATTAATTATTTAATTTTTTGTACAAGATATTTAAATTTGATCCTGCATAAATATATAAATGTACTATTAGGTTTTATATAAAGTGATACAAAAGTTTGGAACAAGTTCAGCGATATTTATAAGTCTAATATGCATAAATTTTTACTGTTTCAATATTTGTAACAGTTATACAGAGTTTGATTTTTAGTCTATATCAGGATTTCTCAAACTAATGGCTCCACGAACCCCTGTTAAAGTTTCCAGATGACGGCGAACCCCTAAAATCCCCCTCCCAAGAAAATAATAAAATTGGCTGTTGAAGAAAATAAGGTTTTTTTTATTTCAATAAAAGGTAACAAATTTATTATTTTTACGACCTCTAAAAGTGCTGTTTTTAAATCATTAGGCATTTTCTTGCTCGCCAATGCTTCTCTGTGCAATGCTCAATGAATACTTTTGACTTCAAGAGCGAGATTTTTAATCCTGGTTATTAGAGTCCTGATATCCTTCCTGTCATGGCCTTTGCACCATCTGTCAATGTACCAACACACTTTGTCCAATCTATGCCATGTTCTTTAAAAAAAGCATTGATGGTGTTAAAAATATCTTCTCCTTATGTCGTAGACTCCAAGGTCTTGCAAAATAGAAAATCTTCTTCAGAAATATTTTCATATACATATCTAACAAACCCAAGTAAATTCTGCAATCCACTAATATCTGTTGATTTATCAAACTTGAATCGCATAATTATTTTGTAGTCGTTGTGCGAGTTGATTTTCAATATTGTATGCCATGTCGAGAATGCGACGTGCAATTGTATCATTCGAAGGAGGTATTTTATCTAGCAATTTCGAAAATGTGTCTCCCAATACACAACTGACCATATCTTTAGCAGCTGGAAAAATCAATTCTTCAGCAATATTGTATGACTTTCCGGTCTTTGCGATTTTATATGCCACAAGGAAAGATGCACGTAAATATTCAGAGTTAGTAGCCAAGGTGATTTTCATGGTCTTTTTTGAAGAAGCTAACTCTTTCTTTTTTTGAACAAAAAAATCTAAAGGTTTACGTACGTATTGCGGATGTTTTGTTTCCAAATGTCTTCGCAGCAATGATGGCTTTATCGAGCTATTTGCAGAACTTCTGAACATATTGCACACACTGTGGTTCTGGGTATTGAGATTCTTCATTGCACGTAAATCCAACTTTCAGATAGTCTTCGTCATATTTCCTTTTTTTTGCCAATGGTATGACTTTTTTTTCTGGTTCTCTCGATTTCTCAGAATTTTCGTTTGAAACTAAACTTTCAGCAGAAGTAGACGCAATTTGAGTAGACGTACTTTGTACAGGTTGCGAACTAGATAATAACGTTGAATTATTTGGACATTTTGTACGTAATGACCCCGTTTTAAACCACTAATTCATTTTCGCAACTGTTACCGAATATATTTTCAGAAAATAACAGTTATTCGAACAAAATTATTGCTAGCCGCACAAAACGATTGCAAATGTTTTTGTTTTTATTTTGATGTCATGCAAAATGCGCGCAACTAACTAAAACTAAAACAAATTAACACTGAGCGTGGGAACCTACCATGCCATGCGAGTTCAGTCGCGTGCGCGCCAAAAATGTGTACCCCACACGCCTGCCAGTCATCCAGCCACCATTACATAAATCTTGTCGCGAACCCCATACCGTCGAATGGCGAACCCCACTTTGAGAAACCCTGGTCTATATTAATACCGTAAGTATTTAACTTGTTGCTGATTAAAGGATTACCACCTTATTACATAATTAACTTTGTTAACACAGAAATCTATATTAAAATGAAAACAAACGATTAAAGATAAAAGTAAAAGACCGAATAAAAATTCGATAATTTAATCACAAACTATTATTTCCTTCGCCAGCGAACTCGCCGCAATGAGCAGTCGAAAAAAAACACATTTCACATTTCACATTCCTCGCTACAATGGGCAACAGGCCTTAATGTCTGTAATTAGTGTTGTGATCTCGAAATGACAAAAAAAAATATTAAATTCCTTATCATTATAAAATAAACATAAAAAGAGAAATAAAAAAGATCTAAATGATTTTCTAAAATTTGGGTGTGGTATTTTTTTAAGAATACATTACAAAATCAAATAATGAACGTATACAAGTACGCGAACAAATTTTAAAATAATTGTTACGAATTTATTATAATCTATCTGTGTATCGTGATTTATAAGATAATTTAAAAAATATTAAAAAATCTTACCTCGAATTGAAAGGGGTAAATGCTGGTATCACGAGCCCTTTAAATGGCAACCCCTGAAAAATTAAAGGGTGAAATAAAGTACAAAATGTTAAATAATTTATCATAGTCACATTAAAAACATTTTTTTGGTGCACCCAGACAAGTACGGCTTTCTTTCTACTCGTATTAATGGAAAAACTTGAAGCCTGCCTATTTTTTCAGGTTTTTTTTCTTATCCTAAATAGCATGTACTGGAATCAGTTAATAACGATTAATTCTAATAAACAGAAACGCATAAGAATTTTAATAAAAAGATGAAGTTCGCAAATTTAATGAAAGGGTGACTTTTCAAGTTTTTGATAGTAAAGAAAAAAAATAAACAGCGAAATACAGCGAAAAAAAAATTTAGTAAATATTATAAAAAAAAAATATTTTTTAGACTTACCAAAACCATGTTTTTTTCGTTTTTTTATTTTGCTTCTTTTTTGTGCGTTATTAAAAGTAACGAACGCTAAATGATATGCGCAGTATATATCAGAAACATTAATATATACACACTAGAAGGCACATATTGTAAGTTTGTCTACATTTATCAGAAGCAATTACAATATACCGTTTGCCGGAACCGTTATCAAACCGAATTTTTTGAGATCTGAAGAGTGGCGATCAGAGCAGAATTATAATCAAAAACAATCGTTTGTTTTAGCTTTCGCACTGAGTTCAACAAGTCAGAAGTCCACCATCAACGCTTAACAGAATGTACTCCGATTCTGAGTTTAAGTTTACAGCGTTGGTAGTCGAACAGAATAATTTCAACTGTGCCATTACAGCGCCATCAGTTGGCAATTTCATGACTTCTTTATTATGGCGCTAAAAAATCATATTATGAAGAGAAATATTTTGAAAACATTTCACATGAATCCTATATTTATAATACTGCTTAAAATAAAAATGCCTACACATTGAAATATAGAGTAATTTCTAATAGAAAATTTGTTGTTAAAAGTATTGTTTGACGGAGTATAATCTTTAATTTTTTTTATTTGTTAATTATATTATGTGTCAAAAATAATTTGTTTTTCGATTTAATTGCTCAAAGTATTTTAAGCCCAGAAATGTAGTTCTTCGCACATAAAAATTGAAAAAAAAATTGAGTGAAATTTGATATACCAACAGTAGTTGTTGCTGAAAAATTGTATTGTATATTATTATTTTGCTTAAATAAAAATTCTAAAAAATGGAAAATTTCTCTGTTTGCGCAGTATATTTCGGGACGTTTAAGAGCAAATTTATTTTATATAAACACATAGTTAAAGAGAAACATTCCATAGAAAATAGGATACCAATGGATGAACGGTGATGTAACAAAATTTTGGAATTGAAAGATATTGTTTAGTTTTTTATATTTCCTTATGGTATATACATTTTATAGAGTAAAGGATATGGTGAAGTGTGTTAAAATCTCTGTTTGGAAAAGTATGGCGAAAATGAAGGGAATGGATAAGATTACAAATAAATATAAGTAAGGCCATATCTATATTAAAATTTTAGGGGGAGGGAGTTAAAAAAATATTTTTATAAACATATACATAATGTACTATTATGAAATATATTTATTTATGAATAGCACACTAAAGCCTTGTAGTCAATTATTGCATTTGAAATATTTGAACAAACTACAATAAAAACAACGGTTTCTTATGGAATTCATGAAAATTTTAATCTTTTCTTTTGTCAAAAATTGAAAAGAAATAAACTTATTCTGAATTTTTATCTATTTAATTCAAGCAGTCATTATTTCGCCGACATTTTGTGATGGGGGGGGGGACCTTGAAATCTCCCCTCAATATAGCCTTGGATGTAAGTATGTTAGCAAAAAACAAATAAACCTTAGCTATAATATATAGAAAAACGGAGAAATATTTGCGATAAGTAGAGTATAGTTAAAATTTTATTACAAGAACCAATAAAATAATAAATATAATAGATGATACGAAAAAATAAATAAAACATGAATTGAAAGGCTACACACTAAAGAAAGAAAGAAGGGAGGATAAGTGTAATGTGCAGCATTTGTAAATTTTAAAAAATAAGCACGATATTTAGTACGAAATAATATAATATATTAACGAACAGATTATTTTGATTATATTAATGCGTATATAGCAATGGCTATTTTGAGGTTCTATAAACCTTTATAAAAAATTAGTATATACTATTGTTACTAAATTCGACCTACCTAAAATCTTGTTAGATTCGGTTGAGCGTAATGTAAACATAAATAATGTTCATCACGATTGACTGATTGCACTCTAATCGCTGCGTAAAATTTTTCCGTTCGATTACCAACGCTGCAAACTTATACTTAAAATTGGTTACATTCATTTAAGCTTGTTCTTTTTTCAATTTTCTTTACGTTTTTAGCATATTGTTGCTTTTTTTCCTTTTTAAACATTTCTGTTATTGAATTCATAGTTGTTTATAGCTTCATTTCACTTTAAATTAGTAATTTTCAAAGTTTAAATTTTCCCGGTTCATTTAAAATTTGTTTTTTTTTTCTGCTTTTTTTACACTTATTTATTTATAGTTAAAATTTTTTTTTATTAAGTTTATAGTTATTTTTTTAATATTACATTTTTTGTAATTACTTTCTATTACTATTTTCTTAATTACTGTGCTTTCCATTTTCGTGAAAAAAATATGGTTCTTTTTTACTTATTCTTATTTTGTGAGTTACAATGCTTATCGTTAATATTTTATTTTTTATTAATTTTGTAAATATTGTCTTTTTATGTTATTTTTTGAGTTTATTTTAATTTTCATTTTAATAGAAGCCTTCTGTTGTTCTCTATATGCTATTATTTCGTTTGCAAAAACAGATCTAATTTAATGAAACATTGACGCAGAAAACATGGTAATGGAACAACTTTTTTTACAATATATATATACATATATATATGTTGTATGGTAACAAAAAGGGGCTATTTTATACACATGTGATGTTAAAAATATTTTCAATTTAACATTATAATTTAATCCATTGAGTGTAGTAATTATTTTAAAAAGTAATAAGTAAATAAATGTACTTTCTAGAAAATGAGAAAATAAATAAACAAGTCAACATGTTGGAAACATCTTCGGGAATATCATTATGAGAAAAAACAGAGAAAAAATTATCTTAATCGCTGGTTTGCAAATCAATATTTGCATGTTTTTATATTTGCTTAAAGCATTAAGAGCGGTATTAAAATTTCGGATCACGTGATTTTTTAGAATCGTGTGTTTCGAAAGCCGATTACATTATTAAGGGGGTTGCGTTTAAATGTGGAATAACGCCTGAAATTAACACTGTAACACCACAGTAATTTTAAATGCACCTCGTGAATCACGTTCAAACATATCGTTTAAAACAAAGCGAACATTTCCAACATTTTTTTGATAATAAAAGCTAATTTATTCAAATATTTATTTTCTTAGGTTACAAAAAATAAATGAGGCACTTTCTATTTTAATCTGTATTAAATAAATTATATCAATAAAGTAATGGGTAAGAGCTGCCCTTTCTTCATCACGCTATTAACAAAAGCCACTAAACTTGTATATATATTTCCAAGTTCACCGAGCGATTGTTAGACGCTTGTATGTAGAAAAGTTTTCTTAAAATAATTATTATTAATTATATTAAGAAGTAAATGGATTCAACTTATCAAGTTTATCGGATTTTTTTGTAAACTTATACTTTTTTTTAGTAAATAATTAATCCGAAAGATGTCGCTTACTAAAAATGGAAAACGAGAGGATATCATTGTTAATGATAAAATATAAGTTGGCAAGACTTTAGCGTCATATTTTTTTTACAGTTCGTTTTTCTATCTTTCTTCTTTTTAAAAATACTCCTTTTCTTTTACTTGCACATGAAAAATGGTTGTAGTTTTACAAAAATGTATTCATCTGACGCGTACTTTTTGTATTGAGGTTCTTATTCAAGTTGAATGATTTTAAAAACGTTAAAAAAATTAAACTAAAGAACATTTCTTTCCATTCTCATATCTCATTTTCGATAATTCTACACCACCTACTACTTCGGTGGGGAGGATAAATTCCAATCGATCCATATGGCAGTAGAGGTAGATTCAAATTCGAAATTAAGTTTCTTTATAGAATTAACTATGCCAGTGACGTAATAACAGAAAAAAAAAAAGAATAGAGAAATTTTATTTGGGAAAGATAAAATAAATAAGAATTTTAACAAATAGATGAAGTTCGAAAATTCAATGAAAGGAATGGTGACTTTTCAAGTATTTAGCAGTAAAGTAAAAATAAATAACGAAATACATTGAAAAACAAATTTAGTAAATATTATAAGAAAAAATATTTTTTAAAGACTTACCAACACCATGTTTTTTTCGTTTTTTTTTTTCTTTTTTGTACGTTAATAAAAGTAACGAACGCTAAATGATACGCACAGTATATCGAAAAGACTATTACATACACATTAGAAAACACATATTATAAATTTGTATATATTTCTGTTTATCACTAATTTTTTTGATAAGTCTTATCTGCGGAGCACTCTAGAGGTGCACCATAAATTTGTTATCTTAATCATACTGCTTAAGTAAAAATAGGAGTTTTATTAATTTAATAAAAATTGTTGCGCCAGTTGGACATTTTTTTGCGTAAATTTAACAGAAATTTCATCATATTTTAATTAAATTTTAAGAGCTATTGATTATTGTACAACCTGCTCCGATAAATAAAAAGCTATATTTATTCGAATATGTAAAATTAGGAGGAAGTGGATTTCAAAAGTGAGTAGTAATGGAATACATAAATAGACATTACGGGTATTAAGATCGTTTCTAGAAAATCTGGTATAGCAACTCAGTTGAACATTTTTTTTTTTCTGTTTATGTCTCTTGATTTTGACTGGTTATTGTTATTTCGTTTGCACGTGTCGTTACTGTAAACTGAAACTTCCATCAGTGCAATGAAAAGAAAAGAAAATAAAGAAAAAAACTGTTATTTAGATATCATAAATATTACAAGATAACAAGAATGTAGTAAAAGAAACGGAGAGTTATTTAGTGTCGGAAAAGTTTAATAAATAAAGTAACAGTGATTTTTTTTTTTTTTTTTTTGGCGAGACAACAAAGATCCTACAGAAAAATACTATCTGTGTTTTTGGAACATGGGAAAAGAATGGTAGCAATTAAATTTTTATGAGAGAAAAATAAATTTAATTTTGTTTATTTAAGTTAATTTTGAAGAAAAATTGTGACGTTAAAATAATTAGAGATTTAAAGAAATTTTTAGCAGAAGTCTGATTTACCAAATTTCTCCTCAAATCGTCACTGATGCGCAAAAATTTTTTATTTATCACATTTTTTTAATGTAAAAATTATATTAATACGGTGCTCGACAAATTGTTTTACTCTTCTTTTTAAAATTACAATTCAACTTTTACGATCCGAAGATTTACTCAGCAAGTAGTAACCGTAAATATTAATTTTTCTCTGTCTAATATTTAATAATCCTTATCGTCACTTCCGATTTCGAACACGGGGTGTTTGACATGATATTGACTATAATGCGCTTAATAACGAATAAACTAGAAAATCATGCAATTTACATATTTTGTTCAAGTGCAACATTAACCGAGAAGCGTCTGAAGTGATTGAAGAAAATGATTCTAAAAGAAACGTAAAGAAAATATATTTTAACAATTTTTGAGCGAACAACCTAATAATATACCTTGTATAATTACAGAAGTCCAAAATATATTTTCAATATGATCCAGCATAGTGAATTAAATATTTTCTTCGTCGAAGATGTTCATACTATACAGTACAAGGTTCAAATTTGAATGCATATATTAGTAAAATGTATATTCACCACCGGGTAATCTAAAACAGAGATCAAAAGGAAGGAAATGGTGTTATGACACTCTTTCAATAACATACCATAAGTGAATATTGACCATGCATAATGAAGTTATCTAAAAATGTATATTCGAACAGTATGGACAGGATGCCATGAGCTGTACATAACTATCGGTTTCCATGTTACTCTTGGTGTTGTATTAAAGGGGTGTCGCCAGCCGATAAGCCGGGGGGGGGGGCAAGATGATAGAAGGAGGATATGAGTTATAGGAAAAATAAAATTTATAAGTTGTAAAGGCTTAATATTTTATTAAACAAGAATAAAATCTTAATTAAAACATAATTTTCGTGGGTTTTGGCCAATTGTTCTATTACTTTATTATAAAAATATTCCAAATTATCCATGATTGCGCGCCTGTGAATACACATCATGGCCAGTTGATTAAAAAGTTTCAAGGCTCCAGGGGAGGCAACTGGCCCCCGCCCCCTGCTTGCGACGCCTATGCTCGTATATTACATTCTGAGATGATCGCATTTTATCTAATAACATCCTTGAGTTTTCTTCAATAGTTTTGGGAGGGGTTTTTGGGCATATATTAAAGGTATCGTTTTTTTTTTGTTTTATTTTTGGAGCTCGTCAACAAAGGATATATTGTGACCCATGTTCGATAAAAAAAAAAACAATAGATTATTTATTTAAATTCGTATTTGATCAGCTATCAACGAAGAAACCAAGAGGAGGAACAATAGAAGATGGTGGAAATAGAAGAACTGATGCAGCGCTATGAAGAGTAAGAATATTAAGTTTAAGAAGTTCGGAGTAAAGAGCGAGAAAACGACAAGTATTCGAAAAGAGTATGAGTTACATTCCGGATTATTACTGGGAATCGGGAGAGTCTATAAGCGAAAAACAATAGCGAGATGAAGGAAGAAGGTTATGATTGAAACGCAATCAACATACAGAAGAAATAATATAACGTCGCAAAGACGGAAAGTTATGAAATTAAGAATAAGGTAGAGGAACCGGGTTGAACAGAAATATAAAAGGAAAGCTAATTAGAAAAGGAGGAAGGATATGATTGTGACCAAAAGCTAAACGTTAGAAGTACGTTATTGGCCAGTGTATTTGTCAATGGAGAGTACCTTAACAGCGACATCACGAGACAACAGGTCAACTATTTCGTTTCCTTCTATACAAGTATGGCCTAGAATCCAAAGAAAAACAATCTGATTATGGTGAGTTTGGAAAGGGTTATAGATAACCGAACGAATTCGAAGAATGATAGGATTGAAGAAAGGATGAAGAACTGAAGGTGAGGTTGTTCGCAAAACATTTTTAGCATTAGAGATGATTAGAAATTTATTGTTATGTCGAATTGAGGATATGAAAAGGATGACTCTTCATAGCAAACAAACTCTGTAAAAAAATTGAACAAGCTGGTTTCAAAGTAGCTGTGTGCAGGATGTAGGAAAGATGCTCCAATGACATGAGAGGGCTCTTCGATCTGTCAGTAAAAAGGAGAGAACGAGAAGCAAACAAAGAATTAATAGTATTAAGGAATTCTTGATTAGTAAAACCTCGTGGAAGAGCTGAAGAGTAAGGAGACAGCGAAAATAAATTAGGAGGAAGCAGAAAATCTGTAAAATTAAAGGTAAAATGAGGAAGCTTATTGTAAGACATTTTGAAATATAAAAAAGAAGGGGGAATTTTTTTGTTGTAAGTCGTTAATTCTGAAGTATAGACAAGTAAGGAGGATAAGTTTTGAGAAAATAATTTGAAGACGCTTTATACGGTAACCTAAGTGAGATCTGCGTACTAGTGATTTAAGAGCTCTTAGACACAAACGAAGGCAGCAATTCTGAACACGGTTCAATTTACGAAGGAGACTCTGAAGGAATTAGCATAGATGAAGAAACGATAATCCAGTATAGAACAGATCACAAATTTATATAGCATAATTAGGGTACTAGGATTTCCTTTCCACTTTGTTGATGAAATGTATGTAACGAGATTTAATTTTATATTTATATTTTTAAATAAAAAAGAAATAAAATAAAAAATCTTTTAAGAACGGTCGATATTTAGAAATAAATCGAGGTAACAAAAATTATTGACTGAGGACCTAGGAATGTTAATTAAAGATAGATTTACTAGAAAAGAATTAAAAGGACGATAAGTAAAATTAATACAGTCGGATTTAGTTGGCGAAACAAAAAGGTGTAAATTAGAGAGAGAGTTATTAAATATTGATAAGGAATTGTTGAGTTTGTCGTTTGCAGAAATGATATCGTGAGAAGTGGAACATAGAAGGACGCTATTAGTAAAGAAGAAGGAAGGCGACCCGCAGAAGCTATATTAGGAGTATATATAATAAATATATATATATGTATTGAAAAGTGTAAGAATTAAACAGGATTGTTGCAAAAGACCACGGGACATAGTTTTAGAAGTAGAAAAAAAAAGTAGTAGGAACGATTTTGGAAAAGACGTAGGACAATTGAAATAAAGTGAAATGTGAGGTTGATGGGCAATAGTTTATTAGGATTATTTTAATCAATCAATCAATTTTAATTATCATTATTATTACACAAGGTTGGAAAGTAGTACAATTAAAGAAATGTTTATCTTGTTGCGATAAAATTTATTCGCGTTGCGTTTAATTGTTTCGGAAGAACTCGGTGAGATCGTTACATTTATTTATCTCGATCTATTTATCTCTTTTGCTTATTTTTATTTCCTCAGTTTTATTTTATTTCGTTCGCGCTAATCATTTTCTTCTCTCGCTCCGTCCTTATCTGATTTTTCGATAATTTTTATTTATGTCGGATTCGTCTGACGGGGGAGATAAACCTCTCCCTCATTCTCCTCGCACGACTACCAAGAGTGTCAGTAATGCGGCTGCACCGGTTAAATCTACAACTAAAGTAAATAAAACTCTGCTACGAAAGGCAATAATGCTCCCGTTCAAAATATCAACGAGCCCGTCGACATGGATATTTCGGCCGGTTCCACTAATAACGTTATCATCAATCCTCCCGCTTCTCCTGTCAAGTCTAGCCTTTCTTCTGTTACTTTCCCCGATCACTACGTTGGTCAAATCGTCGTCTTGGTCGAAAGCTTGGATAAAGAAAATATGACTTATTTACATCCCCTATGTCTCTAGCTAAAAAATTTCATAATAGAGTTAATGGTATTTCGCTAATCTCTCGTTCCGGTAAAAACTTAGTTAAACTTAATTTTATATCAACCGAGGCAGCTAATAAATTTTTACTTTCCGACGGCGTCCATAAAGATCTCAATATTCGATCCTTCATCCCGCAATCCCTATTATTCCGTTTTGGTGTAGTACGCGATATTCCGATCGATCTTTCTGTGGAAGAACTTTATCGTCACTGTTCTTCCGATGTCCCGATCGCTAATATTCGTCGTTTACAAAAACGTACTGCGGATATGACTCTCAAACCTATCCCAGTTGTTGAATTTAAATTTATGAGCTCCATTCTTCCGTCCTCAATTCTTTTTTATGATTCTTATCGAGTTAGAGTTGAACCACTGATTCGTAAACCCAAACTAGGTCACAATTGCCTCCGTTTTGGTCACTTCAGTGCTTCATGCCGAAGTAAAACTACTTGTCCCACTTGCGCTGATAAGCACTCCTCTTCAGAATGTCTCAAATCTAAACAAAATAACCCCTCTTCATATCTTTGCGTCCTCTGTGGCGGTAACCATTCCGCACTCGACCCTTCTTGCACGACTTATAAGGAGCAAGTCAAAATTCATAAAATAATGAGTTTAGAAAATGTCTCCTACTCCGAAGCCAGAAACATCAGCGAGGGTTCGATAGTTTCTCCCGCTTTTACCTTTGCAGAAGTTTCAAATCCCGCGAATTTCCCAGCCTTACCGAATTCTGCATCTACTACCAAGAGGAGGCGTCAGAACTATTCTAGCAGTTCATCTTCCTCTCATGTCAGGATTCCATCTCGTAAACACCATTCTTCTTCGAAAGTACCCAATCCTCTCAATTTTTATTACTCCAAACTTACACTAAACGCTGGCACTAAAGTAGACCGTTCCGTTATTCCTTCCCATCCTTACAATTCTCCCATATGTCCATCTTCCTTTAATGCCGCAAATGCCGAGTCGGCTCCAATTATTAATAACGTTTCTCCTAGTAACTCTTCCTCCCTTTCCTCTAATAATGTCTTATCCACAACTTTGCTAACCGCTCTCAGTAAATTTGATATTCCAAATTTGGAGAATAAAATATTATCCATCTGTCGAGTTTTGCAATCTTAGATATGGTGGATGTTACCTTTTTTTCTACTTCTAACTTCTTCTTTGTTCTCTCTTTCCTTTTTTCCTCTTCTCTAAATTTTCTCCTTCCTTTATGTACCATCTCGTTCCATTACCGTAAAACCAACGCCATGGTTTTTCTCCTCAGTTTTTACTTTGGCATAATGTTGCCACTTTTACAATTTTATATGGTGCTCCTTCGGTGTTGCTTGCCTCCTTTAACTAGGTTGGTTAGTAGCATACGGGGACCCAGACGCAATGAATTTTTTGAGCGATGGGAGCCACCTTTATGGAATTTTTCCATATTTATACCTTATTTATTTTTTCTTTCTCATTGTCTTATTTCCTATCTCTGTACCGTCCTTCTTACAGCGCGTCGGTGTTGCTTGCTGCCTTTAACTAGGTTAGTTGATAGCATATCACAACCCTCGCGCAAAGATGATTTATCTGAGCGGAGGGTGCTTTATTGTTTTGAATTTTTCCTTATCTTGTTCTTTTTTATCTTTTGCTCTTTTCTCGAAATTTTAACTATTTCGTTGGTCTATGGAAATGGAATATTGGTTATTTTCTCTTCTTCCTTTTCACCTTCCCTCCTTCTCTGGCCTATTGCATATTTTCTCCTTCCCTTGTTCTACTTCTTCCTCCAACTACCGCCTATCTAAGTATTCATTATGTCTTGTCGTCTTAAGGTTCTACAATGGAACTGTCGCAGCATTAAGGCCAACAGGAACTCCTTTGAACGCCTGTCGGATGAATATGACGTTAACATCGCGCTTCTTTCTGAAACGTGGTTAACAAGCGCTTCTGACATCAGTTTTAATGGATTCTCTCTGATCTGTTCCAACCGCAGCGATGGCTACGGTGGTTCAGCTATTTTAGTAAGAAATGATGTCCGGTTTTTAGTCCATGCTTCCCAACCCTTGTTTCCTCCTAATCCTCCTTATCCCAGCTTAGTGCACATCTCTATTCCTAACTATTCTTCCAGGCCCTTTCATTTAATTTCCGTCTACATTCCTCCGACTTTCGATTTGCGTGATTTTCCGTCCCTATCTTTAATCAACTCCCTTTCTTCTCCTTTCCTAATAGGTGGTGATTGGAACGCCCACTCACCCTTGTGGGGTTGTTCCAACTACAATAGTAATGGCACGATCTTAGAGAATTTCATCCTTCAGAATGATTTATTCCTTCTCAATGATGGTTCTCCTACGTGCATCAGAAGTCACTCCTCTCTTAGCTCTATTAATCTATCCCTTACCTCTCCTAATCTTGGTTTCAGTTGTTCATGGTATACTTTAGACGGTACCTTTGGAAGTGACCATGTTCCTATTTTTATTTCAGTGAATGAAGTCTCCTCCTCTCCTTCCTCTACTCCTCCTAAATCTCCAAATTGGGTTCTCTCTAAAGTTGATTGGTCTCTATTCCATTCCTCCTTTGATTCCTCACTATCTTCTATCCCTGCTTCTTTGAATTGTTTTTCCCAATATAAATTCTTCATTGATTCTATCCTTTTTACCTTAACTTGTTCTTCTCCTCCTGCCCGTCGTTCATCTCATATGAAAGTGAAATCGTCCTCAGCTTTGTGGTGGAATCAGGATTGTAAGGCTGCTTTCGATCTCAGTTTAACCACTTTCAGATCTTATCGCTCCAGCCCTACACTCAGCAGCTATCTTTCTCATAAAAGAGGCCATGCTAGAGCCAGATTCATCCTCAAATCAGCAAAAAAAAAAAAAACGCGTGGAAAAGCTTCTGTTCCTCCTTCTCACGCTCTACTCCTGTTTCATAGGTTTGGAAAATGGTAAGGCTTTCAAGTTCCCTCTTTCCCGTCATCCTCTTTCCTGTAATCTCTCCGATGATGAGTTAATCTCTTTCACTGACTCCATCGCCCCTTGTTACGTTCCTAACCTTAATGAATCTCGTCGTATTTCGTCTTCTTCCAACTCCTCCTATTTTCTGGTCACTCCTTTTACCCTCACGGAATTAGAAACGTCTTTACGCAATTCTTCAGATTCTGCTCTCGGAGTAGACGGTATTTCCTTTTCTGTTCTCAAAAATCTTTCGGACTCTTCTCTTCAGTTTCTCTTAAACTTGTTTAACTCTTTTCTTCACTCTGGTTGTACTCCTTTATCTTGGAATACCTTCATCATTATCCCTATCCCTAAACCGAACTTTTCCTCACTTCGTCAAATTACTCTTGCTTCTTGTGTCAGGAAGCTTTTCGAAAACGTAATCAACAGACGCCTTGTTTGGTGGCTAGAGCACCACAATTTATTGCCTAGCAATATGTTTGCTTTCCGCCCTGGTCGCGGCCCTCCTGGTTGTATTAGCGCATTCCTAGCAGATGTTTACAAGTCATTCATCGACAAAAAATTTCTTATTGCTTCCTTTCTTGATATTTCGGAAGCCTTCGACAATGTCCATCTTCCGACTCTTTTTGATTTGATGCTTTCCTTAAACATTCCGGCTCATTTTTCTACCCTGATTATTAATCTTTTCCTCTACCGAACGGTCACTCCTTCCGTTCACATTCAGGATGCCACTAGACTAGTCTATCGTGGACTACCGCAGGGTTCCTGCCTTAGCCCCACTTTATTTAATATTTATTTTATCAAAATTGCGTCCTTATCTTTGAATTCCTGTTCTCTTTTCTTTGCTGACGATATCCTCATTTATTCCTCTCATCGCAACATCTCGCAGGCCAACTCCCATCTTCAAATCTCCTTAATTGCATTGGAAAATGCCTTATCCAACATCCATCTTTTCATCTCTTCTTCTAAGCCTTCTACTGTCGTCTTTACACTGCGCCCGTTTATTCCGTCCTCATTTGTCCTCGTCTTAAATAATGGCCCAATTCCAGGTGTTTTTCTGGATAGCCGACTTTCCTTCCATGTCCATATCAACCGTTTATTCGTATCCTCCTTCAAACGGCTCAACCTCATTAAATCCCTTTCGCACACTGTCTGGGGAGGTGATCCTGTGATCCTACTCATGTTTTACAAATCTTTTATCCGCTCTGCTCTTGATTACTGTTCCTATATTTATGCTAATTCTTCCAGATCCCTTCTGTCTAAGCTCGACCGGGTCCAAAATACATGTCTCCGCCTCTGCCTTGGAACCCGGAAGTCTACTCTTATCTCAGCTCTGCACGCAGAGTGTCACATTCCTCCCCTTTTCCTTCGACGCTCCCACTTGGGTTATCGTTTCCTCATCAAACGGTTGCCTATTTCCTCTTGCTCTCTCATTCCTTCATATTCCTTCATACTGCGTTCCTGGCGCTTTTCCGCTAACAAGACTCCTATTCTATCTCTTATCGCTGGCCGTCTTATCCAGTTTTCTCTGTATATCTACTCTTACGATGAACTCCCTTATTTCTCCTTCAATTTTTCCTCTCTACTTCATCCTATTAACTGTTTTTATTCACCTGTTCCTCCCAAACCTCTTCTTCATCACGTTGTTAGATCAGAATTCCAACAGAATCTTCGCTCTTTTTTCCCCAACCATTTTTCGATCTTCACTGATGGCTCCAAGGGACCCAATGGTGTCGGTGCAGCCTTCTTCTGTTCTTCTCTCAATTACTTCGAGTCTTTTAAACTTCCCTTCTTTTGTTCAATCTTTTATGCTGAGTCTTCTGCTATTCTGCGTGCCCTCCTTTTTATCAAAACTTCTCCGGCTTCTCGCAATCTCCTTATCCTGTCGGACGCTCAAAGCGTGCTGCAGACTACCACATTTCCTCTCCCTTCTCACTCAACCGACTGTATCATTCTCCTTATTCGTTCCTTAATTCACGATCTTTTCCTTTCCCACTTTATCCAAACGGATTTCCTTTGGATTCCTGGTCATTCCGGAATCGAGGGAAATGAGTTGGTTGACTCATTCGCTCGATTATCTTTCTCTTCTGGTAGGTTTCTTCCTGCCTTCTCAGCTTCTAATATTACCCCTCTGTCTGCAGCTGCTCATTCCAAACTGTGGTCTGACTCCTACGTCTCCTCATTCTCCAACCCGAACTCCCTTTTCTTGTCTATTCAACCTTCCCTTCCACGGTTTCCATGGTTTATTAACTTTCCTTCTATGCGCCGTTCTAATCTCTCTGCGATTTGCCGCTTGCGTTTTGGGCATAGTTTGCTCCCTTTCTCATTGTTCCGTTATTCTCTCGTGCCTTCTTCTTATTGTCCATTGCACCCTCCCGGCGATTAATGTATTTCTGATCCCGATCATATAATGTTCAGTTGTTCGTCGCTTTCAACTGAACAAGCATCTTTTTATTCCTTCCTCTTACAAACCGGTATTCCCGCTCCATACTGTGCTTCATTCATTCTCTCCCTTCCTTCTCCTTCGGTTATTCTAGCTCTTGATTCCTTTCTGTCGGCTATCTCTGATCGTGTAAGGATCTGAGTCTCTCTTTTCTCTCTATTCCACTGTTCTTGGGACAATGTTCATGTCGACGAACCCATTTACAAAAAAATAAAAAAAAAAAAAATAAATAAAAAAAAAGTAAGATAAATTAATGCAAAGCGTACTTTATTAATATTAAGAGTAAGATAAGGGAATGTGGGGAGGATTATTAGAAAATAGGGGAGAAAAAAGTTCTTCAAAGCTGGATACGTAAGAAAAGAGAAATAGAGTCAATAAAAGAAATTTGTTTTTATAAAGGAATGTTCATAGTTGTAAGATGGTGGAAACGAAGGACTCTAAAAACACTAGCGCTATTTTACAGTATAGACGAAGCGTTTTTGTTTTTAGTTTTATTTGTTGTTTCTATTTTTTTTTTTTTGTAGTGGAGGGGGGAGGTCGCCAACAAGGTATGACCTATAAACCAAAAAAAAAACAAAAAAAACAACAACAAATAAAATAGGTCGTTTAGAAGTAGAACATCATAATCGGTAATTCTATTCTCAAGGATCAAGTCATTAGAGTTACGAGAGGAGTATCCCCGGAGAAGAGAGTGAGTATTCCAACCTCCTCCAACAATAAAGCGACTACGGAAGGGAGTTAAAAAAAGAAAATAATGGATGACTATGAAGATTATAATTAGGAAAACGGTATCGGTTGCAATGATGTCTTTGCTGCTTTATGTATGTAATACACGATGTAGTCAACTGAGGTCAACATTACGGGAAACTCTTCTGTTCTAATAGAATAAAGCTTATTTAGTAACATCCAAGTCCGACTAGTTGTTCTAACGCACTACAGTCACTACTAACCTGTAGCCCCTCACTGAAGGGATCGGTTAGTTTTTACGTTACTAGTGTTTACCCAGCATGAGGTCGAGGTCAGAATTATTGCGTACGGTTTTTACCGATATAGTGAAAAAAAAAAAATTACCTGGAGATCCAGAAGATATCCTTATGGCGAGGTTGAAAGAATCAAGTTTATGATATATATACACATAGATACATATTCTCGTATATAATATAAATTTGGTTCTTTGTGTTTCGACAAGGGAGACAATTTCAATTGACCACGTCATTTTTAACGCGACACAAAATAATTCTAATACTTTCGTAATGCATTAAATAGCTCGCAAATGTAATGCAAAAACGTAACAGGGTTAAACGTAACAGATTTTGTAACAGGACTTCTGGATAACATAAAACGATTTTCCTATTACCCCTAGCGAGGAAATTACATATTTACTCGTATATATATATATTGTCAAAATTTATTAAAGTTATTTTATGCACGTTGCACTTAATGAACTTATCTCATTAGACGATTGGTATTTGTCATCATCAAAGGAGAAATGTAGCAGTTTATCACCGGAACTGATGGAGCGAAAGTAACAATGTTGTTGCCTAAACTGGAATAAACAAATTCTGCGTCATGCTCTATTTTTCTAGTCTAATCAGATCACTTTTTTCAACGTATTATCGGTCAATATTTGTTGGTTTTCACTATTCCAGACGGTTTTAGTTGGAACCTACAGAAAACTCCAAACACAGCGCTCTTTATCGTTGGCATTACTCCTGAAGCATCGCATATTCTTCAGGAGTATGCTCGTTTATCTTTGAATGAGTTCTTACTGGTATAATAAAATAAACTTTAATAACAAACAATATAGATCAATAAATTAGATAAATACCTATTTAGAAACGTTTTCGGGCATAACCCATCATCAGCTAACACTAACTTAAAGGAAACTTAAAACATACTGAAGTGAATATAGGGAATACATGTGTATATATAGTAGATGTAAAGAGGAATAAACATGGCAGGTATAAAAATCTATATGTTGAAAATGCTAATAATTAATATAAAATATAAAATAAAACAAGAAGACAAAAAGTTAAATTTTTATATTAAACAGTGGATTATTATTATTAGGTGTTTGGTCATTTAAAATATTATTTTTATATTTATTTATATAATAATTTTCTGCAATGTTCATATTATTACCTTTGTGATAAGTGGCCAGGATGGTTACAGTATTTTCTATTGAATTAGGTTTATGTTTATTTTTAATTAGATGTTCTGCATAGGTTGATTTTTCTATTTCATTATTATTAAATGCTTTTATATGTTCTTTATATCTGCAATTGATTTTTCGCCCTGTTTGACCAATGTATGATTTCTCACAATCAGTACAATTTATTTTATATATACCACTATTTTCGTAAATATTATTATTTTTTAAATTTAAGGTGTTTATTTTATATTTTAAATTATTTTTAGTTTTGAATGCTACATTTAAACCTTGTTTTTTGAATAAATTGGTTAATTTGTATATGTTATTGTTTATAAATGTGAATGTTATCCATCCTTTATTGTTAGTAGCATTATTGACTCTTAATTTTTGTTTATATTTTGATTTTGATTTTATTTTGTGAATTAGTTTATCTATTATTTGTTCGTCATAACCATTATTTCTTGCCAAAGTCTTTAATATATTAATTTCTATTTGTTTTTTATTTATATTCATGGGTGTAGTTAATAATCTATTTATTGCAGTCATGAAGTAAGCATATTTATGTTGGTTTGGGTGATTTGATGTTTTATGAATTATATTATCAGTGGTGCCACTGATAATATAATTCATAAAACATAGAAAACAAACCACCACTGATAATATAATTCATAAAACATCAAATCACCCAAACCAACATAAATATGCTTACTTCATGACTGCAATAAATAGATTATTAACTACACCCATGAATATAAATAAAAAACAAATAGAAATTAATATATTAAAGACTTTGGCAAGAAATAATGGTTATGACGAACAAATAATAGATAAACTAATTCACAAAATAAAATCAAAATCAAAATATAAACAAAAATTAAGAGTCAATAATGCTACTAACAATAAAGGATGGATAACATTCACATTTATAAACAATAACATATACAAATTAACCAATTTATTCAAAAAACAAGGTTTAAATGTAGCATTCAAAACTAAAAATAATTTAAAATATAAAATAAACACCTTAAATTTAAAAAATAATAATATTTACGAAAATAGTGGTATATATAAAATAAATTGTACTGATTGTGAGAAATCATACATTGGTCAAACAGGGCGAAAAATCAATTGCAGATATAAAGAACATATAAAAGCATTTAATAATAATGAAATAGAAAAATCAACCTATGCAGAACATCTAATTAAAAATAAACATAAACCTAATTCAATAGAAAATACTGTAACCATCCTGGCCACTTATCACAAAGGTAATAATATGAACATTGCAGAAAATTATTATATAAATAAATATAAAAATAATATTTTAAATGACCAAACACCTAATAATAATAATCCACTGTTTAATATAAAAATTTAACTTTTTGTCTTCTTGTTTTATTTTATATTTTATATTAATTATTAGCATTTTCAACATATAGATTTTTATACCTGCCATGTTTATTCCTCTTTACATCTACTATATATACACATGTATTCCCTATATTCACTTCAGTATGTTTTAAGTTTCCTTTAAGTTAGTGTTAGCTGATGATGGGTTATGCCCGAAAACGTTTCTAAATAGGTATTTATCTAATTTATTGATCTATATTGTTTGTTATTAAAGTTTATTTTATTATACCATTTTAACAAACAGGATGTATTCACCTACATTTAAGTTCTTACTGGCTTTCCTATTTCTTGTTCCAGCAAAAACTATTCTTATTTTATCATACTTATTTCATTTTCTCTTCGTCAAATTTCTAATTATTCGACACTATTTTTTGATCCACGTGAGATTTATCCTGTAGTCCGCTATATGTTTGTACGGATCCTCTTTTACCGTACTTAATTTTACCAGTTATTCTTCTAGCTAGCATATCCCGTTTTTTTTTTTTTAATGGTAATTTATTTTTGACTCATTACATTTTTTTTCGCTTTCCAATTTCTCTTCATTTATGCTCTCGTTGCCTGCACATCGCCTTCCGAAATTCTCATTTTGTCCATATTCTTTCCTATTTTTGGGTAACACTTCATCCTCCGGTTCTTGTTCTTAGGCCAATGTCCAATATCAATGAATTCAAAAAAAAAAAAAATTGATATATATATATATAAATATTTTGCGTCACGGCCTATCTATCCCTTACGAATTCCTAATGTATTATTTTCTATTTTAACACTACTGCCATGTTTTTTGTCTTTTTGCCGTTTTTGTTTTGTTATTCTACTTTCAATGATGCAAACTGCGTTTTTCCCCAAGAGATGCGCTACACGTTTCATGCCTTTTCGGTAATTAAATCAAGTTTTACATTTTCCCTAGGGAGCTTTGTCACTTGGAGTTTTCCAGAAACTTCTTTTTACGAGCGTTTATTATTTACAACCGTTTTACTCTGTTCTACGTACGATTTTATCTAGTTTTCCATCGTGATCATATGCTCGTTCATTTCGTCTATATCCCGTCTTCGTATGCATTTCTCCATGTATTTATGTTCATAATCATAAGTATTTACTCTTGTACAGTCCTCTTCGATTTTTCGATCGAAGCTACTATTCCGTGTAACATTTTGAGTTAGCAATACTTTCATATCCTTTACATTACCATCGTACTACCACTTTGTTTCATTATATTATCCATCCAGCTTATTCTTTTTTCCGTTCCATTAAGATTTTACGGTTTTCCCGCTTAACCTAATTCGGATTTTTTAAATTGTTTCACGCGCCAAGCGATTATTATTACCGAAATTTCGTATAAATCCATCAAATGTGTGTATAGTAACACAACTGCTCACCGTTCCTTCTTTCATCGATATAGAATCCTTAACAGTATAATAATAGATCATTCGAATAAATGAATACTGCCGGAATTTACCGAACATTTTATAAAAAAGACTTGAACATTTTGATTCAAAATAAAAATTATGTTTTTGCAGAACATGGAAATTTTACTATAGTGGTAATTTCAGCATTAGATGATGATGCGTCTTCCTCAACGCGTTACTCATTATAATAGCACAGAACATTGCGAAAAAGTATTGTTATCCTACTCTCATTGGTGCCGTTGGGCTTAGTACTATTATGGAAAGCTTAACTTCACAATCCATGATACCTTATCAAGGGTATGGGACTTACTTTACTTTTTTTTTTTTTTTTAGTTTTATTAGGTTTACAGTATTTGGGATGCTTCTTCTAACGGAAATTGGCACAGTGTCGTATAACCCGTTTTGATCGATGATTGTTAATAAGCTTACTGTTGTGTAATCTATAGCTAACGTTTTATAACGACAAAATTTGAAACCGTTTACCATGATGAAGCTCTTATTTTTCGTTTATTGATAGTAGCTTTATATTAATCGCGTATATTATAAAAGTACAAAAAGCGTACAAATATATATTATAGGTTTTTTAATTGTAAAGTAAATTAACTGCATTTCTACACGATCCAGCCTCTCTTGTGTGACAGATCACTTTTTGGTTAGGTATTAAAATGGATATTTAAAATTCAAAATTCAACATCGGACGCGCAGCTCGCAACGGATTAATGAAACCGAGCTGGCCATTATTCTTTGACTTGGGAACAAACTAATTGTTTTAATTAGCTTTTTATTCCGTTTCTTTCCCCAGCCGGTTTATTAATTTTCTTCCTCGGTTTTTTGTAAGGCTTATGACAACGATATTTCGTATCAGTAGTCGTCTCGATATTCTTCGGCAGGTCCCCTTCAAGGAACCGTTCAATTCTCATGTTTATACGCAGATGGGACTCTTTATTAACATCGCATTACAGCTGTGAGACAGTGGTTTTAAAAGAGTTCTACACGCTATGACATGGGGTACTTTTATTCATTCGGTCTTGCGTATTAAGATTATCGGGGGGCACGAAGGCTGCTTTTTCCTATTTTATGCAGATCATTTCTCACTTCAAATTTTGTATCATCCCGAATTATTTGATTATTTTAGAATTGAAAACTAGTTAAACAATAAAGAATAATTTATAAGTAACATATGTATCTGGAGATTAATATTTAAATTGAAAATACACAGGTAATATTTTTTCCGGAAATGGTATCTCATCTTCAGTACTGGAAAAGAGAAAAAAAACATTTTGTCTTATTGGGGTGATATTTGTCGCTTTGGATCTGTATAAAAATCTTCGATTTCTTCATTGAAGGCTTCAGAAAATTGTCTGCTTCTAGATTAAAGTAATACATATTATATAGTATGTATACATGGTATTGAAATGAATTCTCTTTCTCCTATTCTTCCTATTTTTCTTTCCGAGAACGACTGGTATAAATTTTATGATGCTGGAACTTGCGTAGTTGACTCAATTTTGACTTTTTAATTCCCAGTTCGCGCGATGTAAGATGACGAAAAAGAAGTAAAGAAAACGGAAAAAATAATAATTACGCGAATAGTAGAAATAACGGGCCTCAGTTAGGCTTTCGTTTTTTTTTTTTTTTTATTACTATTTTTGACTAGACGATCAAAAGAAAATCGCGGATCCGCTTTTCTCTCCGTATGGGAAATCTCACGGTGGAAGTTTCACATGTTCAATAAAATGACGGAAAATTGACGAAAACAACTCAAATTTCTACAAAACTCAGCAAATGCTGACGCGTATGAGACTAGAAAAAAATATAATAAAAGTGACCAAAACACGAAAGGAAATAGCCTTAAAACGAGGTGGCACTTAAAACTTCGCTTAAAAACATGAAAAGCAGCGGTTTTTGAACGATGACTAGAATATATTAATTAACGTCGTAACAGTTCCTGAACGTCTAGAAAAACTAACTATTAAACCTAACGGTAAATCGCCGAATTAATTATCACAAAAGGACATATGCCTACTAGCCGATCGAATGATCGCACGCAATACACACTCGCTGTAATCCTTATGATTCCTCTCACGACACTACTGTCGAACAGACGCTACCCTGTTGTCGCGGAACACGCACATACCAAGTCACTTACACAGACCCCAACTTCACACGAGCCGGAATTTCGACTGAAAATCGGAAAACACATTCTCGGCCGTATAAGCGTTCCGGACCGTATTATTCTCCGTTGACAACGAACAACAGGATGACGTCGAAAGATCGAAAAATTAATTAATTTCAACTTAAGAATAATTTCCAGCTCGACATCATCGCGAGATCGAATTCGTATCTATATATTTTTGTGAACTGAATTCTTCATACATCATCAATAGCGTCATAAATACCGAATTCTTATCAATATATATAATATATACTAGTTAAACTCGGCCACGCTTCGCTGTGGCTCAGTTTAATATCAATTATTCGGGAAGTAAATAAAAGTATTCTAGTTTACGTCGATTCACTGAGAAAACACGTTATTCAATTTAATACCATACTTTGTGTTGCTATGGCCATGCTGTGGAATGAAAGGAAGAAAGGAAAGAAAGTGAAAATGTTTTTCACTGAAAATAGTTTTTCATTGTGAAGCTAATGAATGTATTACATTTTTTGTTTGTCTGTTTTTTTTTTGCATATAAAGATCAGATGGTTTACCTACTCTGGAGTATGCGAGACATATAATTGCCCATGCGAGAAGCATTAATTTTCTAAATTCAAATCGCACATTTGCAAAGATTGTCCTTGCGTTTTATTAATAGTCATAGCGAACGCAAGGCGTATTGAAAATTTAAGTTGTTTGAACTTGAACGCGATATCTGTCGGAATAAGTGGTATTCGTGGAAGTAGCGAGTCTCTTCACCTTTACGAGGTCCGATCAGAATTATTTTTTCAATTAGATTTTATTCTTCAATTTTTTAACTACTAATCTTGTACCATTGCATAACTTTTGCTGACTGATATTTCGGAGTAATATGATCGGCACTCCAATTTTCAAATTCAGAACGTGTGACGGTAATCCAGTAATATCGAGTAAATTAAGAAATTCCATTGGAAAATTCACTACTTCATTTTGGTTCATCACGGAGTCGTCAATAGATATTTGTATGCCACTGTTTCACCTGTGATTCTGTTTAGAATGTTGTTCATATCGTGTACGTCAACATTTTTAGCCGCTAGAATGGCGTTTCCACTCAACCATGTGTGATTTTGATAATTTGTTTCGATGCTTTGGAATACCTTGTCTACTAATTCTTCTTTTGAATTTACGATGTTGCAAAAATTAAAGGGGAAGGTGATTTTTGCTGTTTCTGGATTTGTAGGTACACTGCCGTTATCGACTTCGAATAATTGTCTTGAAAATATGGCAGCTGTTGAATCATTTTAAAGTTGAACTCTCATATTCGTCGTGAAATGATTTTTTTTTACTGTGCTCCAAAAGTTGTATATTTTAACCAAACATGCAATTCATTAGCTGGTGTCGGGCGACGTATCATTCGAAGCGTTTGACTAAAGTCACCGGATAATAACAACAATGCTCCACCAAATGGAGTAACCTGATTATTTCGCAAGTCTTTCAATGTATGGTCTGATGCTTCCAATGACTTCTTGTGAGCCATTGTACACCCCATTTATATATATATATATATATATATAAGTTTATATATACAACTTATGAAACTGGATTCTAAAATTAATTCTATTACGATCTTTTTTTTGATTTTTGCTTAGTTTAAAAACGTTCAAGCAATCGCGTTGAAATTTAAGAAAAAAATTACATGTTTATAAATATCATTTAAAATATGCAGATACAAAGATGAATAATTAATTTATATCGAACATTTCACCGACATTTTCAAGGTACTTGGTAAAAATGAAAGTGTAACCGTATATTAATCTTTTAATTTGTATTTGTATTTCAAAAAAAAAAAAAAAAAAAAACTATAATAAAGCGGAAAAAGAGATGATAAAAGGTTAGAATAAATTTGATGAGAAGTGATTTGATTATATGTCGTTTTCATTTCATACATTCTCCGATAATTTAAATTAGGCTTATTTATTTTATGTCAGAATTTTACTTTTTTCATCTCCATTTTAATTTTATTTCAATCGTTCGGATCACGTATTATTCAATTATTTTTTTCTCCCTGTTACATTTTGATTTATCTTTTTTAATACAAATTTATTAACCCGATTTTTCAAATATGATATATATTTTATTCATTTAATTTATTATTGATGCTACATATTTATTTTACTATGCCCGTTTAAATAAAAGAAAACGGTAGAAAAAATGACGAACGCTTTGGAAAAAGATAATACAGCGCAAATCACAATTTCAAATGCCATGCGGTTCAACAACACTCTCTACCCCTCGAAATCACGAACAGTGTCGTAAAGAATAGGTTTTTTTTTCTAGCAGCATCATCATCAACTTGTCTGCTTGCTCGACGATGATGATCGATTCCTGGCAACGAACCTGTTGCAGCGCACCCTCTCTCGCAGCTATTTACATTCTTCCTCACTCATCTCATCCCTGATCGGAGACTGTTGCCGCCTATATGTATTTACATACACTTATGCAGTTATACATCTTCCCGCATATATAGTCACGATACGTTTTTCTGCAATTTTTTTTTGTAGTGTTGAAAGTAAATCATAGATTGCGCCACTTAAATTATTTTTCGAAACACTTCAAATTGCCCTAAGGATAAAAAGTATATACAAATGCGCAACGTTGTATAAAAATTTCAGGTCAATCCATCCATTACTTTTCAAGTTTTGCGGTCACAAACATACGGTCGTTTCATTTTTATATATATAAGATATATACGTATATACACGTATACGTATATGTTTATGAACTGAATCCTTCATGAGGGCATCCCACGGATGGATAGTCTTCTATGATTCTTATGAAAGAGTTGGATTTAGTTGACCATTATTTTTTTGAAATTTACAGTTTGTGTAGCAATCTTTAATTGTCGTCAGTTGGTGACATAAAACATGTTACAATTTACAAATTTCATTAATAATTTAATACAAAAACGTTACGTTATTACCTTCGTCGAAAAAAATGATATAATCATTATTCGCCATTCTTTGATAAATGTATTATTGTAATATCTAATTACACGATGGCAACGGGATTTTTATATTATCTCCCGCTTAAAAATGGCGCACAGTCACGAATACTGGCAGTGAAATGGCCACATTTTTCTCAGTTGATTTCTGATATTTCTACTGTTGAAAAAAACTGTCTATAATGGTTGTAAATTTCCGCTTCACTTACGTTCCACTTGTTATTACGCTATTAAGGAGAGAGATTACGTGGCCCAATCGCGCAGTTTTCATACTTCAAACCCGTTATTTCATACTAGCAAGCCGGGGAGGAACTTAATGATGCCGATTTTTTCAAAAACAATTGTTTTCATTTTAATGTTTTTTCGTTTTTTTTTGGAATTTTCGTTTTTTTACGCTTTTGATTTTAATTCAATTAATATTATATATCTAAATATTTAAATTCTTCTGTTTACTTATATATCTTTCCCTGTTTTCACTAACGCTTTTTTACTTTTTTCTATTTCATTTTCATTTTTACCATTAATCGCATCAACTCGTAAAATTTCACGCAAGTTAGGAAATTCACTGGTGATAAACGTTTGCAACTTTTAATAGCAATTTTTTTCCCAGTCGTAACGATACAGGTTTTTTTATCGAATACAGTGCGGACATTAATTTGACTTTTTCATCAAGCAGTTCAGTGTCGAATAAAACAAAATGTTTGATACAGAGAAAACCGATGCATTCATATAAAGGCTTTCGCGGTCGCAGTGGAATCTGACCGAACTATTTTGGTTTCGGCTACGTTCGCTTGAAACATTAGAACTTTGGCCGAATAATCTATTTTAGATGGAATTAAGTGGAAGGTTTAGTCCGAGCAAAGTTTTGACGCATTCAAGAAAACAAGTAAAGTTAATCAAGCTACGAAATAATTATTCGGCTTAAAGACAGTTTTCAACTATGGTATATATAAGAAATTGAACTGAAGATTGTGTAATGATTTTCTTTATTTCCTTTTCGACACTGTTTCTCGATGAACTGCCATATGGAATTGACAGCAGGATATCGTTTTTTTTTTTGTTTTTTTTTTTTTTTATCAGTGTCGTTTTACAAATAATAACATTAACTGCTTCATTAAATTACTCTCCCATACGAACGAACGGAGGTAAATTGAGCGATACGAATTGGTTAGCGTGGCGGGACAAATATTTTTTCCTGTGGAGAGCCGATTTATGAGGTAAAAATGTTAATAAAACTGCATTTTTGGCGTTCTTCGATTTTAATTACTAGTCTTCACTATTTGATGAATGTATTTTTGTTTAAATTGGTAAGACGGTGATCTTATGAAATACGAAAGACGCGTTATTTTACATTTATTCATTTTCAGCTTTTGGTTAAGTATCTGAACATTTAGTCGATTTTTAAATTATTATTTTTTTTTTTTGAAAATTATTTATTAATTTAGTAACTTAATTAATAATAAAATTATCGAGCATGAAACCAGACTCAAGTCTAAATTAACACAAATAATATTGAGCGTAAAAAATTACACATTAAAAAAAAGTTGTAGCCTTCGACTTCGGCCAGTACCTTAATTCCAGTCGGTCATCATTTTCGTAGTTTGAGAAGTATAACGGGAGGAGTACTAACTAAAAAATGACGAAATTGACTTCGAATGTTCGTAGTTATTATCAGCTAATAGCGAAAGCGTATTCGCTAAATACGTAAAAAAATAGCCCAAAGGTTTTGGATACTGCCGACCATTCTAGCAGAGAGTACTTAAGGCGTACTTCAGGCTGGAAGTAATCTACTGATAATATAGATGAGAGTTCATTGCAGAGCTATACTAAGCGACTTCAATTAAAACATATTATTCGGATGTAAGTGGCTGAACATGGATGACTTTGCTGATTTTCTATTCATCACTTCGTCCAATCACAAGGCCACTTAGAAATGCGTTCGTCCCACTCATTAAATAAATCTACTTGTAATTCGACACGTAATAGCGACTCTATCGGACTCAGACGATAAAAATAAACTTCCGTTTAATTTTCTGATTAGATCAACGGCAGATTGTCGCATTAACCCGACGATAATCACTTTTTTCGAAACCTCATTTACAGTTCAAAAATACCGTTTATTCTGAAAATCATTTTATCCGTAGATAGAAGTACGATAATGCAAATGCTCGGAATTGCAGAGCTTGGTAGGACAGTATCATCACCCACACGAAATTATTATATTTCGCAAGACACATATTATACAATCAGTTAGAGAATTGTGTTCAACGGTTACTAATTTCTTTCATTATATTGAGGATTTAACGTTTATAGTCCTATATATACGGAAAAACACAAATACACTGAGAAATACGAATTCGTCCAATTTTAAACCTTGATAGACTGCCATTTTCTTTTTAAACTATCGGTGCGTTGCACTTTTCTCAGAATTGACTTTATTCTCCCCGTTTTCTTAAATTTCAATTATTCGTGGAAATTATTATTTACCAGAGCATTCGGGCACTATAGAAAATTTCGTTTTCTGCGACAGAAGACTTAACGAAAAGAAACCGTTTCGAAATTGCTGGTCACGTAATTCGGAAAAACTGATATACTTGTATACCTCTTGTCTTTCAGTTACAGCGTCACCGGAGTGTACTCCTCTTTGATGAATATGATACGATTGAATTCTAACATTCGAAACTGAAAATATTATTACAATTTATCTGAGTTAATAAAATTGACAGACACATATTGTTCAGCGGAAACAAATACACTGTAATTTGTGTTTTTACTGAAACACTTTAATCTAAAAAAATAATTTCGAATTTATTCTATATTGTTTATAGGGTTCTTTTTGGTTCTTTTATAAATCCAAAAAGCGAAGTAATTAAAAATGATTTGTCTTACACATTACGTATTCGAAAAGTAATCATTAAAAAATGACTACTCTTGGAACCAAATCCATCGTTAAAATGAAGATTGATTATAACTCGACGTGCAAATAGTTTTACGAGGAGAGCTCATTGTACTGATTTTATTTAGCAGAAGACAACAGATGCTCCATAGCCTCTTAAGCATTACTTTTGGAAGCGGATCATCACTTCTAATTCAACCATTGCACACACAACTGGCTTAAAATCTTAAAATTCGTGGTTTTCTTTAAAGAGTATCATCAATTACATACTTTAAAATACAAGTAACTAAATGAGTGCCATAAGAATTTAGATGAAAGTCAAATCACATAATTATGTTTTAACTGTAATCGAATTTAAGTATAAAGAATAACAATATTATTATGCCTAATGCACACACGCATATACACATACATACATACATACATACATACATACATACATATATATATATGTATATATATATATATATATATATATATATATATATATATATATATATATTATCATGAAACCAATCAAATGAATGACGAATTACGTAATTAATAATATCCTATATTTACAAATTTTTATATCCCTGTCGAATAACTCCAAATGCACTTTAAGAAAATTCTCGGAATAATTATAAGTTTCCTATTTATTCCTTTTCTTTCAAATTATTTAACAGCTAGTAATTATTATTATTATTATTATTATTAATTGTATATAATCAAAGATTTGAAAAATTTTGTAGCTGCACAAAAATAGAATTTCGCGATTAATATAATAAAGTTATAATTAAAAAAAACTAAAAAAACACACTGCTATAGCAATGTGAACTAAAAAGTAAAAAACAATTTTTAAATATAAAGATAATATTCAACAGTGATGAAAATCTCCCAAGTCGCTACATATTTTAAGTTTTTCTAATAAGCTTAAAATGAGAATAAAGTAATTCACAACAAATTAACTTTAATGTAAAAGAAAGCGTGGGGTGCTTACTATATTTAATAAATTAACTCGACCTACAAATAGTTAAAAAATAAAAGAAAAAGTATAAACAATTGATATCAAAAGCACCCCACGCTTTCTTTTACATTAAAGTTAATTTGTTGCGAATTACTTTATTCTCATTTTAAGCTTATTAGAAAAACTTAAAATATATTGGCTTGGGAGATTTTCATCACTGTGTTGAATATTATCTTTATATTTAAAAATTATTTTTTACTTTTTAGTTCACATTACTATAAAAGCCTGCTTTTTTTAGTTTTTTTTAAACTATAATTTTATTTAACACTTATTCTCACTAAAGTGTCGCAAAATCTCTAATTGTTTCCAACCGGCTATTTGACAGCTCTGTTTCCTTCTCTCCTACGCAAATATAGCCTTTTTATGTTCGACTTGTAATTTATCCGACTCGTTTTCGGTCCGACTATCTGCTTTTATACCCTGTAATATATCATCGGCCTTTCTCATGGAAATCTTTCATCCGCTGAACAGTTTTTATCTTTGCAGTCCACCTAAAATTCTTCGGCTTTATTATTTTTGGTCCTGAACACTACGACCGATTTATAATTTCTTTCAACACTTATCGCCAAAGTTGTTATTTTCTATCGTTAATTTTACTATTCTTATTAGCGCTACCCTATTGCAAAGTAACACCCTCTTTTAATCGTGCCGACATACCCGCCATGAAGTCCACAACGCATACAAATACTGTCTTGTACTATCCTAGGTAGGACTTGGGATTTCTCTTCTCAAATTATATTTCGTGCTTTACGTACACTATTTACAATTAATTTTAAATTATCTACTCTTTTTGATTAACTTTTTTTCTTTCTTTCTAGGAATTCTTACTAATTAATCTCTTAAAATTGGTATCTCTTTTAATCACTCTTTTCTCATATTTCGTGAAATTTTGAATATTTATTATATAGAAAATTAGGAAAGGCACGATACAATTTTCAATGATAATTTTGTTAATTTCGTGGTACTTGTTTGACCTTGAGAAATTATTACTTGTTATCTCGAATCCGTCATTCCTTTTAAATGTTATTCTAAAAATCTATTTTCTGACTCGTTAAACGTAAGATTTAAGAATAATTTTCTTTAGTTGCTTAAAGTTCTGTTATTGAACTTTTTAATTACTTCACTGTGGTTCGTAAAAAAAAACAGAAGCGTTAGACTATAATACATTTAACCTAAGGGGTAAAGTTTAATAAAATAAAAAGCACGTAACGAAAATGACTTAGCGACATCTATGAAATCAGTTTCGAACCATATCAAGTTTTTGATAAACAAAGGACACTGCACTTACCGATTATGTTTGTATCTTGTAGAAATTGTTTTTCTTCTTTTTCTGGTAATCCTGATCAGGACATTAGGAAAAAATTATGAAATTATTGAATTGTCATCTAAAATGAATACGTAAGTAAATTTTCAAATTATTCAAACGTCGGGAAGTCAGTAAAAATTGATTTGTAAAGTTTTATTACCTACTTACATATTATTCACTTACATACTGGTCAAGTTAATAAAAGCGTGTTAAAAATGATGGCAGCGTATTATACATCTTGATAATGACGAGAATTCGACGAAACTAGTCGATGTTTTTTAATAATATTTTTAATATGCTTTGTGTTTTTATATTTTTTTTTTTTTTTTTTTTTTTTTTTTTTTGAAATAACTGTAAAGGGTCCCACGAGGCTAATGCCTATATTGTGGGTGCCCAAACACTTATTATCGTTTATTGTATAAATATAACGTACAATATAATATCAACGTCCGACTATAAACTAAGCAATTACTAATAAAATAAAACAACAATCTTCTTAAATGAAGCAAATATCTTATCCTCTTAACAAAACGTATACACTTCCGATCTGGAAATTTATAACTAATAATATTATTACACAGTATCACCGCAAACATATTCCAACCCATACAAACAATCAGATATACAATCGGCAGAACAAATACAACACAGATGAAATAATCATAATGTAGCGCTATTAATGTTAAAAACCGAATAATATACGTCCAACGCAACATAGTTAACTACAATAAATACTCTATACAAATATCAAATAGGTAATTATGCTCTATTATGCCACATGCACTCAAGCCCGCATACCCTTTTATATTGTATTTAGGGGGAGACCAAGAAACCTGCAAATTATTACTCCTATCTCTGCAACCAAGCAATTAACCAAATTTTTATTCTTTCCTTCCAAACTGCTAAATGCTGTTCTATCCAGATTTCCTTCGGTACCTTTAATAATAAATTCATCAATACATTTTCTTCGACATTATCTATTTTATGATTTACCCCCCGTCTGAATTGAAAGGAAAATTCTTTAGGTACTCTGGTATTTCGCTTCTTATCTATTAATGGCAGTTGCACGTCTTGCAAAATAACTTTGATAGTACATTTTATAATTCGCGTTCGGCATATTATTGTGAATAAAGATAACTTTGCAAAATAAATGTACAAAAATTATCACATTATTATTATTATTCGCTAAAACTGAATCAATTGAAACGTTTTATAGAGCCAGCTACTCCGTATTATGTTTTGCTCGGTTAGTCCAAATCCCGGTTCTCTAAATTAAGAATATCGATATAAATTCTTCTTGCGCCAGGTTAATGCCTAGTTGTCGACAAGCTCAAAAAAATAAAATAAAAAAAATAACGCGCTAAATGTAAGAAAATTCGGAACGTTCACGCAGAAAAGGCGAAACAAAATCCGGTCAGCACACCAAACACATACGAAGAAATGCGGAAAAAAATCAAATCGTAGTACAAGCCAATCTCGTCTACGTTTTTGATCGGTGTGATGACACAGTATTCGGATCTCTAAAAATTCTAAGTCGTTCCAAAAGCAGTTTGTAACCTGTAAAATGGGTCATTGTTATTCTTGTTTTCCCCTGATGATCCTAGTCAGGACATTAGGACAAAATTACGAAATTATTGAATTGTCATCCAAAATGAATACGTATGTAAATTTTCATATTATTCAGACGTCGGGAAGTCAGTGAAAATTGGTTTGTAAAATTCCATTGCACACTTACATATTACTTATTTACATATAGGTCAAGCTAATAAAAACGTGTTAAAAATCACAATAATTCAATTTATAATACACAATTATAACAATACATAACAAAAAATTATATATTTATTTTTTTCTAGCCTGTTATATTGAAGTATTTGAATTCTACATCCCACGCTGATATTATTTCTAGTTCCGCTATCTGGTATTATTTGATAACTTCTTCTGATATATTATATTACTGATACCTTTGCTGCTACGTAATCTTTGATTTTCGAAATATTCATCATGAATTATCTTAGTATGGATGGATATTTGGATTTCATCCTTCATAATACCAGTTTACCTACTTTCAAAAAATTATTAGTAAAAATAACCGCAGAATATGAAACAGGCCTAAATCACTTGGAGCTTTTAATACTAAAGGTGGTGGAATATTGTTCCGAAAAGACGTTCCAAGAATATTTTATTTAATACATTCAGTCTAAAATGTTCGTTATTGTATTTATAATTTTATTATTTCATTCACTATTTAATAAACGGGATGTATATTTAAAACATTTAATCATCTGTATTTGCTTTATTAGCTTTTTAACGATCCTATATCTGTTCGCTTTTTTGTTTTTTTTTTTTTTTTGTATAGTTAAGGAAGCGGAACTGGAGCGTATAGGGACGCTATTCGGGGACAATAGAGGGAGAAATAAAAAATTTGTTGGGACCGAGAAAACGAAAAAATAGTTTAGAATAGATTGGAGAATGATCACTATCAAAAAACCGATTAAAATTAAGAAATCCCGTTTACAGTCGTTAATTTAAAAGCATATAACCGATCTCACCTGACGACTTCCCTAGAAAATATAAAGAGAGAATACTCGGGTTACGTGAACGAAACGATAAGGGACCGGTGGATAGGTCAGAATTCGCCCGATCTCGGCAATGATGGAAATTATTGGCTTGTTTCGCAGCTTTGAGAATCGGCGGTCGTACACAAACACGACGTAATAATTTTTAATCACTCCTAGTCCGCTGTTTAATCGTTTAGTGTAATTTTACAACCGTTCATTTCAGGTAGTCATAATTAATCTAGTCCGTCACGATGTAACGCCGGTACAGTTGAAATATATAAACCAAATTGGACTTTACAAACTAGTCATAGCAAATAAAAAAAAAGGAAAGAGAAAAGAGTCAATAACACCAAATAGCGAAGTTGGTCTGAAATCTTCGATGGAAGCGACTGGAACCTACAAACTCTTTAGCAGTCGTAGGAGCCGGCGTGGTGTCCTGTCTTCGTTTAGTGGAACCAAACGGGCGAGATTTCATATTTCAGTTTTCTTCTCTTTTGATAATTTCGTACGGTTGTGCCGGTATAATTGAGCATATATAAACGGAATTTAGTGCGAATTGTATGTTGCGTGTCGTGTTTTGTGTGTTTATTATCGTAATCAGTTTTATGTGCAGCTACATGATGTTCGATTTTAAAGTGAATATTAAATTACTAAAATAATAATAAAATTTAATAACGGAATAGACTCGATATTGTGTTTGGAGCAAGAGTACAGTATCTCTGAGGAAAAGTACTCACACGCGATCAAGACTGATACTGGAAAAGAGTGTTGGCTACCACCGCGTTTCTGTCACGCTAACATAGTATAAAATTTAATTGGAGAATATATATATATATATATATATATATATATATATATACACAGAATTATAATGATTAACAGTAATAAAAAAAAAAACATTTTTAGAATTTGTGTTAAAAATCAATTTTTTAATTTATTCATTTATCCTTCCGGTTGGATACATGATAATTTGACGATCACGACGATGGGATATATTGCTTGCAACAAATCTCGAAATTTTATTACGATCAGTGGTAAATGTCAGAAAAACGGATATTGAAAAGTGATGTAAAAAAGGTCACGGGAGGTAATTCTATAGAGGTGGATTAGGAGAAAGGTCTCAGCGAAGTGAAGAAGCACTTTTACAGGAAGTCACCTAGCACATTATTAGAGACTCTTTTTCAATTTCTAAACCAGTTTTTGTTGTATCAAATTTAAACGGCATCTAGCACGGCTGAGAAATAATACTGTTTTGAGGCAATTGAAAATAACGACGATTTATTATTGAAATGGATAAGCATGTTGTAATGATTTCAAAAAGCTGCTTAATTCTAAACCGATTTTGATGTGGTAAATTGTATCGGCTAATTGCTATTGGCGACAGAAAAAAAGATTTACGACTTCTTTCGCCATGCAGCATTTTTGCTTTATTCCACTCTCGCTTTGCTATAAAAGCACTTACATTATATTGTTTGTTTTCCATTAGAAGCCGGCAAACAGAATTTTGTGTAAACAATTACAAAATAAATAAATTTACCTGCACCATAAAGAGATAAATATGCTTACATCGTCGCAGCTGCGTGCCGTTCTTTTAATATCCTACCCCGACGGAAATTCTTTGAAGCAATCGGTTGAAGTACTTTACACAATTAACTCTAATGATTTTATTTTGCCTTTTTAAGGTAGTTAATTAAGCTTTTACATTTACGAACATGGGGGGGGGGGGATTATAATTTTTATCCGGCAGGGCGAAGTCGTATATAAAATTTTATCCGAATATAATATAGGTTCATTTATGCTGAAAGATCGGGACGTCGACCTCCGAAGCTTTTTTTACCGATTCAACAACTATGAAACTTGAATTAGCTTCGATATATATGCAAGTTTATAAATAACGCACGTATTTCATCTGATGTCGTCTGAATACCTTTAGTAATTCAGCTGGATGCGGATTTTTACTTTCAAATTTAAAAGTGAGTTTTAGGTCGGTTTCAATGGTTTTTTCAAAAATATCTCCATTTTAATTTTTCCCTAATAGGGTGTTTTACTTAACCAGATCGGTGTCTGATGGAATTGTACATTTCCGAAAGTTTCGGTTGTTAATTTTCTTTTTTCGGACAGACAGGTGGGTGCCATTTTTACGTTGTTTTCCGTTAATATTTAGCTGATACTTTCTTTTGAGACTGTAGTTAGCCTTCTTTAGATGGTACCGAATCTTCGTAATATTAATAAATGAAAATAGAGATTACGATATACTTTGATCATTATGCTAAAAGCGTTGGTGAAGTACATTTATGACTTTAACAGTTTTTATGTGCGCTTTTAATAACTGTAAAAATCTATAATTATGAAGTGAAAACTGAATATATCAACTAACCGGTTAATATGAGATTTTTTCATTCTGAAACAAATTCCGTTGAAATAAAAATCTTATAAAAAGAATACGAATTACAATTTAGTACGTCCGATTATTTTTATGCATGATTTTGGCATCTTGGTACTGTTATAAAATCCGTAAGTATACAGTAAAATCAAATTAAGAACAAAATTAGTATAACTTAAAATTTTTCAGCTAGAATTTTGACAGCGGCTATCGAATAATTGAAGAAAGGGATAACTCTACAGTTGGAATTGTCGGTACTTTTGCAAATTTTATTTACTGCTCACTATAATAACGGTTAAAAAAAAATGAATAAAACAATATATTCTCTTGACCTATTCGTTATTATTTAAATCCGTGACATTCTTGTGTTTATATTACAAATATAATTAATTCACCGTAAAAAAAAAAAAAACAGTTCACTATCTTATGAAATTATTTTTCTCTATTCCGTTAAAAAAATAAATTCTGGTTACATTGGGGTCTTGAGAATGTAATTCAGAAACCTCGGGTACTGTGTTCATCAAACGATCTTTCACGGGTGCTATAGCATTTTAAGTGTCCCTTGTTATACTAATAAAAAAGTAATAAGAAAAAAAATTATCCAAACGGACCACATTTTTTCACTTTTTTTTGACGAATACTCAATTTATGTCCACCGATTTTCATCATTGAGTCATGGTATACTTAAGTTGAATGGTATTATTTCTAATAGACAAAGAATTAGTGTAAAATCGGTCTATATAAATATGAGTTATGTGCGAATAAGCATAAAAAAAAAAAATGTGCGTTCTTGGTTTAAATATAATTCGATTTTATATTTACGCTGCACTACACCATTGGCGTTCCAAGTCACTATTTTTAACGAGGTCATTTTTTATTTATTAGAGCAGTCATGACTGTTTGTATCAGTCCATTTATCATATTATTTCGATGATTTAACATGTCGATAAACAAGTCTTTAATTTCTATTACAAATTTGCTCATAAAAATCTCAATATTACTTATATGTATTATTAACTTGATAATTATGATTGAGATTATCATTTGCTGTATTTTCGCGTACTACCTGTTGGAATATTTGATTTTAAGTTTATTAGTTTCCATTTTTTTTTTCCGTATATGTATAATCGATAACTTATTTTTTACCAATATACCATGATGGGGACAGGCCAAAAAAACAATAACTCTGCAGAAAGGTAAAACAGCGGCTGACTCCTCGACCACCGTGCTGAAACCGTGTCTTTTTCGCCTATTCTTTCTTCGTTCCTTCTTGGCCAATTATAATCAATTTTTTCACTTGGCGGGACCCCGTGGTAACATATTTATTCCTGACGGACAACGAGATCTCACACATATTCGCATTTTCGCTCTCACCGTGTTCTCCAAAATTTTTTATTTTCTATTTTATTTTATTTTATTTATTTGCCGCCTATGGTAATGCGCGCATTACAATTGTTTTTTTATTACTTACCGTATTGCAATGATTCGACATTGCAGTTTCAAGTATTTAAGTATAAAATTATTTTTCCTTCCTATATGATAAATCATAAACAATAAGCTAACGTTTTTTTGACTTTTTTTTTCTTTCTTTAAATAGGTAAAATAGATAAATTTCCGGTTTTATTCGATTAATTTGAATTTTTTGTGAATTTTTTTGCTAAAACGTTTTTAGTTTTCATTCATTCGGATGGATTTAATTTTTTTTATTTACCGAATACAAAAAATTTCCAAATCACACGGATTTGCGTTAGATTTTTCAAATGTTTTTTTCAGTTCATTTCGAAAAAGAAATGAAAACTGCAGATTCAGTTGCCTATCGAAATGGAGTAACGCAGTATGCTATTAAATAACGCTATTTTTTTTATTTTCAGTCTTTTTTTTCATTTTAATTAACATTTCGACGCAGTAAAATCGATTTTCGCTTTCAAATTTATTCGCTTTCAAATTTATTCGCTTTCAAATTTATTCGCTTTACTACTCAGACATAATCGTAACGTTCTTACTTTATAATGTAACTTTTTTAATTATATTTTTTACACGTATTTAATGTGTTTTCAAATTTGAAAGATTAAAAATAATTAAATCGTTTTTATCAAACGTAGTCATGGGCACTCGTCGTAAGTGGTTGTTTGAATAATTTTTTGATCATTTGCTTTTGAGGAGAATTTAAACAAAAGTACCGCACAAACTTGAACTTGTTAAATTTATTAAAAATAAGAATATTACTTAACGTATAAAATGCGCTCCAATAACAATTTTTTCCTTCCCTCTTTCGTTACTAGAGATTTAATGAGAAACAATTCTGTACACTTGCTTCTTTTTATTTACGAATAAATAACGAATTCGTCTCTGTGATTCGAAAATACTCGTTTTTTAATTTTTTTTTTTTTTTTTTTTTTCTACACTGAATTACCGTTTTTAGCTACTAAGGTTATCTCGGTGAAAGCTGCCTAGGCTACTTAAAGACCACCCAACAGTTCGCCATCCTAAATGTACTTCTTCAAAGTGTTTTTCGGATTTGTTGTCTAATATGAAAGAGTTTGGGCGGACTGCATTAAAATTACGGCATTCAATATTAGGATATGTTGTTGCTGAAAGATATTTTAATTCTGCACAGTATGGACATTGCAGTATGTGGTCATAACTATTAGCTACATGCCCTATTCTCAGCCGATTGATCGTTGCGTATTCGACAAGTGGGCTATTAATCGGCCGGCCACCATGGTTCGATTATCAGCTTTATTTGACGTAAGAACGTAGTCTTGAGTCTTGGACATCCATTCTTTGTTCCATTGCTTAGTTATTCTTTCTCGTAGAAAAGTGTCAAGCGTTGCTGGGCCTTGAGATTTCCTATCCGACTAATTCGCCCGCAAAAAAACCCAAAACGTCCTTCTCATTGTAGTGGAATGAGGACTGTTAGGCGGCTTTTAATTCGAGTACGTGTAAAACTTTTCGCTCCTGTTGTCCTTTTATTTCCAACTTTCAAGCTCAGAAAAATGCCAATGCTAAAGTTAAGAAAAACTCATGAGAAGTATGGAAAATGACTAAAACCTTTAAATCCTCTATCTCCTAACTAATACCATTTACTGATTCTATAGCATGTTCCCAACTTCCAGGAATCCTGTTCTTTTCTATCTACTTTTAGTTCTCCACATTTTATTACTTCTCTTTATTGCTTTATCAAAACTTCGTTCATTTTAAGCAATTCCTCAATTTCCTCTCCGAGCTTAGATGAGATCACTTTTTCTGTTCCTAAAAATCTGTCCGATTTTTTTCTCCGGATACTTTTAAATATTTTCAACTCCTTTCTTGGTTCCCTGTTGTACCCCTTCGTCCCGGAATACTTTTATTATTGTTTCTATTCCGAAACCTTATTCTTCCTCGTTTTGTCCTGTTTCTCTTGCTTCGTCTATTAGGAAGTTTTTCGAAAGTTTAATTAACAAACATCACGCAACGCAGCAATCTGTTACCTAATAATACGAGTATGTTCGGCTTTCGTCTTCGACGTGGTTCACCAGACTGTATCAGTGTACGTTATGCGATTTATCTATAAAAAATTGTTAATTACTGTTTTCAATTGCTATTGGTATCACCTTCTCACACTCTTTGACATAATGTTTCTAATTTTAAAAAATCCTGTTCATATTGCTTTGTAATTCTCTCCTTTCGTTTTTACTCTGGCACAGGCTTTCGAGGGTTACCTTAAAATTTATGCCATAGGTCCAACCTTCTTTAATGTTTGCAAGAATAAAAGAATAAAAACGAGAATATCGACAGTTAAATGCGAGCCTTTAAAATTTTTAATATTTTTATTACAAGTTTTAGGCTAAAAGTTTTTTAAGAATTAATAATTGAAAAAGGTTAATTTCTCCGTTCTAATAGAGTAAAAATGTCTTTTCCGATCTTGCTCTTCCGCGGGGAGAATTGTGTGGCGTCTGTGGGGTTTTCAAGTAATTAGAATTTAAGAATATGTGGAAAAGTTTGTCAGCATAATAAGCGCAACACTTACACATCTTGATTGTACGCTGTTTTGTAAATTTATAAATACGATCGATTTTTTTACCTCGTTATTTAGATATTTCCAATCACCGTCTGTAATTTTTTACGTCTAAATAACCTATCCGCGGATTGAAGGAGACAATTATTTCCGCCGGTTGTATAATTCGTTTCTACAAAGAATTCGTACGATAATGAGAAATTTTCAGGAAAAACAGCGGATTTGATAAGTAAAAAATGCACACTTAAACATTAACAAAATTACGAAATCTCTATTTCTATATATTTTATTTATTCAAGTGAAACGGTGTTTTCTATTAACTTTTGCAAATTTATGCTGGAAACTGCTTTCTTTGGAAATACTCGATAAATTTTATATTGCATCGAGAAAAGATTAATTTATGCAGTCCAGTGTTCAAAAGTAGCTCGGAAGAAGTTATAATAACAAACTTCGATATTTTGTTCAAGTTGAAAATTCACATACTTTCCGGTTCGGTGATTAAGCTGCTCCCGCCACGCTTGCTTCTTAATGATTTGCTGGATTTTGGTAAGCGGCATTTTAACGGTTCAGAGGGACGACTGGTCGTTTTCTCTTTTTCGTATATTTCATTAAAATTACATAGCGCCGAATGGGATGGCGCTATGTGATGACGGTGGAGTGATTGCCTATACGAGAATAGTTCAATTTGGAAAGAATTTGCACGTTAGCGCAGGTATTTGTTGGAATTATTCCGTTATTAATAAAAAATAATAAATTACTGATATAATAAACGACGTAAATGTTACAGATTTTATAGAAATTTTCTGAAGTATGACATCTTGCAGTTTTGCTTCACGAGAATTTAATCTTCGAAAATTTTTGGATTAAGTTTTGCGTTTCATTTGAAAATTGAAATCCTAGAAAAGTAGCTCTTCTGTATTTATAAACCTTTTTTTGTTTTTTTTTTTAACTTTTGAATGTAAGAATCCAAAAACGGATTAAATATGGTTACTCTAAAATCATCTTCCGCAGATTAACTGCTTAGGATTAGTTCTATTTGTTTGGCGGTTTGCTAGTTGCGGCATTTTTAGACTTACGCTCAGCCAGTCTGTTACGTTGCTTAGTTCTTGATATCATTCTTTATATTTCTCTTCGTTGTACTATATAATTTGATTTTTTAACTTTTTTTTCCCTTCATTCAAGCGGTCAAAATTTACAGAATTTTTAAAATCGATATTTTTTTTTTTTTGAATGAAAGACGAAATAATTGCGCTGTTATGAGGAGAGATATTAAAAATTCACCCTGAAGGATGGATGACTCTGCAGCCTGAATGAATTTCTTGAAGATATCCACGAATTCAAAATTTCGCTCAATGCTTCCAAAAACACCGGTCCTATGAGCTCAAAAAGAGATCATCGACCGAATAATATCTTACTATTCATCTGGTTGCGTAGTAATGACTTTTTAAAATATCAACATTACTTATAGCTGCAGTTAAAATTACGATCCTTGCCAACAATACGAATACAGTTAATCGGACTATTCAGCTAACAATTCGTCTTATTTTCTTTGTCCTTTTAAAAACACAGACCGGTTCCGGATATCGACACCTCGGTATCTTAAAATTTTTCCGAAATTACCGTCATTGGTCGAAATAATATTTAATCAACTAGATCCTGTATATGCCTCGCAATGCGATTTCTTCTCTACCATATAAGATAACTGCATCAATTACGAACTTTCAATATTTATTTGCTGGCACCTTTCAGAATCAGGTATGTTCCGAATGAATGAAGATGAATTTTTGCATATCCTATGAAAATGATCAACACTATAGGTGAGGTGGATAGAACGATATATCCACAGAATTAATATTAATTCCATTTCTCTGTTTCTTTTTAATTAAAATTGTATATTCGCATTTCGTGATTTTTTTTTTAGCACTTTTTAAAATTTCATAGTGTATCTATTTGTTATTGCGAATTATTTTGCATTTTTTCTAAAAAAAAAAAGCAAAAGACTAGTCCGTATTTTTTTTTTTTTATATATATATATATTTTGAAACAAATTGGAGTATTTTCGTCCCTATTCTGGTTTCTTTAGCTGCGACTCCAGTTCTAGATGTCATCCAAGATGTACTCGTCTCCTGATTCGGCTTTTTACCTCGGACGGACGGACTAAAGTTTTTCCGCTTGACTTTTGTCTTTTCATTTTTTGGGTTCTTATTCGGGAACTCGGAAAATTTGGAGTCCCTGGTTTTTTTCTCTTCAAATGACGTAAGAAGGAACTTCAATTTTCTAATTTTCCTCTTCAGACACACGGACACGAGACTCCTCCCGGAACAGTATTACCCAGACACGGGCTGGATTTTTCCCCACAATTTCCGGTGACAAGTTAAAAAAAAGTAATACTTTTAACTTTTTTAAACCAAACTCGTGTTTTTATTTTTACTCGCGATCGATTGAGCAAATCACGTTTGTCATACGCTCTACGATGAAACAAAAAAAACTCACGGAGAATAAATAAAAAAAACAGCAAGTAATATAGCTCTACTGTGCACGGTAAACGTTCGCACATACATATATATTCAAGTAAAATAGCTGAAGTCGACGGCATGGCACGGCTGCCTCTATACGTGACGGATAACGACACGCGGTGTGACGTGGACCAGAACAAAATTTTATACCGGTTCGGCCGACACATTAAATCGACAGTGTATTTCAAGAGCGAACCGAAAAATAAGCAATACAAAAGGCTATCTGCCTAATGGTCAAGAATATTCGAATAATCACACTACCTGCTACATTTGCGTTGGGTTAATGTTGATAGTTGACGCCCCCCCCCCAAAAACTACCCACTACGCAGCCTGATTTTTATAGATCTTTCCGAACTTACAGTAATAACCATGCGTACACGCCGTAGATAGACGCTGTTTTATACAAGATCAAAAGCTTACACAGCTCGCAACGTTACAAGTGCCGAAATTTCGACAGATTGGCCAAATGATATTCACAGCCAGGCCAAAAAAAAAAAACAAAACAAAAAAACCTTCGACCAAAAGTCGGAATTCTCGTTTTTAATCGTATAAACGTCTCAGACATCGTATTTTCCGCTGACAACGAACAATGCGACGATGTCGGGGGAGAAGGAAAATTTAATCGAAAGAACAATTCCTGTTCGACTTTTTTTTTTTTTTATGCCAGAAATAAACGGAATTCATCTATTGATATGCTATAATTTTAAAAAAACGCGATAAGCATTTTAAAAAAACCTTCGACTGCCACCTTCTTAATACATCACTGGAAAAACAGTTACTAAGGCTCGTTTCGTAATTAGTCAAGTCGATAGGACTGAATCAGTCACTTTAAGTTGCCTCAAAATTATTCGAGTGAAGTTCGTAATTAAATATAATTTTTATCAGTTGCACAGAAGAGGCAGTGTTGTCAATTTCATGATTTCCACAAAACTAAAAATTTGGTAAATACGAAGAAAAATAAAAATTACGGTTATTTCCGAATACTTTTATTACCTTCGATTTGTTTGATAAAAAATTTATAATTAATCTTTTTTTTTTTCTTTCAGTAGTAAACATAATCGAAGAAGACGTAGAAGAATTATCCCAAAAATTACAGAAAATTAATTTTTGTTAAAAATAAAAGTATTAGCAATTTAATTAAATTGTTTAAAAGATAATTTCATTCGATATAACTTTAATAATGCAACAAAATAACTTCTGTGCCGCTATTTTAGGCCGACTAGTAGTTTTTAAAATTATTGTTTTACATTTTATACTGAAATTATACATTATGAAAATAACTTGTATGTTTATCCGTTAACGCGTCGTGTACTGTCTGGCCAGAGGCACGGATGGACCGGTAGGTTAAATGTTTTTGTGGAGGTTGCACTTATTGAGGAATCAGCGTTTATTTTCATTGCCCGGCAGTAGAGCGTGATGGAGGGAGAACGTAATACGGGAAAACTTCGCGTACACTCTGGTAGGATGTGCTGTTGAATGGAAGTAGGAGTGGAGCATAGTAAGACGAGCAGTTTTTTCTGAGAACATAGGAGTGGGAGATTTTAGCGTGGCCAATGCGTAATCTACACAGTTTCTGATCTGTTAGTCTGCAATGCTGCATTCTCTAGTATTCGATAGTCGGCCGAACTGAATACGGCTTATTTGATGCAGGCTAGTCGTGCTAAATTAAAAGACATTCATTATTCGACGATATTTTTCCCAGCGTCGTAAAATCTGATTCGTGCAATCGCAATATCCAGCAAAGCAGATGACTCTTTTGCGGCGAGGTGTCCACTAATTCATTTTCGACGATGTTCTTGCGGCATTCACGCGAAGGTAATACGACTGGATTCTCGTGGCATTTCGTGATGGGATGTTGCAATTCTAAATGAAACTGCCGTAGACAGGAAAGCGAAGATTTAGAATTGATGCAGATAAGAGCTTCTAACATTTAGACTGGATTACGAAGTTAACGGCAAGTTTGATAGTAAACAGATGACAGAACTGAAAACATATTATGTACACTAATGATTAATGATATCCGCGTCTGATGCACGAAGATTGCGCAACCTACTGAATCTGATTTAGAGAATGCACCGGAATAAACGATGATTGCGTTTAATTTTATTTGTTATTTCAGAGTTAATTTTATTAAAAGCAAATTTTTAGCCGAAATATTTCTTACGCCGCCAGTTAACGTTTGCCATTTTTTGCGAATTGAATAATTTCCTCCTTCACTTTTTTTATCAAAAAAAAACAAAAAAAAACAACGAAAAAAATTGATTTTTCCAAATTTATTTAACACTTCGAAAGAACGCTTTACACAATAACTGCAAAAAACGTAAATATTTAGCAATAAAATAATAAATACACGAACGAGATTTTGTAAAATATCAATTAATCGATTGAGAACATCGATTTGACGAGTGAAACATTCAACAAGTTGAAACGGAGAAAATTGGACAAATCTGACTTATTCAGTCGGATTGAGCAGTTCAGTTTGTGAAAGTAGGTGTGCGCAAGTGTAGTAATGTTTTAACTTTAATCTACTTAAAATATCGAGTTAATTTTGACTAATTCGGTGCGAAACCAGCATGAGAGTAGGTTAACACAGTATGCGTTCAAAGACAGTTAATCTCAGCGAACGGTGAAAATTTCATCGTGAACCGAAATCACGTCTACCTCTCTACTCTGAATAAAATTCGCATTTCCGGCTGCGCTAAAATCTAATCGGCTCCCTCTCTGCTTGTTTCCCAACAGGAGTTTCTAACCATCCGGAAGGTCAATTTAAAACAAGGAAGTAAAAGAAGAAGAAGATGATAAAGCGGAGACGGAGGACGAAGAAACATTATTCTTACAAACGTCGTGTGTTGGTATGTGCGTAGTAAGTAAAGCAAGTCTCATACGCTTGATAAGGGCTATCGTGGATTGTGAAGTTAAGGTGTTTGCAATGTACTAAGCTCAATAGTAAGAGTTCCTAGGCCAGTTCCTTTCTCTCGGCCGCCTTTACTTTCCCAGATTTCTCTTCTTCATGACGAAGCGGAGCGGGAGGAGGGCCAAAAAAAACATATCCGCATTATCCTTTGAAAAAAGGCCATATGTGTTGGTATGTGCGTAATGATAATCACGACCTTCTGTGTAGAATTTCTTTTCTTTTTGTTTTTTGCTATCGCAACCGACATCGATGGCCAAATCAAAAGTGTGTCGTCCGACGATTGGCGCGCATTAGTTACCGAGAACAGTAGTGCACCCTGATCGATGAATAAGAAACGGTTGGCTTGGTACGCGGTCGGCGCATATCTGCGACCGATTTAAGACCTCTCAGTGGCTTCGAAAATTCTTCAGCCAACATGATTTTCTGGCGAGAAGCCGTCATTGAAATTCAGTTAATCTAACAATTCGTTAATGAACTGACGAATGAGAACCGGTTTGCATCGCGGAAAACTGCTCGTTGCAACTTCCGTACACGTGTATATGCGTCTGCCGCGAAAAATGTCATTACTTATCAATTTCCTGTAAAGAGAGATGCACGATCGTTCATTGAGAGAAGGTGTTGAAAAAAAAAAGAAATTGCAAGTGACTGCTGGCGACGTGTGCGTATGTGCGCGCGCGAGTTTAAAACAGAATTTAAAAACTGCCGATGGCATTTCAGCGCGCTGCGCCGCCCAGACTCAATGCGACGGTTCAGCGGCTTCTCGCGTTGCTTTAGCCCCGGTCGCTGTTTTGAATTCCAATCGCGCGATGAGTGAGAAGATGTGACAATGGAGATGCGAACGGTATGTGTGTTTACTTAGGAAATTGGCGAATATGGCGCGCTTCGGGGTCTGACTAAAACATTTCTAAGATGTCTGTGTGCGATAATTCAAATTGCGATATTGTCGTCTACGTCATCGTTAGGCGCTAGGGCTAGGGCCAGGCGATAGGCGCTAGGGCTAGGCGCTAGGCGCTAGGCGCTGGCGAGGCTAGTGCGGCGTCTTCTTGCAGACTGGCCTTATTTGAATACGTAATAGTTTGCCGTACACTGGAAATATACGAACAAAATTGCAGCTTTTCACTGGGCCGCTAATGAGGTCCTCTCGAAATTTGCCTCCTTTTTACTAACAAGCCAATTCTTCTTACTTCTTGTCGTTGTTGTTCGCAGAAAATTAACAATGGGTCGCCGCCGCCTCTACCCATCATTATAACCGAATAACCCCGGTCCCCGGTCGTTCGTCCGCGGAAATTATATCACCCACATGACCGAGTGCCTCATTATTTTTATTCTTATTTACACTTAATTAAAGTAAACAATGACGCATTAAGCAACTTCGGTACGTAATAATGCGTCAAAGTGCGTACTCGCCGACCTAAAAGTAAATCGCAAAATGCCGCTCTATATTCTATAATCGTCGTTCGAGTCTGCCACTGAAATTATTTCGTAAAAAACAATGTCATTCCCCGGCCACTTCCGGCCAGCGTCACAAATAAATCTTGTTATTTTCTTCGAGCATCGTATTAAAACTTGCCGAAACACACTCTAGCTAGCCCCTATTTTCCGCTACTATCCACCAGCGCTCCTTGGCAGCACATGTATTTTCCGCCACATACCCCTATATACATATTTTTTTTTTTTCACATTTCCACTTAAATTTATCAACATTTCTGCAAATAAAATGGGTGCGCAGCCTGTTACGGTCTATTTTTAACTTTTGTGTATATTGATTCCTTTCGTTACCTTTAATCGCAATAGTAGACCCGGGTCAAATATAAAATAATGAGCTGCTTCGGGATAATACGATTAAGAACGCCTGCTACACACGAGCTTGAAAAATTATCGATAGATCCTTGAACTGGAAAAAGCACGTTCAAGTCTTAAATTCGAAAATAAGACAGTCAATTCCAGTTTTACACAAATTAAAGCAGGTGCTATCATATAAAACATAATTATGTCTAGAATTCTATAAGGAATCCAAATAGGGGGAGAGGCTAAGAAAACTGAAATCAATAAAATAGGTAAAAACAAAAAAAGGTGTCTTTTATATACTTCCCTACTGGAGGCGAAGTGACTCGAGATCAATTATGTATAGAAGGAAAATGATGAAATGTCACCAAAAATGTACTACTACTATTACAGGTTACTCGAAGAATATAATATCAAGAATATAATGTTACCAACTAGGCCAAAAACTACTCGAATAACAAGAAATCAAAATAATATACATTACATATACCCTAGAGGGGCAAATCTACGAATTGATAACATAGATGATTCGGTTTTAATTATATTAATGAGTATTATCCCCAGTTTTGGATTAACACCACGGACTTAAATGGGCTATAGCCCACAGCGGCAAATTTGCATGAGATTGAAAATTTTTTATTTTGAAAAATATTTAAAATTTCCAAAATTGTATTATTTCATATCTACGGCATCAGTTCTTGTAATAATATAATATTTTGCATAAGAGATGTAACTTGTAACGCAGCATTTCTCAATAATTTATATTATTTTTACTTAATCATGAGTCATGATTGTAACGGGGATTAAAGCGGCGAGAATTATAAAAGACGATTTTCAGCAGAGAATTTCGCTCGATTTTACATTGGCCGAGGCGCAATTCTGATTCTGTCAAGATGTGATCGTCCCCGAGACAGGAACTTTTGCTGCCTAGGAGGATTTCAGTGTCGTCCTATCAGTGAGAGTGCGCCGCTGCCCTAATTTCGTTGCTTTCGAAGCGGCTTAGCACACGCGCCAGCTGCTGCCCACAGGGGAGTCGCACCTGTGAAATGTTTTTCTTTGCTTTTTTGTGACAAAATTCGCCTTGTTTTTTTCGCCCCTGTTTGATACACTTTGAAGAGGAGTTTTTCGTGAGCTTGGTATCGAAATTTGTATCGATACTGTTAATTCGTGCTTTTTGCTGTAAAGTTCTTTACTTGATCTGCAATTTATTATGAACGAGCAATTGTATTAATTTGGGTGATAGAAACTTTTTTACTAAAACGTATTTACTAATTTAGTGAAGTGATAAAATATCGTGAATTTTTATTTCCAACAATAGAACAAAATTTTATATGTGAGTATATTACAAATATTAATAAGTGCTTCTAATATTTAGTTACCTTTTGTAACATACTTAAAATAATATATTTATCCCTTAAATTTAGTTTTCAATTACTATTTTAGAAATTACATAAATATTTTATTCATTTTTTAATGGAAAAATTTTGTTTTCTTTAATGAAAATATTTAATTAATTTTTTTGGAATTCTGCTGAGAAAGCAATACAAAAAATTTAGTTATTTGAATTTAAAAAACTTTTACGTATAAAGTGTAGTAATAATAAATAATTTATCTTATTTTTTCTTGATTGATTTCATGGAAAACAATCATTTATTTTATATTTTATCTAATTATATTATATTTTACTTATTCTATATTTACTAAATCTGATATGCTGTATTTTGTTTACATCTGATTTTTTTAAATTTTAGAATCAAAAGTATACATATATTACTAAACAGCAACTATATGGATGGTTGTAAAGGATTAAGCGAGAATTCGTTATCAGTTGTGAAACAGTTGTGCTATCGCGTTTGTTCGCTCATCGCTGTTGACTTATCAACATTTTAGCTCGATTACCTACCTAGATAACATTATCAGAACAATGGGTGAGATCGTTTTTATTTATTTCATTACGTTATAGAACAAAATACAAACTAAAACTGAGATTAATAATATTTAATCCTTTTGGCTGACGAAATAGAAAAATGGAGGTGGATGTAGATCCACCTCCCGATAAAACATCGGATACCGAAAAAAATATAGAAAATAATATAAATGAAAATGCACACATAACAAATACAGAAACAAAAAAGATTAATCTATACAAAGAAAATTATACCGGAAATAGCTTTAAAGTATTCGTACAAAAAAACGGAGACTATGAATCAAATGAAAATAATATAAATGCGTTGCAAATCGGAAAAATAATATATCATCATTTTGACAGCAAGTACATTAAAGAAATTAAAAAAGTAGCACGAAACAGAGTGATAATTGAATGCTCAAATGCAAATACTGCCAATAAATTAATACAAGACCAAACATTCGCGTCTAAGCAAATGACAGCATATATACCATACTTTCTAACCACCAGAACAGCTATAATTAGGAACTTAGATTTAGAATATGACATAGAGGAACTTAAACAAGTAGCGTATAGTGCAAATTATACTATTACATCGATGACTAGATTAACAAGGAGAGAAATTTCCAACGAAAAAGAAATAAAATATATTCCAACCAGAACAGTCAAAGTTACATTTGAAGGTCAGGATCTACCAGAATATATATACGTATACAATGTTAGATTCGAATGCCAACCGTTTATTAGGAAAATTAAACAATGTTTTCAATGCTTACGGTATGGGCATATAGCAAGCCAATGTAAGAGTAATAAGAAAAGATGTGCAAATTGTGCAGAAGAGCATGATAGCAAAGAATGCAACTCAATAAGAATAAAATGCGCAAACTGTCAGGGAGCTCATCTAGCTACATCTACAGAATGCCCAGAAAGAAATAGACAGGTAACAATAAACTCTATTATGAGTACACACAATTTAAGTTATCAAGAGGCCAATATACAAACCCCAAAATATTACCAAAAAGAGGATTTGTATTCTAACAGAACATACAATAGATATAATATATTGGACAATTACGAAATCGAATACCCAGAAATATTAGGAACAAAAACAGAAGAAATACCGGAGATACCTAAATATAAACCTCCGCCAATGACGCTAAAAAATAAAACTAAAACAAAAGGAGTAATAGATTTAAACCAATTGAGAAACGGGAATGAAAAATATCCCACACAAGTAATTATCAATAGATTAAAAAGAGGAAAACTAAATCAATCATTGGAATCTAATAAGGACGAAAGCGGTATACAGGCAAATAAAAGTATAAATAATAAGAAGGAAATAAACAAAAATGACAAAATAAATTATAATGTAAATGGGAGACCTCCTCCTAAGATATTAAAATCAAACTCAAAGTAAATAAATTAAAAATACGATCATCAACATCAAATGGATAAAACAAGGAAAGGAATCAAAATCTTGCAATGGAATTGCCGAAACTTAATTTCAAATATAGAGGAACTTAAACACGCATTAATTAAGAACGAAATAGACATAGCAATATTATCTGAGACATGGTTAACTCAAAAGAATACTATTAGAATTAAAGATTATGACATCATGAGAGCAGATAGGCAAAAAGGAAGAGGTGGTGGAACCGCCGTCCTAATACATAAATCCGTAAAATACGACTCAACAGCCATACTAGAATTTAACAATAAAGTTAACGTAGCATCAATCAAAATTAATGTACTAAATAAATATATTAATATAGTATCAGTATACGCTGCTCCAGGCCATAATATATCGACAGAAGAATGGGAAACTATTAAAAATACAACGATAAATTGTCAGTCCTATGCAATATTAGGGGACATAAATTGTCACCATAAAGCTTGGGGAAGCTATACTATAAACAAGGAAGGAAAAGAACTTTATGAATTTATAGACAACAACAACTTATTTATAATGAACACAAAAGAAACAACATATTTAGGATCCCATAAAAAACGAAGCAGCAATATAGACCTATCATTAATAACCCCTGATTTAACATTAGAAACAAAGTGGGAAAAAATAACGGACACGATGGGTAGTGATCACTATCCAATAATAATTACATTTGGTAAAAATATAATGAAAAAAGAAAATAAAAATAAGAACTATATAAACAATAAAAAACATTTGAATACAAGCACAATAAATTGGACCAAATATCGAACAAGACTCGAAGAAACAATTAACTCAATTGAACAGCAGATATTTCTAAAGGAAACGTTAAACTACCAATACGCGACCTTCCAAAATAATATAATTAAAGAACTCAAGGAAAGCAATATAAACACAACACAAAAGACAAGCACTAAACAAACTAGATATAACAGTTGGTGGAATTCCGACTGCAATAGAATGATAGCTAAAAGAAGACTTGCGCTAAATATATTCAACAAAAACCCAACAATGTACAACTATATTAATTATAGAAAGGAAGAGGCAAAATGCAAAAAAATCCTAAAACAACAAAAAAAACAAAATTGGCAAGAATTCTGCTCAAAATTAAACCCAAGAGAAAGTACCAAAAGTATCTGGCAAAAAATAAGAAGCATGGAATCAAAAAATAGTAATATACATAATACATCGGCAAATCTTAGCTGGATAAAGGAATTCATTAATCAATATACAACTAACGAAAATACACAACATCCAAATACAGAAAACACGGATGAAAATGGCAGTTTACTAAATAAATCGTTCACACTTGAAGAGCTAAAAATAGCTATTCACCATAAGAAAAACACTGCTGTGGGTACGGACAAAATCTCATATATAGCAATAAAGAATTTACCAGAAGAAGGATTAAAGATGCTTTTAGAAATCTACAATAACTCGATAAGAACAAATAATATACCAGAGATTTGGAAAGACCATATAATATGCCCAATTCTAAAACCAAATAAGGATAAAAACAAACACTCTTCATACAGACCTATAACGCTATTATCCTGTGCTGGAAAAACAATGGAAATATTAATAAAAAATAGATTAGAATGGTGGATCCATAATAAAAACAAATTTCCAAAAACACAATTTGGTTTCAGAAAAGGATCATCTACAAAAGATAATTTAAATATATTTACAATAGATCTACAGACAAATTTTACAAGAAATCATTATACAATAGCAATCTTTATAGACATTAAAGGAGCTTATGATAACATTATTCTTAAAATACTTTACGAAAATATGAAAGAATTCGGCATCACCAGTAACATCAATAATTGGATATACAACTATTTCAACGATAGGAAAATAAATGTAAAATATAAAGGGATATCATATGAATCAGTAAATTGCAGTAAAGGAATACCGCAGGGATCAGTATTGAGCCCAATTCTATATACAATATACACAGAGGAAATAGACAAAATAAAATTCCATAAAGCTACCAAATTATTACAATTTGCTGATGACATCGTTATATACACAAATGCTTTAACACTCCAAACAGCGACTAAACGTACACAAAACGCATTAAACAAAGTTATACAAATTATGGATAAACTCCAATTAACAATCTCAATAGAAAAAACAAAAGGAATGATATTCACAAGGAAAAAAATAGATAGCAGCCCATATATTAAAATAAAACAGAAGACAATAGAATTTACAGAACAGTATAAATATCTTGGAGTATATTTTGATAATAGACTAACATGGAGATACGAAAAAGAAAAAATAATAAAAAGATGCCATAAAGGAATGAATATATTAAGAGCAATTAATGGATATAAATGGGGTAGCCATCAAATAACAAACTTAGCCATATATAGAGCACTAATAAGAACTCATATAGAATATTCTGGTATAATATGCTCTACAATGAACAAGCAATACAAAAAACAGATACAAACTATTCAAAACAAAGCACTAAAACTATCTTTAGGGACAATGAAATCAACCCCAAATCATGTTGTACAAGCTGAAAGTATAGAACTACCTATTAAGATGCTCATACAAAAATTATCTGATAAATATTATATCAAGTGTGTTTCCCAAAAAACACATCCGGTAAACAAAAAATTAATAATATTGGCATCGTTAATCTGTAATAATACATATTGGAAAAATAAAAACTTACCTGCGATTATTAACAGTTATCAGAATATAAACACATGCAGCATAGCACAAAATACTAAAATCCCAAGATTCAGTGTAGCATACTCGTGCTTAACAACACCGGTAAATATCGACATTGAAACAGAAAAGTTCTCCAAGATAAGTAGTAATAATAATGAGAAAATATTAAAAGAAATAATACAGAGCAAATATAAAGGATTCGAGCTAATATACACCGACGGTGCAATCAACAATATAAAAAATACATTTTCAGCAGCAGTATATTATGAAAATAAAAATCTAAAAAGATCTTTTAAACTACCAAAAATCTATTCAACCAGCACAGCAGAACTAATTGCTATAAATAAAGCTATAAAGATGATAAAAAATCTAAAAGATAAAAATATCTTAATACTAACAGACTCCCTAGAAGTAATACTTAAAATATATAACAAGGACGATCCTACAAACAATATACTATATAATACATTAAAAGATATTAACAAACTGAAACATAATAATAGCAACATATGGTTTAAGTGGATACCGGGTCACAGGGGAATTGAAGGAAATAATATAGTAGACAAACTATGCAAAAGTGTGGACCTGAACCGAAAAGAAGAAAAAATTAAATTAAATTGGATAGATCACATTACTTTAATAAATGAAAACATAAAAAAATCATGGCAGAAAGATTATGAAGAAAAAAGTGAAACCTGTGGAAAAAAATAATATCAAATAACTTATGTGAATGCGGATATATTGGATCTCTGGAACATTTGGTTTGGCAATGCAAACTATACAATCAGGAGCGGAAAGACTTAATACAGGCGATTCTACCGATCTATGGGACACTACCAATATCAATACAACAGATCATTCAGGAACCGGAAGGAAAATTGGCAGAAGACTTATTTAGATTTATTAAAAATACTAATATCTTAATATAAAGTAGAGATATATCGAACGATTAAATAGTACAATGGCCAAAATAGCGAAAGTTGGGGCCACAAAAAAAAAAAAAAAAAAAAAAGGATTAAGCGGATATCAATATGCTCAAATTAGAGCAAAAAAAGCAAAATTACAAAAAATGTGAAATTTTAATGTTACAGTGAGGACTAAATTTAGAGATTGATAATAATTTAAAACTTCAGCTAGAAACAGAAGAAAAATATTGGAGAAATGTTCTTATGAGAGTTGTTGCAGTTATAAAAAAATTATCTTGTCGGGGCTTAGCTTTCCGAGGTACTGATGAAAAATTTGCATCAACATCTAATGGAAATTTTATGATGTCATTGGAGTTGATTGTTGAGTTTGATCCTTTTTTAGCTGAGCACATAACTCGATATGGTAATCCAGGCCACGGTCATGTGTTTTACCTATCATCCCAATTCATCAAAATTTTAGCAAAAAATGTATTAAATAGCATTTTATTAGAGGTGAAAAATAACAAATATTATTCTATCAGCATAGATTCAACTCCCGATGTTTCAAATGTTGACCAATTGTCATTTATTATTCAAACTGTGTTACCCACGAAGGAAAACCAGTTGAACGTTTTCTCTGTTTTAAAGATAACGTTGAGCATAAAGCTAAAAATTTATTTGTTGCTTTAACGGGAATCTTAGAAACCTGGGAACTTAACATCAATGGCTACAGGGGACAAAGTTACGACAATGCTAAAAATATGTCAGGTGTTTACAATGGTCTTCAAGCTCGAATAAAAGTATTCAATAACTTGGCAGTCTATGTACCTTGTTCTGCGCATTCACTCAATTTAGTCGGTATGCATGCTGCAGAATGCTGCTTTGAAGCTCGTAAATTTTTTGATATAATTCAAAAAATTTTAAATTTTTTTTCGGCTTCTACTCGTTATAGGTAGGCTATTTTGATTTCTAAATTAAAAGGTAAACCGGCCGTTAAAAGTCTTTCCATCACACGATGGCTAGGCTGGAGATGACACGTGCTCCAGCTTACATAAAAATTACTATGTTCTTTACGAGGCGCATTAAATGAAATAGCTGATGATAATAATGAAAAACCAGTGACTCGATTTTGGACTAAAGGTATTATACATCACCTTGAAAGATTTGAAACTGCTCTTTTAAGCTTAATATGGTCAACATTGATGGATAGATTTTATGCAATTCATACAAGATTACAAGCACCAGATATTTGTTTAAGTGAAATAGTTGATCTTTATGAATTATTATAAAAAGTTGTAGCTTCCATTCGGAATACATTTGAACATTATGAAGATGAAGCAAGTAAAATATCAGAAAATTTTACTAATAAAAAATATGATATGAACAAAAAACGAAAAAAGACTAGAAAATTGCTGAGCGAAGAATCACAAGAGAATAATGTTGAACAGTATAATTGTCGAATTAAATGACCATGCGTGTAATTACAAAGAAATATTTGAAAAATTTAAAATATTAGAGTATATTTCAAATCAAGAAATATCTGAAATAAATCTAATAGAATATGCAAAAAACCTCACAAATAATTATCCTACAGATCTCGAAGATTCATTAACTTCAGAATGTATTAATTTTCAATCATATAAACTTCATTTAGTTAAACTTAATTCGAAGAATAAAAATTTAAAGGAAAATAGTAAAAAAAAATTGTGTCTAGATTTAAATAACCCTAAAGCTGAAAATAATCATAATGAAGAAAATATTATAATTCAAATGGCAAATTTAATGCGAAGTAAACATTTGAAAAATGTATTTCCTAATTTAGACACTGCGTTTAGAATTTATCTTTCATTATTTTCAACAAATTGCTCAGCAGAATGCTGCTTTTCTGCAATCAAAAAAATTGAAAATTTTTCCAGATCGACGATGTCTCACCAAAAGTTAAATGATTTATCTGTTTTATTTATTGCGGAACAGTTAGTAAAGAATTTAAACTTTGATGATATAATAAATGAATTTTCATCTTTAAAAGTGCATCATAAAAAAATGTAAACTTTAATTGATACATGTAAAAATAATGTACGTATAGAATTATAATAAAATTTAGATATGTTTTAAAAATGTATGAAATTTTTTAATTAAAAACCTTTTTTAACTTTTTACGTTTAATTGAAAATTAATTTTTAATTTTGATGTCCTTTCTTACATCAGTTACTCGATTAATTTTTTTTTACTTAATTTATAAATTATTCTAAAGGCGGCAGAAATTACTGAGCCCACAGCGGCATTTGACTTTAATCCGGCCCTGATTATCCCCGATCATATTATAAACGAAAACAGTATTGGTGTGTGGAAAAAGGAGGTGGTGAAATGGCTGAAGGAGTGGTGCAAAAATTGAAATTACGTCCCAATTCCTCACACCTAGATAGTTCAATCATATATTGATTATATACTTTTTCTATGTTGTTGTTTTTGTGTCGTTCCTTTATCGTTTAACTTACTGGTTGGAATTCCTAAAGAACATATTGTTTGCGAATGTTGTCCTTATATATTTGTATATATGCCTATCTAGAGTGAATACATGTATGCGTATGGTTTTTCTTTTTTTTTTATATCTATATATAAATTAATTTACACGGGTGGTTCGAGGGGGCCTGATGGTGTTGAAACCTCCTTCATCCTTTCTGATTTTAACTTATCATTTTAGTCTTCCTTATTTCTGTCCCATTTTCATAAACGAATTATTGACTATTCTACGTTCTATTAATTTCATTTCCTCGAAGCAATTTTCCTCTAAATTTTTAATTATTTCTAACTTTTTGAGCGCCCTTCAGACCATATCTTCGCCTTCTCCTGATCATTCGTATGAATCTTTGTTGTCCTCCGTACAAGTTCACTCATTCACAATCTTTCCTGTCTCCGTTCAATCAATATTGATTTGCTGTGGGTACCTAGCTCTACTCGGGCATATTTGGTAATGAAGCGGCTGATTTCTTGGCTCGGGCTGCTGCTGATTCCTCTCGTCTTTTTTTTTTTTTTTAAATTCCATCCGACAACCTCCTATCAATTTGTAAAAGCTTTCATATCAGATCATGGTATCGGATAATTACGTTTACCCCTTTTCTAATAATTATTCATTTCATCCGTCTGTTCAGCCTACTCTTCCTGCATATTCATAGTTTCTGTTGCATCCCTCTCTTCGACGTTCTGATGTTGTTTTCATTGTTCGTATGCGCTTTGGCCATTCTTTGCTGTCTTCCTCCAGATTTCGTTTTCCCTTAATTTCTTCTTCAAACTGTCCTCTCCATCCGGATGATGTAGTTATTTACGACGCCGATCATGTGTTATTCCAGTGTTCGTCTCTTTTCGTCAAGGGTTCTGTTCTTATTTGCTGAAGCTTGGACTTCCTACTCCTTATTGTGCTTCCTATATCCTGTCCTTTCCTTCCCCACTAATTATTCCTGCTATTTGTTCCTTTTTAGATAAAATTTCTGATCGAATCAAAATATAACCGACTTCTTTCCTTACCTTTTGTTTGTGGGTAAAGGTCCCTGGTTGATGAGCCCCAAAAAAAAAAAAAAAAATCAAGGTTTATATAATTTCGATGTACATATATAATAAACATGTATAAAAATTTGTCAACAGCAATAATGAATTAAGTTATTAAATTAAAAATATCTTCCCAATTCCATGCGTTATGTTATACTAATGTACACACATATAATATATGAATATACCATTTCATTTAAAAAATTCTTTCATCCCTTAAAGTAGATTTTACAACAGCAAACCATAGCATTTAAGATTTGATGTAAATAACATTTCCGGTAGCAATTATTGAAACTTCTGTTGCAGGATTCTCTTTATTAATTTTTCTGTGATTTTAATTTTTCAAATCTTCCAATAAAATATATTCTTCTATAGAACATTATTAATCAACCGCATAGTTACTAAATTGCGTGTTCAGATATTTAAAAAAAAATGTAAAAGATATCACATTATAAAGATTTATTTGTGATGTAGCATTTTTACGTAAAGACGTAATTAATGTAGAAAGCTGTTTCTCGCGATTTCACCTTCTTTGCTGGAACACTTGTTAGAGTCAACTGAGCTCCATTTCTGAAAATTACACTGCCTTACTGTCCTATTTTTATTTTTGTTTTTTTATTAAGATATCTATTTTTAAAAAAATGTTCTCCCTCCCTCCCTCCCTCGCTCTCTCACTCTCTCTCTCTCTCTCTCTCTGGAAGAGCTATTACCACCTAACAAATAACGATTCTCACGCTAAAAATTCCCGGTCTTCCTATAACTTGGGTCTGTCGCGATCTAATAAAAAGTTTTATTCAACTGAAGAGCACATGCAGCCATCAGTTTAAAAGTACATAAAATCGGACTCCTTCTATTCGCCTCTTTACCTTACACACATGGAATGCTCTATTATAAATCGGTTGCGAGTCGGCCACACGTTGATCTTCCATAATTAATATTTAAGAAAACATCTTTTCTACCCACATTTGTACCTTGAAATTATTAAAACATTTTATTATTTGACCTAGAATGTATATATATATATATATATATATATATATATATATATATATATATATATCTATCTTTGGCCTCGCAAGGGGCTGTACCCCTTGACCCCTCTTACTTTCATTTCTGTCTCTTTCTCTTCTATAATTTTTATAAAATGATCAAAATTTACAACGTAATTTTTACTGGCATCAACGCAAAAAAAAAAAATTACATAATCACAAAAATCCTGTCCTAACATTTAACTTTCATTATATAAAATTGTGACATTTGTAAAATAACTATTACAAAAATTCTATAAAATATAACAAACGTTACATAAAATTGGGACATTTTTTCTAATGGCAGGTAGCCTAAGAATTACGTTGTAATTAATATATATATATATCATCATTTATCCACTCGATATCCGAGTAAGGAGTATCATCCACTAGTGATGGGTCCCTTGAGGTGGCTAATTAATTCGATTTTTGCAGCACATTTCTTTCTAAATATGTCACATATGAAGACGTCGACGTTAGTGTAACTATTCTGCTTTTTCCTGTCCGCTGCTGCCTGAGCGTTGGGATCTGCATTCTGCAGGCCACTCTTTGTTGCTTCGCTGTAACTTATGCGGTCTGTTGCAAGTTTTTCCTATTCCTTGGGCTTTAATTTTCATTCCTTCAGTATTCCTTGTACCGCTAACGAGAGTGTCTAATGCGACGTTTACCATCCGATAGTTGCCCGGAGAAATGCTTCTTGGGGAGCCTATCACCATCCTTTCTGATTACATATTCTGACCACCGCAAACAGTTTCTATGGAGTAGCTCCCGTATGGCTTTGTAGTTAGCCCGCTGTAAAATATCAAGATTTGCCACCCGATCCTGCCAGCAAACGCAACGTATTCTGCGCAATACTCGTTGACGAAATGCTTCCACTGTTCATATATTCTTCTTATATGGAACCTACGCTACTGAGCCATAAAGCAGCCTTGGCAATGTAACGGATTTATAAATGATGAGTTTGGTTTGCAGCAGAGTGTGTTTGCTCCTATAGACTTTTCCGCTGAGTTCATTTACAGCAGCCGAAGCCGCTTGAATTCTGCTGCTTATCTCGTTATCTAGGCGGGTCTTGCAATTTAACATGCTACACAGATATTTAAAATTGTCTGCTTGTTCTATTACTGCGTTATTTATTTTTATTATGAGCTCACTGTTCTTTACTTATACATATGTATGTAGGTGCTAGCTGAACAAACAACTTGGTTTTCTTCTCATCGTATATACATATAATATGTATATGTATATATTTTTATGAATTTTTTTTTCTCGCCGTTGGGTCCCTGTTCCAGGAGTCAAATGTTACGAATTTACGGTGAGTAATTAGTATTTCGAGTCTTATGAATTTCCGGTCTTCCTGCTACATTGGGTGCTGGTGAGGATAGACCTTTCAATGAAATTTGTCGTGCTTACGACGTTCAAAGGAGAAAAATATATACGTACATATGTATATAGAAACAAATAACTTTATTGACTGTATAGAATAAAACAAAATCGATGTCTTGAAAGATACACGACGTGCATCTCTAACAAACCGAACGAAAAGCATGAAAAGCCTGATGATTATCTTTAAACGGAATACCACGTAAAACAAGCGTTCTTTCCTAGCCGATAATGTTAAAATACAGGTAAATATAGAATGGGAGGAGCAGAGACGCGCGACGTAAGATCCGTTATCAATTAAACGTACGACGAAGAGGAGAGGTGCGGCTATTAGACAAAAGACGGTTACAGTGATGATTGACGAATGGATCAGCAATTAGCATCTCCTCGCCCGTGCTACTCACGTATCCTCCCGTAGCTAGGCTCTGCTGACCACTACCGAGCAATGGTGCATTCGCAGCGAACACATGCTGTACTCTTGTCACCAGTTACTACCACAACAACACTCACACGGTCACTAGCACATCCCGCGTCTTAGCCGCGCAAATATCCTTAATGACGACGATACCAACAATTCGACGATGCTCGAAAGACCTAGAGAATAAATACGACAATCACATGAAGAATAAGTTGTAATTCGAGCGTCACCGAAAGATAGCAGCACAAATACCGAACCCGTATCAATATTATATGTATATATATATGTATACGAGTATATACATATATTGAACTTTTTTTTTTTAATTTGTTACTTTTACCCAACTTTTTTAAACTTGTGTGTCTTTTGCAAAAAATATTCATTAGAGTTAATTGTATGGTCTGGAGATTCCATAACCGATCATTGTTATCATCTGGTTTTTATTCTTTATTCACCATTTCCATCATATCACTCCAGTAGCAAATATTAAAACTACCATTACAAGATTCTTTATTAATTTGTATGCAATTTTAATTTTTTTTCTTTACAGTACTGCATAATTACGAAATTGTATATTCAAATATTTAACAAAAATTATAAGATATTATTATAAAGAATTTTTTATATTGTAACGTGTTCGCGCAATTAATTACTTGCGAATATGTACAAACTCAATATCTACCTTATAAAGCAGTTCTATCTTTACTGCTGAATCTATTGCCAACTATTATTTTCATTTCTTCTTCTGTAGGTTCTCCCAAATTTCTTATTCTTTCTGATTCTTTAAATGTTATTCTAGCGTTATTTCCACTTTCTCTTTCTCCTTCCACTCATGCTATCATCCGTTCTATTCGTTCTCTTCTGCATGCTCCGCCCTTTTCAACGTCTACTCAGATTGACTTTCTTTGGGCTCCTAGACATTCAGACATTGATGGAAACGTAGCCATCGACCTCCTTGCCAGATCTGCATCTTCCAATAGGAGTTTTATTGATTCCAGCGCACAATATTCTTCTTCCAACTAAATCCTACCACCTTGAGCTTTGGCACTCTGTTTAAATTTTGCTTTTTCCCACTTTCGAAAATTTGTTTTCTATTTATGTACTTTTTTTTTTTTATTCAACTCTACGATTTTTACTTCTTGTAAGCGATCGCTTCTTTATAAAATGCCCTCGGGAATGCTATCACGGTTTCACATGTACCCCTGGACGTAAATTTAGATTATTGATTTATAATTATTATTATTAAAAAGGAAATTATTTAAATTCTTATATGCTGTATTTAAATATTCCTACATTAATCTTTCTGTGACGGCCGACCGTTGAAAAGCACAATTATTATATATTTATACAGCGTAAAACAATGATTAAAAATTGTAAATAACATGGTACGTATCACTGTTGTCGGCGTGGAATACGATGATAATAAGATACAATGGAGTTTGTTGCTGTTATGACATCGATGATCTCGATAGTGGAAGCGATACTTTTTCCTTTATTGGCCGGAAACAATACTTATACTAATATGGACTTTTTAACAAGTGTGATTTAAAAGCTGAGTAGCCTTCGACTTGGTTCAAATGGACAATTATCCAAGAACAAGATAAAATAAATGACTTGCTAACAAACGGAGAAATTCCTTTTTCTTTTTTATTTCTTTCTTTTTGGTCTGGCACGAAACCATTTGGCCACTAATAGTTTATACGAATAAACCAGACTAGCGGGACAGTGTGTATATATATATATATATATATATATATATATATATATGTAAATTGAATCCGCAAGGTAAATATCGTAAAGCGTAATGAAATAAAACCAAAGGGTATTATTACAAGTTAGCAATGAAGTTCGAGAAAACATGGCCGCGATGATGTAACAAAGCTCACGAATGTTGAAGGAGATAGAATAGAAAATTAACACTGATCATATCACATTCACTAGAGTGCGGCTAGACAGCAGAAGATTAATGATATAGATACGGGACTGGGTAACTAGCAAGTCAGTAGCAAGACTTTCTAATAAGTCAATTATTAGTTACATCAGAACTCAGAAAACCAGCCTTTCACTTCTAAATAGTAATGTCGTTATTAATAATAATAAATTTGAACAAAACCACTACAACAGAATCGGTACAAGATAATAGGTAAGAAACATTATATGAGCGAAAACAACCTAAGCAGATTAACATATTGAAGAATGTTTCAGTATAAGTTGTTTTGATGATAAGTCTTCGAAGTTTCAAGTGAAGCCTCTTGTAAACTCAAATTATAAGGAACTCATTAATGTTTGTGTTGTCTGTGGATTTATGGTTGTCACCGCAAAATACACACAGAACCATTTGACTGTAGCACTGAGCTTCTGACTGGTACTTTCTTCCGCATCTGGCACACCTCGGACTACTCTTGCATTGATTAGCGGTACGTCTATATCTCATGTAATGAAAACATTGCTGGTTCTTCGGACATACGGCTGATAAAGTAAATGCACATTCCACATGATGACGTAGGAAGGAATGTTTTGTCCTTCGAAAGATACCAAAACCGTAGAACTCGGTACGAATTTAACTTCACCATTTACAATAACACGCCTATTTAGTCTTTTTACGTAATTACCAATATATATGGTCCACAGAGAATCTCATTTCTAATAATTGTTGCTCGTTATATTCTATATCAACACCCTTAATAATTCCCGCTCTGGAAGTTAGATATGTTGAGATACTATAACCATGAGATAAGAAGTAGTCATTTCTAGCTAAGAAGTAAAATTAACAATGACTTTATTACGTCCAACCTATTTAATTTCGTTAACATCTTTACACAATTTGGACCTCCCTCAAAATCTCGGCGACTTTAAGCGCACTGATCGATAAGCGAAATTGTTCCTGATTATCCGTATTTAATTTTTTCATAAAAACTTTGAAGTGTTTAGAGTCACTATTATAAACTGGGTTATATTTATTTATCACTTTAGATGTATAAGCGTCAGAGCTAACATTATTGCCTGCAATTTATTATTGTTTTTATTATTCGGGTTAATTGCATCTAAATAATATGTACTATTATTATTACGACTACCTCTATCGCCACTTTTATCTCGACTATTATTATCGTTATTCTTATCATCCTTCTTATTGTGTAGCAGACTAGAAATAGAGGAAGTATCTGTAACTAGACTACAGTTATCAGTTACGTTCACCGCGAGCGAGCTACTGTCGACCGGGGGATCCCCTGTATCGGACTTAAACATCTTACTATATACTATAATAGATAAGATGACAACATGTACCACTACTCGCGGGAAGCGTGTGTGAAAAAGTGTGTCGGAGATTGATTAACAGAGACGGAGGCAATCAGAAGAAGCAATATAATGCAAGTACCTAAATAGAATACGTATATTCGATTGACGTAGAAACGTTTATTAACGAAACGCACAAACACACAACTGAATAAAACGACACAAAAATGTTGTTAAATTCCTTCTTTTAGATGTAAACAGCAACTGCCTCAAAAATGAGAAATTACTGGAACCAAAGATAAAGCCTACTAACTGACTGGTCAAAATATTCGTTCGATCTTTAGCCATTTCTTCTTCCTTTCCGCCGCCTGACCGCTGGCCTTTTTCGAATGGTCGATGATTGGTTAAACACGACCGACAACAAGATTTCAAGCACGTGTATATTTACACTCGCACCACTTTTTCAAAATTATCCTTATTTTTATTTTATTTTTTATTTCTTATTTTCTATTCCTTTTACCTTGTAACGGACACATTACATTTTAGACGAATGTCTATTTATATTTTTTGAAACTGTTATTGTTGTTATTATCGTTTATTAAATCAATGCGTCGCAATGAAAATTGAAAAGCAATCATTTTACCCCCTGCGAGGCACAGGTTGTTGTAACTAGAGACATATTCTGTAGTAAGTAGTCACTCGACTGCCATATAGTGCTAGTCCCACTGGCAGAGAAACGAAACAACAACCGAAAGAGTTCTGTACATCCGCGTCGTGCAGGGAGGAAATTTGCTGTTCAGCGGGCTTAGCGCTGATCAGGAAAGCTAAACCGGAACTCACAACATATCGCTGACAGGAAAACGGAGGGCGATTCACTTGCCGAAGGTATTTCCACCAATAAATACCGTTAAGCTTTTTACTGCGTTAACAACAGCGAACTATCAGCAACTCGCTCGTGACACATGTGTCCCAGTCGGATTGGTGAATACCAGTCTAGAGCGAATAGGCAAGTATCCGACGCCTTAAAACCGGGTCTTTTCGGCTAAGGGAGTAAACTCAGACAAAAAATCCAGTGGAAGGCAACTGGAAACCACCATTGTTTTCTCTTTTTTCCCTAGTATTAACATATGGTACGTGAAAGAAACTATTCAAATACTGTACCCATGGGATATATATTCGAGAGAGAATGTATCAGGCAATGACCACCTGCAGTAATGCAGTATGACTCAAGTTCCCTCGTACCCTCGTTGGCACGACACTCTACAGGTAGGAACACACGTACATTAGTTGGTGCTATTAATTTAAAGTGTGAATTGCGACATGGAATTTATAGAGTTTATATCAACCGGGTAAAATACATAATGTAATAAAAGAAATGAAACGATTAAAAATACCAATTTTGCGTGTAAGCGAAACACATTGGCCCGGATCTGGAGAATACAAAACTGAAGATCACGTAGTTTACTATTCCGGTGTGTATGACGCATTTGATAGAAACGGTATGACATTCATCGTTACAAAAGAAATTAGTAAAAGTATTAAGATGATATGCCACGTATCAGACAGAATAATAATACTCCAATTACACGCAAAACCAAGAGATGTAAATTTTATACAAATAATATATGCGCCTACAATAGAAGGAACAGAACAAGAAATATAAAGTTTTTACAAAGAATCAAGAGACATAATTAAACAACTGAGATCTAGAGACGTAACTGTAGTAGTTGGTGATTTCCAATGCCAAAGTGGGTCGAGGTAAAGAAGATAATATAGTGGGAGAATTCGGACTCGGTAAACGTAATGAAAGAGGAGACCGTTTAGTAGAATTTTGTGAAGAGCATCAGCTATGCATAATGAACACGTTTTTCGAATTACCGCCTGGAAGATTGTATACATGGAAGTCTCCCAGAGATTCGATTAATAATAATATAATAAGAAACCAAATAGAGACTATATTAAAATTAACTAGAGATATAAGAATGCAATAAAATCAACCGTAACACTTTCGGGAGCGGATGGTCCTTTAGGTCACAATCTATTATCGGGCATTTTAAAAGTAACCTTAAAAACAATCAAGCCAAGAAAAAAATAGCTCATAAACCCATATGGATTACCTCAAAACCACCTGACAATCTGTAACGGAAATGCTGGAAAGAAAATTTGTAAAAAACGATCGGTCAGATATTGCAGATCATTGGAATAATTATAAGCAAGCAATATATGATACAATATCAAAAATGCTGCAAAAGCGCAATAGTAAAAAGCACCGAATGACTGATGAAATATTGAACTTGATAGAAATCCGACGAAAAGTTAAAAATCGGGACATAATAAAATATAACATCAACAAAGAAATACGGACTGCAAAAAATATATGGTACGAAGAGAAATGTTATGAAATAGAAATATTGCAAAACAAACATGACACCTATAATGCGTATAAAAAAATAAAGGAAATAACTGGATATGAGACTAAAATAGATTTAACAAAATAGTTGATAAAAATGATCATCATTAAATAGTAAATGAACAGGAGTAACTGCATACTTGGAAAAAATATGTACATAATCTATTTCACGGACGTTTTATTGCCAACATGTTGGCCAATGTTCGGTTACGGACATGCCACTGTGATGATGATGATTTACCTCTCTAACCTTGATACTATCAAATTATCAACTAATAAAATACTTTTACTGACAGGTTCAAAAAGCAGCGTCATTGCTCTCTATGCAACTCCTCCGTCCCTTGATTTATGAATTAAAACATATATTACTGTTGCATACTGATTACGATTTACGAATTTGTACAATTTTTTTTTTCCTACTTCAGAATATTTCGAAGTTAGCCGATGTTGCCGTCAAGGCGACAAATCGAGGCAGACTTTTTGTTGATATTTTTTGTCATATTCACCAAACTGAAATGTTACTCCGGTATAAGTTTCGTTTGTGCTTATGGCACATTTATAGTACGATATGCACTATCAGAAAATGAATATTGTTACTATTAAAGATTATACCGTATTTCATATGATATAAATTAAATTTATATGGAATACATTTTCGATACCTTTTTTCTCACAACCTAATTAGCGCGCCTTAGGTTAATAGACAAAATTTTTCAGAACATTAGCAAAACGATATTCCCCCAGCGAAATTTATTTTACTCTATTAAAAATTTTTAAAAAAAAAAAAATGCGCAGCGGGTTAAACAAATTTAAAACCTAACCTTTCCCCCAAAAAAAGAATTTTTTTCGCCGCAATAATTTTCATGCGTCAAATGAAACAACATGATAGGGTTTTTTGTTTTTTTTTGTAGGTTTGTCAACATTAGCCTAAGAAAAGGAAAAAGCCGGAAATTATAGTTACATTCTTAAACGTTTAAAGATAAAGCATAAAAAAAAAAAAATAAAAAAATAACAGAAGCAGAAGGAAATGGAAGAATGTAAGAAGTATCGGTAAGGGGAGTAGGGATAGTAAGATTTAGCAGGGATAATTAAATGACCATTGTTCGGCGGAAAAGACCGAACATGGAAACATGATGAGCATTACATAAGGGGATGAAAAGGACAAAATGGAGTAGCTGCAGATGAAAACAAATAATGCAGAAAGGAGGTCATAATTAAAACGGAAGCGACATATAGCTGGCATTCCGGATTGTTGGTTAAATAGAAAGGTAAAAAGAGTTGGAATTGTAAAATGATGATGAATAGGAGTTGAGTCATAGTCCGGAATGAGTATTTAGGAAAAGAAGAGCAATATTACGAGTATGTGCCCGAAAATGTTCGAATCGAAAAAGAAGAACGGGCTATCTCGTTGCCCTCAATGCGTAAACGAACCCTCGGAAAATCAATCTCGATCGAAAGAAGGAGGTACATATTAAAATTACGAATATCGGAATTTGTTAAAAATTTAAATTGACATCAAACTCGTTTTATTCAAAAAAACCGGAGCTTTTACACGAAACAGTCCTTTTTTCAAACATACTAAAAAAGCAATTTACAGAAAAAAAGAAATGAAAAAGTTTTTAATCGTAATAATGGATATTATGAATTTTGTCAATTACGAAAGTTATTAATTTTAGAGTTATTTAATTTTTCATCGGTTAGTAGTCTATCGATTTTAAAGTATTCCGGTCATACTTGCATTAATTGTTCGTGCTAAACTAGGGTCGCAATCCTATTTTGGCAATTTGCGGTGGCATACGATCGCATCGAAATTCCGATATATGACTAATAATGGTTTGTAACAAGCATTTGTTTTCCGAGTGCTTTCCCGATCATTAGTAGTAAAATTGGAAAGTTTCTGGTTAGGTCCTTGTTTAGTGAATTTTATGTAAAGAATTTTAAATTACTTCCCAAATTTAATAATTAAAATTTCAGAGCAATAGGCTTTTTTGGGGGGCTAGGTTTAAAACAATTTGAAATTATTTTATGTTTACACAAATAATACGATAAAAACTCGATCATCATAAATAGAATTTAGTTTACGGATTTTCACAATAACGATGGAAAAAAACTAGGAAGATGGTGCGCGATCGAGTCTAAGAACAAATTGTCAAAAATTTTATTTTTTTTTTTAAACTCTTTATTTATTATTGAACTGCCCGAGGACATACACAAATACTGTTAATAGTAAAAATTTTCAAAAATAGCGTTGCAGTCGTAGTCTACCAATGTTAAAAAAATTATAGTTTATTTATGAACATATGATAATTTAATGTAGTCAGCGGTGGAAATCATCCAATTAAGTAGTCTACCATCGTTAGTAGTTCATTTTTCGCCGGTTAATAGTAAAAATTGATACATTGACTTTTTTTTTCTTTTATTATCGTATTGTTAATAACAGGTATAAATTTAATAGAATTTTTTTATTACCTCTAACTAAAAAATGACACAGTCATTAATTTATATATATATATTATATATGTCGTGTATTTGTACCATGCGTATTATACTAAAAAAAAAAAAAACATCTTATTAAAAAAAAGTACTATTTTAATGTTTAGCGATATATTATATGTTTAAGTGGGTTTTCGTTTAGTAATTTCCATAATTTTGGTTAACTTATTACAGATGAATCATTGGATAGTACAAAATCAAGAACAGAATTTTTCAGAAATGCTGCTGTTATACCTAACAGTTTTCTGTATTCGTGGTTGAATAAAATGCATTTCAAACACATCAGCTTTAAATGCGCTGTAATCTACTGTATATGTAATAATTAACGTGTGTAAAGATGAATATTAGTTCGGGGCTGCGTCAAAACACGGCACGGTTGAATAATAGCGTTTTATTCGGTCTTTTAGTAGCTTATCACACGTTACGATACCCTGAATGCTGGACTTAATTAGTCCATAGCGACATTATTAATGGAAAAACTCTGCATTTTTTGACTTACGTTTTTACGTAGAGAATAGGTCATGTTTATGCATTACACGGGTGTGCATTTTTTGCGGTTATAAAGTCAATAGCAACAGATAACAACAAGAGACGTGTACGCAGCGTATCCGGTCTATCTGTACGGTGTGTTTATCAGCGACTGCAAAAGGAAATCCGTAACTGATAACGAATTCAGCTCTTCTGCTGACAAATTCGCTTCTGTCTTTCGTGGGAAATAAAAACGCGCCCCGCTGACGAAGTCGAAACAAAACGTAAAACTTTATCTCTGACGACCCGCTTGCTGAGTAATTAATTGCTTGGTTACCGTTGCAAGTTTTCTGTAGTTTAAATTTTTTTAGCTTTTCGCAGCTTTTCCGAAGCTATCAGCAGCTGCTTCTAATGACATGCCTGCTGCTGGAAAATTTAAAAGCTGAATCGTGTTCTAGCTCCGCCACTCTAAAAACACCTTCCGACCGGCAGATTAATTGAGCGCGTTTTTATTTCGCCGGCTTTCTGTTCGCATTTCTCCGACTATCGCGCAAATACTTCTTGCAATATAACGAAACATGTACGCAGTGCTGATTATGTCGATATTCGCGAACCGCGCGACCAAAATTAATCGTTAATTAAAATACGCTAGTTGAACTTGTACCGGTGCGCGCTTTTATACATTACAAGTATAAACTACCGTCGCTTCATTTTAATTCGATTATGATTTTCGTAACGTTTTCTTTCAAAAGCACGTTCCTTTGTTGGCTATTTTTCGGCGGCGACATAATTTTCAAGTAAAATTGAAGTCATCAAAAATGTCTAACCTTAAAAGTTGTATTTAATATCTATTTTCATTTTAGTCTGGTTTTTCACCTTTTGACTAGCTTACTCTTGCCCCTTATTCGTATTTTTTATGTTGTATAACTTATTATCTTTTAAATATCGATGTAATTGTCTACACTCGACTGTATTTCATCGAGCTTACTACACATTTGTTGCGCATTAACGATTCTTCCAAACCACAAAAATCACACGCATTACTATCATTGTTAAACGTGCAAGATGAGACATAATTTTGTATATTGTTGTTATACAGTCTCTGTCTACATATCCGAACCATGGATATATCCATCAGTTGATTTTTGAGAATACCATTTACCTTTATACTCTGTAGCTCCTTCAATCTATGTACTATTTTCCTGATTTTTACCTGTTTTAATTATTTTAATACTCTCGCGGAATCTGTTAGTATCAATATTTTTCTGTTACAACTATTTTTTACCTATTCTAATGTCTTATTTATGGCGATACTTTCGAAACCCGTTTATTAGGGTACTAGAAGGCAGATGCGAATTGTCCCGCAACTCAATCAATAGAGCCATCGGTAAAAATTAGTTCACAATCGCTACATATAATTATTCCGTTCAACTGATTATTGTTTAAATCTTTGTTTATTATTTTAATACGATTTTATTCAATTTAAATAAGCTCATATTGTTTACCGTAGCAGTTATTCGGTCAGAATTGACTTTGAGGGAAAAACCGAGATCCTAATAAAATGTTATTTTCGTCGGTTTTTTAAAATCAAGGAAATGTTTAGAAACCGATTTTGGAATACGTAAACGAAAGTCAATTTTGATTATTTCGGAAGATAATAAATCGTTTTTTGTTTTTTTTTTTTGTTTTTTCCCCCCGAAGGAAACATTTTTATTTAACGTCCACTTTCTCTTCTCAGCTTTTGTCCTCCCTTTCGCCAAACCACCTACTTCACTTATACTTTGCATTTATACATTCTCCAAAGTTATTTGTTCTCCTCTCGAACATTAACTCTTTTTTTTGTGCTGTCGACCAAAATGAATTCAATCACGTTTTATCCTTACACTTCCCTTCTCATACAATTATTTACACGGATGGTTCAAAGTTTGATGTTTTCATCATTTCCGCGCTTAGCCATTCTGAATCCTTTCAAGTTCCCTCCTTTTCCTCTATTTTTCTTACCGAATCCGTGGCAATCGTACAGGCAGACCTTTTTATATCCTCAACAAATAATATGTCTAGATTCCTCCTATCCTCAGACTCGAAAAGTGGTGTTTTATTGGTTTTTCTACTCACATCACTGATCCCATTATTCTCCAAATTCGCTCCTTAATTTCTAATCTATTTGCATCCCGTTCTATCGTAATCGATCAACCGATTCCTGGCAACGCTTGTTGGCACGTTCTCAGTGGTATATCTATTCATTAATGGATTTCCTGATCAAAGTCTTTACTGTCCCTCTTGTTGCTCCCATCATGATTTCTGGACCGAATTCTATTCTTCCTTCTTTTCCAATCCTCGACTCTTCTGCCATTCTATACAGCCTTTTTCTTCTTTCCTTTTCTGGTTTAATCTTTTCCCTTACCTTAGCCGTTCTATTATTTCCTCCATAGTTCGCCTGCGAGTCAATCATAGTTTGCTTCCGGCTTCTCTTTTCCGTTTTCCTCTCGTTCAATCGCCTTTGTGTCTCTTTTCTTTTATACAATTTTTTTTTTTTTTGGATCATCATCACGAAAAATAATTCCTCAAGTATATGTCATCGGCATCTCGCGTTGACGTACAGATGAAAATTACATGCATTAGTGTATTTGCAGTTGGGTTTAACAAATTGACACTGAATAAGTTCTGGCTATTGAAAATTAGCTATTATTTCCTCAAAAAATTGTCTATAATTTTTGTTCTGTTTACTAACCGTGAGATTGATCTATAGTAGCTACGTGGAAATATTTATTTTTGTTATATATTTGTTGCATAATTTAATAGCTTGTGTCTTCTAAATTACTAGAAACATTTAAATTTTAAAACGTTTTCCAAACAGAAAAAAAAACTGTAAGCGACGATCTAGTGCATTATTTTAAGTTTTTTTTTTTTTTTTTTAAATTATCTTAAACTCATTTAAAAACTAACGTTTCATAATCATGATTTAAAGATTTGCTATTGTTTTAACGATGCAAATATCAAATTATAATGAAAAGAAATAATTTATTTAAATATCAACATCGATTATTTTAAAATATCTAGAATGAAAAAAAGAATAAATTCCGCAAAGAATGAAAGTAAAACTTTCGTAAAATTATGGCACTTACATAGAGAACGATGACCACCATTCATATTACTTTAACCAAATATGGTAATTAAACCTAAAGAAGTGGTTAACTACTGAAAGGCAATCAGACGGTTTTTGAATATATTAGCGGCACCCTTTAACTGTTTACACTGCTTGCTCTGTTACTGGCCACTGCTCACTAGCCGCTTGCTTTAACGTGCACTGTAAATTATATAACATGTTGAAAAGTATAGTATAGTTAGATGATTGGCAATTTCTCTATTCTACTTTCGTTACGTGGTAATTGATCGGCAACGGAACTTTTTAGCTTCAATAACTGAATTCACGACACGCAGCAAATGCTTGATATATTTTGTATTACATTTTTGTACTGCGTGTCATCTGCGCCATTTGTAACAGCGGCTCTGTAATTTTGTAGCGTTATCAAAAAAGTTTTTTATATATACGAGGTGCGGCTATTAAATAACGAGACTAACTACAGAAGAAGCGCGCATGCGCTGCTATTTATCGTGAAGCAAAATGACTATAGCCGTAGTCTTTGTTCGCATTAGAGTTGTTTTTTTTTTTGTTTCGCCGGGACAATGTTAAGTGTAACAATAGAAAAACGAATTGTTGTGAAATTTCACATGGAATTTCGAAAAACTGTTACCGAAACTTCTAATTTATTGAAAGAAATATGTGGCAATGAATGCTTATCGAGTGCACGTATTTTTAAGACATTTTCAAGATAGACAAGAACACGTTCCAGATGGTTCACGCCCAGGTCGTCCTTCCACGTCAAAACCGGATGGCAATATCAAAAAAATCGGTAATCTAATTCGATCTGACCGCGTCGGTCAAGTATTCGTCCTATTGCTGGAACTGTAGCAATCGATGCAAATTTTACATAATAATTTTAACATGTAAAAAGTGTGTGCCAAAATGGTGCCCAAAATTCTCACGTTTGAGTAACAAGAAGCTCGTAAAAATGTTTGTACTGACACTTTGAATGCCATCGAAAATGACCCAAACTTTCATTGGAAAGGATAATAACATGCGACGAATTGTGGGTTTTTACTTATGATCCTAAAACGAGGCGCCAATTTATTTTTTACTTTTTTTTTTTTTAGCATCTAAGGATCTTCTTCTTCTTCTTTATCCGCCGTCTCCAAATTGAAGGTTGGCGATCCACGATTGAAAATTTTCTTTTACAATGGCCGATCGGAGGAGTTGTATAGAAGGGCAGTCGAACCAGTTGATAAGATTGTCCATCCATGAATTTTGTCGTCTTCCTCTCGATCTCTTCCCATTTATCTTTCCTTCCAAAATGACCTTCAGAATTTCGTATTTGGGGCCTCGTATGATGTGTCCGAGGTACTGTAGCTTCCGTTTCTTGGTGGTAAGCATTAATTCAAGGGTCTTTCCCGTTCTTTGAAGTACCTCAATATTAGTAACTTTTTTCACCCATGATATTTTCAGAATACGCCGATAACAGTACATTTCAAATGCGGTAATCTTTTTTTCCAATGATGCATTCAGGGTCCAGCTCTCGCAACCATAAAGCAAAATAGAGAAGATGTAACACCTTAGCAGTCTGATTCGAAGTTCGAGCCTCAGGTCTTGATGGGTGAATAAGCTTTTCATTTTGGTGAGAGCTCTTCTAGCTTGCTCAATCCTGCTGCGTATTTCCGGAGTTGATGTACAGTTTTCCTCTAGTATACTTCCTAGGTATTTAATGCACTGAACTTGTTCAATCGTTTCTCCCTTTATCTTGATTTTGCATCTGATTTGGTTTTTGATTTTTGAAAAAACAATCACTTTTGTTTTGGAGATGTTCACTTTTAATCCGTAACTTTGGCTTTTATCAACAATTTTATTCAACATCCGTTGTAGTTCTTTCTCGCTAGAGGCAAGAATTAAACGGTCATCCGCATATCGTAGATCATTCAGCGTGACTCCATTTACTTTAAGATTTCCCATATTATCGTTTAGTGCTTCTTGAAATATTGCCTCTTCATATACGTTGAAAAGTAAGGGAGACATGACACAGCCCTGACGCACTCCTTTTTGGATCACTACTTCCTCTGACATGGTATTTTCAACGCGAATTTCGGCAGTTTGATTCCAGTATAGGTGACTTATTATTCTCAGATCATTCCTATCAATAGGAATACTTTTCAAAATTTCGAACAGTTTTTCGTGGTTTACGCAGTCAAATGCTTTTTGATAATCGATAGCGCATGCGTAAACATCAACATTCGTGTCACGACAGCGTTGAGTACTAGTATTCGAATTGCAAACAAGGCCTCGCGGGTGCCAAAACCGTTTCTGAAGCCGAACTGAGTATTGCTCAATTGTTCCTCGCAGCGCTTATAAATTCTTGTATGTATAACGCGAAGAAAGATTTTTAAGGCGTGGGACACCAAGCTAATTAAACGATATTCATCACAGCAATTAGCATTACTCTTTTTTTCGATTGGTACAAATGTTGATTTGACCCATTCTTCAGGTAGACAGCCGGGGGTGTAGATTTGATTAAAGGCCCTGGTCATTTTCAGCAGCCCTTTTTCGCTATATTCAGCTATAATTTTTAGCATTTCAGCGTGTACGTTATCTGGCCCAACTGCTCTACCATTCTTCTGCCTCATGATTGCATATCGTACTTCTTCTTGCGTGATTGGTGGTCCTTCATCGCTGAATTCGAGATACTCTTTTGGAGCAGTAGTACTCCTTGTATCATTGAACAGAAGCTCGACGTAATTTTTCCATACAGTTAGCTTGTTCGCTGTCCCAATGACTGATTTTGAGTTTTCATCGCGCAGAAAACCCATACCCTGTTTTCGATAGGTACCTGTAACTGCCTTCACTAATCTATGAACGTTGAACAGATCGTGATTCCTCTCGTGCTCTTCAATTTCAGCACATTTTTCACTCCAGTACCGTTCCTTTGCTTCTCTACACAATTTTCGGATGAGTTTGTTCAGGTTTTTATATTGGGGAGGGTGGTTTTTGGTCTTTCTTCGTTTTTCCATTAAGTCCAGAATTTCATCCGTCATCCATTTCTGTTTTTTGACATTCTTCGTCAAACCGATTTCTTTTTGCACCTCTAAAATAGCTCTTTTTACTTCGTCCCATTCGCTTTTACTCGACTCTTGCAAGATTTCAATCTTTTCTTTAATAGCGTGTCCAATTTCAGATTTGAATGATTGATTTTTCAGCTTTCCTACATCCGTTTTCCCCTTGAAATCCTTTTTCTGTTTAATAAATTGGCGTTCCATTTTGAGTTTCATAACAACAGGATTGTGGTCAGAGTTAATGTCTGCACCAGGATAGGTTTTGACCGATTGAACAAATTTCCTGAATGGGCGATTTAAGAGTATGAAATCAATTTGATTGCGAACAATATTATCTTCACTATCAGCTGGAGATTTCCAGGTATACAATCTTCTTGGATGATGTTTCATGAAGGTGTTTGCTACCATAAGCTGTGTATCGGTGCAGAATTGCGATAGTCGATCTCCTCTTTCATTTCTGGTGCCAAGCCCATGTCTGCCAATAAGATCTCCTTCCTCACCTTTTCCAATCTTTGCATTGAAATCGCCCATTACAATTGTAATTTCCCCAGGCTTTGTAATATCGATAGCTTCTTGAAGGTGGTTATAGAACTCTTCAGTTTCATCATCTGACTTATCTGCAGTCGGAGCGTAAACTTGGATAATATTCATACGACGATAAGATGTTGCTAAAATAAGTATTGCAATGCGGCTGTTCAGTGGTATGAAGTCGATAACAGAAGGTGCTAATTTATCCGGAACAATAATTGCAACTCCATTTTTATTTGTGCCATCAGTACTGCCAGAAAAATACATATGGACTCCTTCAGCTTTCAGGACTCCAGTCTCCGGCCATCTAATTTCGCTCAGGCCCAGAACTTTGATGTTTAGTCTATTCATTTCTTTGAATGCATTTGCAAATTTTCCCACTTGCAATAGACTCCGGACATTCCATGTTGCAATTTTAATTGAATCGTTAAAAACATTTATTCTTTCTTGATTTATTCTCTCCTGATTTACAATGGGAAGCAACGAGGATATTTTTCGCACCCTCGCCCCACTGAAGGGGTGCCCCGGACTAAGGGCCATTGTTCTATTCTTGTTTTCCATCGTAAATGTTCGAGAAGTATACAGCGGTGGTTTCTCCTTGCCTTCCGCCGGCCAATTCCAGTTTTAAGGCGCTGGATACTCGCCTACTCACTCCAAGTACTAATACTTGCCTGGGGCACAGGGTTATGAGTGAGTTGCTAGTTGTCTGCTGTTCTTCTTGCAGATGAGATCGAAGGGTGGCATTTAATGAGATCTGTACTTGACAGGTACAGTCCCACCACCAACCCACTAGTTGGAAAGTCTTGCTTTAGCTTCTCCATCAGTACCAAGCCTATCGAAAATTGAATTACCACCCCGCACGACGTGGACGTACAAGACTCTCCTGGACCTTCTAATGGGGGCTGGCCAGAAGATAATATTGACTACTGACTAGAGTACTAGCTCTAGCAGGAACAACCATTTGCCCCGCGGGGCCTAAGGATCTTACCCAATCCAAAGGTATGATAGCACTAACGATTATATAGGAAAAATATTAGAAATAGAACTTTTTTTTTTTTTTTTTTTTTTTTTTATTGGGCACGGCAACAGTGGAACTTACCCAACGCAAGGAAATGCACCTTATATAAGGAAAAGATAGAAATTGAGGAGATAAAGAAGGCCAGCAAAGGAACTATATTGAGAGAGGGGAGTGCAAGAATGGAGTGGGCACTATAAGGAGTAGGAAGGCCAAGGCGCAGAAGACTAGAATACAGAGTAGAACGTTCGGAGGAAATAAAGGGGCATTCGAACAAAATGTGATTCGCATCACAGGTATAATTGAGCTCTGGAGGATCATAAGGACACAAAGGAGATTGAACAATAGAAAAACGGAAAAGAGAAGCCGGAAGCAAACTATGATTGAACCGCAGGCGAACTATAGAGGAAATAATCGAACGGCTAAGGTAGGGGAAAAGTTTAAACCAAGGAAGAGAGGAAGGGAAGGGTTGAACAGCAAGGTAAAAAGATCGAGGATTGGTAAAGAATGAAGGATAGAATTCGGTCCAGAAATCGTGATAGGAACGATAAGAAAGACAGTAGAGAGTTTGAGCAGGAAATCTACTAATGAATAGACCATTGGTCGCCGCCGAACGTGCCAACGAGTCAGCTAACTCGTTGCCAGGAATTCCGCAATGACCAGGAATCCATAGTAGATCAATTACAATAGAACGGGATGCAAATAGATTAGAAATTAAGGAGCGAATTTGGAGAATAATGGGATCAGTGATGTGAGTAGAAAAACCAATAAAACACTTTTCGAGTCCGAGGATAGAAGGAATCTAGAGATGTTATTTGTCGAGGATATGAAAAGGACTGCCTGCAGGATAGCCATAGATTCGGCAAGAAAAATAGAGGAAAAGGAGGGCAACTGAAAGGATTCGGAATAAGTAAACGCGGGGATAATGGACGCAACCTCAACCATCGGACTTCGAACCATCCGTGTATATAATTGTATGGGAAGGAAAGTATGAGGATAATACGTGATTGAATTTGTTTTGAACGGCAGGATGAGGAAGAGATTTAATGTCCGAGGGGAGAACAAATAACTTCGGAGAATGCTTGAATTCAAAGAAATTAAAAGTGAAGTAAGGTGGTTTGGTGAAAGGGAGAACAAAAGGCAAGAAGAGCATAAGCCGAGAAGAGATCGAGGATAATGTAGGAATTTTGCGAGGAGAGAAGCGCCAGTTATCGGAAATAAATTGATAGGAACTCAGGAGTTTAGAATTACTAATGGGAAGGCGTTTAATCAGAAATCTTTCACCTAGTAAGAGTCTAGAACGTATGAATGAAGCTAACAAAGGAATAACTGAGGGAGAAGGAAAAGAAAGGATGCTGTGAGCGCTGTAAGGCATAGGATAAGATGCAAAAGGCCGCAGAATACAATATCGCGCGGTCTGAAGAAATGAAAGGACATTCAAGTAGAATGTGGTTTACATCACAAGTGAAGTTTACTTCTGACGGATCAAGCGGGCAAAGAAGCGACAATCTATGCTCTGGAAGTGCCCATCTTCACCGAGAGTCGAAACTGGCGCCGCATAATTTTTGTCGTCACCCGGTATCGAACCCGAGACCTCCGGATCGGAAGTCAAGCGCTCTAGCCACTAGGCCAAACGAAATCAAAATAAAATGTTTTACAGCGTTAATTTCGTTATTTAATAACCTCGTAAATTTATTTATTTTTTTCTTTCTCCATAGTTTATAACTATGTAAATAGGTTGTAACTGGGTTGTAATTAGGTTGTAACTGGGTTGTAACTAGGTTGTAACTGGGTTGTAACTAGGTTGTAACTGGGTTGTAACTAGGTTGTAACTGGGTTGTAACTAGGTTGTAACTGGGTTGTAACTAGGTTGTAACTGGGTTGTAACTAGGTTGTAACTGGGTTGTAACTAGGTTGTAACTGGGTTGTAACTAGGTTGTAACTGGGTTGTAACTAGGTTGTAACTAGGTTGTAACTGGGTTGTAACTAGGTTGTAACTAGGTTGTAACTGGGTTGTAACTAAGTTGTAACTAGGTTGTAACTAAGTTGTAACTAGGTTGTAACTAAGTTGTAACTAGGTTGTAACTAAGTTGTAACTAGGTTGTAACTAAGTTGTAACTAGGTTATAACTGGGTTCTACATTCCTGCACAGTTCAAGAAACCTATAACATAATGTTCCAAAATATTTGCATCTTTACTCATCACTACAAAATGACTGACTGGGCGCATAATTAAGTATTGCCTACTTGTTGGATGTTTTTTTAACCTCAGACTTTTATTACCGCTGGAACGATATGTTTTTGAATCGTATTTTTTCTCTCGGCTTCTATCGTTTCCTGTTGCAGTGGAATTCAGCTTCGTCCTCCGCACGATCGTCCAATTTGTTTTTCAAATCCTACCATTTCATTTTGCTCGAATATTATTTACCACCTTTTCCGAGCGTTTAATTTTCCCAAGACTTTCAGCCTTCTCCCGCCCTAGAACGATATCACTTTTTTAAAAAATCGGTAGTCCTTAACTGATTTTAGTTACGATATTTACAATTTTTCGTTGCTTTTGCATCACGGTCAATTACCGGTGGTTAAAAAATGGACGCAAATGCGTTCACGTTTGGGCTACTTTAGAATTGCCGAAGAGCAATACGGTGTAGGAAACCGAGCGACATTCGTGAACTAGCATTTTACTGTCGAACTATGTCCCAATATTTCGAAGTACGTTTAACGCATCTTTCAATGGAAGAAAATCACACTGAAATTTAGAAAGTCAACCCTAAAATTGATTCCTTACGCAATCCAAGGGAAAGACAGTACGCCATAGCAGTGAAGGGCAGTTGAAAATGAAGTCATTCGCACATCTATTATCAGTTTATTTAATGTTTGTCTGGGCGGAGGGCGACGGGGTTATTAGACCGGCGTGTAAAACGAATAATAATCTTGTCTAGAGCGATAAAAGCGAATGTACAATTAATCACGAAGTTACCGAAATATTTTTCCGACTGTGGTCGCCGTAGTTTGGAAGCGATCCAAATGATGAGACCCGGAGAGGGACTGGCTTATTAAGTAGTTTCCGAGCAGCAGCCTAGGGATGTGCTGTTTGTCGCGTGCTTTATTAATTCCGATTGTAGCAGATTTATTCTTGAACGTAACGCGTTCTTTCATGTATAGCGATTTTTTTTTTTTTTTTTTTTTGCCTTTGCCAACGAAAAATCGTCTGGCCACGCGGTTTAAAATTAACCACCCAGCTTGCCCGTTTAACAAGCAATCTTGTCTTCTCGTTCATCTTTTCCTCATTTTTCTTATTCCGTTCGACTTTATTATTTTTCGTTATTTTTCGAAATTAAAAACGACCAAGTGCACAAACGCTGAATTATGCGAAACTAAGCGGATCGAAATTCGTTTTCCCGCGATATTTAGGTTTAGAAGAATTTTGCCCTTCGTCTGCAAGAGATCTTCGACAGTCTAAATACTGTATGATAAAGCAGACGGCTTCGCGTTTCATTACGTTTTAGGATATCTTGCACTTTTCTCATAATTTCGATAATAAAAATGATTTTCCTCCACTTGAATAATAATAATAACAATTTTCTGTTATATTACGCGACCAGGTCAATCGCTTGAAGTGGAGTTATTACCGGTACACAAAAATCTAGAAAAAATCAATCGTTACAGACACGTTGTTATTTCACTAGATGACAAGTTCCTTAAAAACTATACTTTTTGTATCCTAAAGTGTCTATATTTTAATTTTTTACATAATTTTCTGTAAAAAATGTTCCGTTTTCTTCTTTTTTTTTTTCTTTTTTTTTGTTCCCTTTATTTTCTTAAAACTTAAATTATTTCTTACTATATAGATATTAAATTTTTAATTTCTCAAAATCCCCACTTTCGGTATTATTTAAATATTTTATTTTTTCCAATATTCTGTTTTATATGTTTTCGTTTCTATTACTTGAAAATCTGATCTGCATTTCCAAGAAGTTCATTAATATTTTTCATGTTTAATTATTCTAATTACACGTGTAATTTTTATTAGCGTATATTTATGTAAATTATTGCTGTATAAATATCAAAACGGTAAAAATTACTACAGTGTCCCCGTTCAACGAAAGCAAAACAGTCGATATAAACCGATGTTTATTATCTACTTAGCCCCCAAGTGTTAAAAATGTTGAAGTGTTTTGGCCATATAGTAATTATGGTTTTAAGTCAAAATTAAAAATGTTCATTTAAATTGTAGGAAGTTCATTTTGTATGATTTTTTTAGTGTTCATTTAGTTAATAGCATTTTTTGTAATAGAATTAATGAAAATTAAATTGTGACTTAACGTTTATTTTTATTCGATTAGTTTTTGCTTAAAATTGTTATAAACAACAAAAACAAAATTCAGATTAATTATAAGCGATTGAAATAATGAAACAGATTAAAACACGAGAGAAAAATAAATACCACATCCACAAGATTTATAAATTTTCACAGAATTTGTGTATACTGTTAATTTTTCAAAAACATATTATTTATAACCAAATTATGCTTAGTTAATAAATTACAATATTTTAGTACATTTCAATTATTTAAACGGCGAATACACGTATAATTCTGTAATAATAATTTCCACTTTTTTTTTTTTTTTTGTTCTCAGTATATATGTATGTATTGTGTTTATTTTTATAGTCTCCATTTACTTGTTCATTAGTAAATTTTTTTCGAAATATTTTCATTAGATTTTCTTATTTTTGTATTTTTCCAGTTTTATCTTCACTTACTCTATCCTGCTTTCTTTTCTTTTTTTTTTTTCTTTCTTTTTACTGGATATTTCTGTTTCATTCTTTCTAGAAATAGTCCTTTTCAGGACTCGTGTTAATATACCTGGAATAGATTCCACTTTGTTCGTTATTTTTGCCTTGTTTAGTTTAGATTATGAATTATGCTTTATGCCGTTATTTTTAGTGGAAATTTATATTACGTTTGTTTTTTTACTTTGTTTTGTGACACATTTGTTAGTTAAACGGTTAATTGTATATGATCGATTGTAACTTTACTACAAATAAATGTTGTAACTGTGATGAGAACCTACAGCGGGACAGTTGCCTTGTGGGTTATCCATATGTTATTTAAAAAAAAAAAATAAATAAATAAAAAAAAACACATCTAACAACAAAAAAAGAAGTAGAATGACCAGCAACAGTGATGAAGAATTGGCGATTTTATCGAATTTCGGATCAACAACAGGTATAAAGG